>CM023484.1:117001863-117064943 GCA_013339685.2 Hyalomma asiaticum
TTAGTTGTATGTTATTTTCCCTCGCGACTGTTTTTTTATAAAGCTCCTTGACCTCTGTTAACTGCGTAATTGTCAGGTTATGTTAAGTATTTTTGCCTTGTGTTCCTTCAGCCTCTCTATCGATGTAGATTAAGCTGTATTGTTTTGTTTTCCCAAGCACGATTTCGATCCTTTCACTGTGTCTGCTTACGTACGGAACGACCGAAAACTGCTGTCATTCCCTTCGCCGACTTCCCGCCAGTGGCGCTTGAATGGCGGCCCTGTAACAGCCCGTATGATTTGTCCCATACCTGCAAATCGCCACCATGGCTGCGGAAACCGCCACTTCGTCGAGCGCTTCAACCAAGAAGCACGCAAATTCAACAGCATGCTGAGACGGCACTGCGGCCCCACCAGGGGCCTCTACTATGTCAACCATGGGCTCGAATGGCTGCTCCCGCGCCGTACGTTTGCTGCGGATGGCCTACACCGAAGTGTCGAGGGTGTAGGCATCATATCGAGCCGCATTCACGAGTTGCTGCTGCTTAATGCGGCCAGAGCCCACCGTGACTCCCGCGCGCCGAGAGCCAGTGCACCACCATTTCCGCCATCATCAGTGATCGGCCTGGCGGTCATACGCCAACCTAGGACGAATTGAGCTCAGTCGCTGAATTACCGCCGCTGCCGTCGTTGACGTCACCGGCATGTAGCCCAGCGACCACCACACTGCAGCGACCAAGGCGGGCGGGCACTCCTGCCACCAGGCTTGAGTCTCCATCACCACCCATGGGTTCCAGCTTGCCTGAGCCCAAGCGACTGCTGCTACGCGCTTGGACAGCTCTGATTGACTCTATAACGTGCGTTCCCCTGACAACAAGCGTGTTTCAAAAACTTTCTTAAAAGGTGAGGAAGATTGTAGATCAGAGGATTAGATATGGAATTCACGTCAACACGCTTCATCTGTATAGAAAGATGCATGTTGTTCCAAAAGGACTGCAGATTTTCGTGAAGCGTGGTCCGCAGCGTGGTCCGCACCACGCAGCAAAAGCACCGCGCAGTCAGTATTCGAACGTCAGAGTCGCAACTTGAGGGTCGCGAACACTGTTGTTGCGCGTTGAATAGACAGACGATGTGTGAAAACTGTATCAACGGTAGTGATGCAGCTTGTAGCGAGGTGCAAATGTCTGGCTCCGATGTGTTTAAAATGCCCGTTGGAACGTTTCGCATTATTCCGTTGCATTCTAAGGCGAAATCTAGTTTTGTTTGGAAACATTTTGGACATTTGACAATTATCACCGAGGGAAAACAAAAGACAGTAGGGACAGACTATTACTGCAAGAGTTGCTTGACCAAGTCATCAAATGAAGACGACTCAAGGCCTTTCGAAACGTAAGTAGAGCGCCTTCAGTTATTCATGTAGGTAACTCCATTAGACCTTAATCGTATCTTAGTCATTTCATTATTTCACTGCGATTTCATATATTCGCCTTCTTCCTCCACAGGTGCAAGGTAAAACGCTACGCTTGCACGGTAAGCACATCGAACATGCAGAGACACTTAATGGATGTCCATAAACTGCAAGACGACTGCAAGAAGGGAACAGCCGCGACTGTCAAGAATTATTTCCATGCGGTTCCTAGGAGCAAAACAACGTCGACGTCAAGGAAGAGCATGCTCGCCAGAGACCTCGTCCTTTTGATCGCTAGGGACCTGCTGCCTATTAACATTGTGAATGGCGAAGGATTACAGGTGGGTGATTAACGCGGTCTCAATTTCTGCTTTTTTAATATTATTATAATCGTCAATTAAAATTCTCTTTTGCAGGACTTCTTCATGAAATATCAGGTCATCAAAGAGCTTCTAGAGCTTCCAGACCGAACGACCTTGTCGAGATCAGCTCTGAGTGATGTTTACTGTGCCATGCACGGGCAGGTGAAGAAGATGGTGGCTGAGGGGCCAAGGTTCTGTGCCGTTACGTACGACATGTGGACCGACGCCTACAGGCGGCGAGCCTACATCACGTTCACTTGTCACTATATTGACGGTACGTTCAGCATGTTGTTTCTATGGTTCTGTTAGCAATAAGCGCATGAGTCAACCCATGTATGAAATTTTTCGTTTACGTTAAACTCACGTCAGCTTTCAGATAGCATAAGGCAAAAAGAAAGTACACATACTTTGTTCTTGCTTCTGTCCTAAAAAATTATATTTACCTGATCATCATGACCGCCACCAGCAGCCCAATTTATATCCACTGCAAGGGTGAAGGCAACTCCAATTCCTTATGATGCAAGTTTGCCCTGTCTTTAGAGAGGTTTAGAGATTTTATGCCTGCTAACCTCCTGATTCAAGCACAATCCTTCGCATACATCTGCTGCGTTTTCCGTCCCTCGGTATTCAAATTCTCTCGTGTGCTCATTGTCATTAGGTTATCTCCGCGATATACGTGCGCTGTCCAAGTCCACTTCTTCTCCTCACCTTTAACAAGGACACTAGTTTATCCCGTTGGTTCTCTGTAATCCGTTCTGCTAGCTTTCTATCTCTCAGCGTTAGATATGCCCATAACCGTTCGAACCGTCGGGGCGCGCTACATTTTTTTTTCCCTCGAGTTATCCTCCAAGTTTCTGCACCGTACTGGGAGAATGCGCTGGTTGTATACTTTTCGTTTTAGGGACAGCTGTAAGTTCGCTGTCATGATATTCGAATGCTGCCTTATGCACTGTCTCCAGATGATCCTTCGGTAAATTTCCTTTTCGTGAGCAGGATGGCTTATAGTCCTTGATGATGTGTGCCGTTCGGTGTAATCTCGCTTATTATCTCTGTGTGCACTATCACGCGTATACATATAATGTACATATATATCACGCGTATGACGTATATAATCATGTCAAAGTGTTGTGCATTGACCAAGGTAACCATATAACGTAAATGATGATTGGTAGTGTAACACAGTGTAGTTAGGTATTTTAAACTTGCAGGAAAAAGCCGCGGTGTCTCATATCTGTTGGATCTCAATCGTTTGTGATTTAATCGACTTGATATACATGGCATTGGGAAGGGTGCATGTAAACCGAATCGATGTGAAACAAGATAAAAACTTTCATGGTAGTATAGTAACTCAATTTGTTACCTTCCTATATGTAGGAACTGTAAGTAGCAAGTGTCATAGCACTAAAGTTGCTATAGCTATAGGCAGTTGCTTCCATGCAGTTACTATTTAGGTATAGTGAATGTTGCTACAAAGTGAAAGTCGCGGGATCGAATCCCGGACGCCGCGGTTGCATTTCGATGGAGGCGAAATGCTGAGGCCCGTTTTGCTGTGCGATGTCAGTGCACGTTAAAGGAACCCAAGTGGTTGAAATTGTGGAGCTCTCCACTACACGGCGTCTGTCATGATCGTGGCGTGGTTTTGGGACGAAAAACGCCATATATAAGAAAGTAAGTAGCACTACGAATACCTTTCCTTTTTTACTGGTGTCGTCTGTAATAGTCATGCTGAGGGGTTTGTTGCGCTAGGCAAATTCCTCAATTACTGTTTTTACAGCATGGCTTTGATTATTACGTAATATTCCTCCCCGAAGCAGCAGCTTGCTCTCTAGGTTTATTGAAGTAGAGTGTTACTCCTAGCCTATTCCAAATAACTTGAGTGAATAATTTGGATGTTACTGAAGGTAGGCTGACCGGTCTATAATTCCTTAAGCCTTTCATGCCTCCTTTCTTTTGTACTAAGATTATATGTTCAATTTTCTTCGGTTATCGGTGCATTTGTGGTCTTCAGTTGCGTATATTTTGCAAGTTTCTTAAATACAAAAATTCGCTCCATCGCTAATCAAATCAAGTGTTAAGCCGTATTCTCCAGCTATTTTTCCGCGTGGCACGTGTCTCACATGACCTTTCTGACAACAGTTACACACAGAACTCCAGTGTCTTTCGCTGTGATTTCAATTATAGGTGACCTGCTTGCGAGCAGTACAGTTCGCAATATAAATCGTCTGCCACGTTCACTATGTCAATGAAATTGTTAATGACAACAGCTTATCTTGTAATTTATGCATTTGGGGTCCTGCATAAACAGGTTCTTTTTTACTCTCTTGATGGTGCTTCCTTTCTTTACTCCACCTCTTTGACGTTAGAGTACCATGTGTCTCGCTGTCTAGTTGATCATCTTCGATAGTTTTGGCACTTCACTTTTATCTCTTGAAGTAGTCACTTTTATCCGGTATCATTTTTATGACACCACAAAAGCATTAAGTGATTGCATAATACTGGGCTAATGTAGCGACATTGATCTGCGTTAAATTTTGCCGGTGGGGAAGAGGATTTGTATAGAGTGATTTAGATGAGAACAGAAGAATTCATGGAATCTTTGTTTAGATTTTTTTTTCTGACCATGCTGTTCCAGATTGTAATGGCATGCTCTTTTGGTTACAGAAAAGTTTGAGCTCGTATCACTGACTATGAGCACAAGACACATGACGAAGAGGCACACTGGCGCTGCCATCATGAGCGAGTTCCAAAGGTGCCTTGAGGAGTTCAGCATGGCGGGCAAAGAAATGTGTGCCGTGACTGACGCCGGCGCGAACATGAAGCGCGCCGCGAGCCTCGCGCACACGGATAATCATCTGTGTATTGCACACGGATTGCACAATTTGGTCATCAAAGACGGATTCGGAAGTGTCCCAAAACTGAATAATTTGCTGGTAAACTGCCGCGACATAGTAAAAACCGTTCACTACAGGGCCCCCGAATTGGAAGAGATCGCGGACTCGGAACTGAATGCGGCTGTACAGTCACTGGTGAGCACAGCAGACGCTTTGGAACACGACGAAAATGACCCTATAGTTGACGATGGCTTTGAAAACCGCGACCACGCGTACAGCACGGCTTCGGTAACGAGGGGTGTGACAACCGTGAAACTGGACACACATAGGTGGCACAGCATCTTGGCGATGTTTGAGAGCCTCCTCGCCAATAAGGCTGCTCTCAGGAGGCTACTGGCTCGCTTAGGACGCCCGTAGAGGTTAGATGCGCCGTAGAACTACCTTCGCAGCAGAAGTCAAGCACGTTTAACGTGCTTCTCGTTCTTCGATGCGAGCTTCTCTCCTCACTTCAAGACATGTCCGGGAGTGATGCAGTCAGAGAAATGAAAAGAGAGATGTTAAATAAATCCGAGGACAGGTTCCCCGTTACCGATATGATGGTCACAGCATCCCTTTTGGACACCAGATTTAAAAACTTGAATGCAGTTGATCAATATGTGTCAAATGCTGGCATGTCAGAACTTGAATTTTTGGCTAGACAAGTGCGACGTTATGTAAAGGAAAGCGACGTCACGAAGGCGACTGAACATGACGTCGCGCACCCTAACGATGCTTTGACGTCGTTGGCACGACGGCACTCAACTGCTCCACAGCACTGGTCGAATGAAATCAATTCTGAGTGTCACGCACTGCTAAGCAAACCTTGCGCTCAGGTGAGCGACGTCTTGACATTTTGGAGAGGTTCTCAGAAAGAGCTGCCATGGCTTGCATGCCTCGCTAGAAAGATTCTATGCATTCCAGCCACGAGAATCCCGAGCGAGCGAGTGTTCTCAGTAGCGGGCCTTGTCCTTCGTTCTCGAAGAGCCAGTTTGCACCCACTCACAGTGGACAAATTGTTGTTCATTCACGATAACTACAGTGTTTGTAAATCCAGCCTGTGAACGAAATCGTTCTGTGCCACCATTGTTTCATTGTTCCCCCCCTCCCCCTTTTTTTCTTGCCCGTTTCTTCCTAGTTTATGGAGTTTGCAGGTGTCGTAAATAAAGATATTTTGACATTTCTCTGCGTGGTCATATTTTTTGGTAAAATTCATGTGAAGTATCGAGTACAACGGGAGACACCGAGAGCTTCACTAAACTGTAAAACAGTTTGCCTCCATTGAACTGCACTTCGTTCATTCAACTCAGCTGATAATCAAGAAAATTTGTTTTTACTGCATCATAATACATCTCAACTGAAAAGCACTCACTTGCTGCTGCTGTAAAAGAAGAATGTTTTGGTTAGTTCCTTTCGCCTCCGGGAAAGAGGCTGTTAGCAGAAAATAAAAGTTACCTAATGATTTTGTAATTAAAAACAAAAATTCAATTATTTATCATACGGGAGTGTGTGTGTTTTGAATGTGCTGATTGCATGGCAGTTTGCTCATAGAAGAGGTGTGCTTTTTTTCTTTTTACGTAAAGCATATATTGTATACCTCACTGAGAACAAATTTGGGCACATGGCTGAGTGCTATGCGCATCGGCGTTCTATGTAATTCTAGCTAAATAGTCCTAAACGAATTAAATGACCCTTAGCTGAAGAGAAAAAACGAGGCATCGCGTAAAAGACAGCATTTATGACTATACGACGCTATGAACAGTAAACATTGTGCATACACGTGGAAGAAGAAATTGATTATCACACTCAGCACACGTTCTGAGCCTTTATTGGCTGGAGGACAATACATCTATAAAATGTTTACGTTTCTCTTTCAACGCCTCTGTGTTCCGTCCTCTCAGCCCTTACTATTCAAAGCCCAGTACTGCAACCAGTTTAGCTGAATGAAAAAAAAAACACAGCAAAAGAAACCCAGCTTTTTATTTGCGGTTTCGGTTTTGCGGTTTTGCCGCCGCCGACGAAATAATCGGCGTCGCGCCGACGACGCCGCCGCTGCCGACCAGAAACGACCGCCACGCCGCCGCCTGTCCAAACTGACACGGCGCACACCTCTAGTGTTGCATCACCGACATCACTGCTCCCCGCGCATGCGCAGCACGGCTCTCGGACGCGCACGCGAAACTGCGCCAGCTCGGCCAATGTGGCTATCCCTAAAAAAACAGTCTGTCGTACTATGCTGACCACAAACTCGCACCGTGCACCGAAGCGTACTACAGAAGGGATAAACCAAGTGCACTGCTCTTCCAGGCCCTATGTTTTAAAACATACCAACATTTCCAATAACGAAAACAATGTTTTAAAAATGTATTAGCCACTTGGTTTGCAAGCCACTGCTACCGAGGCTACACATTCCGTCGCCACGAAGTGAGTTCGGCGAACGCACTCGCCTCTAAGGGCGCTTTACATCGAGTGTCATTTAACGTTCCCGTGTGACAGTGTGCAAATGACACTAGCGGCGGAGTGCAATAAAGAATAAAGAAAACATCACAATAAGGAAAACTCACCCGGCTATGCAGAGGGTGCCAGCACGTCACGTGCTGTATTCCTTTGACAGCAGCACCTTTCAGTGATGGAGGACGAAAATTTCAGATAATTCCGTGAGCTGACGTGTGGTTCAACTCCTTAAAGGTCCCATGACACCAAAATTTCAAACACGAGATGCTTGCGTTAATTGGTTTTCCTGCATACGAAGGCAATCTTGACCAAGTATTAGCGGCGAACGTCGCCTCTAAGTAATCTTAATATGGTTTCAAAGTAAGCGGGAATGCTCATCCGAGCTTGCAGCACCTCGCGACATCGCCACTAGTGTGACGCAGTTAGTGGGCCATCTGTGACGTTTCACTTTTGTAAGTTGATATCGTGACGTCACAGAGAGACACGGGCGCGCTGCGCTATGGCCTCCGAGCGTAGCCTCCAAGATCGGCTCTCGCAGCCGATTGCGGAGGCCACGCCAAAAGCCGTATTTTTCTGCTTCCTTTGCGTGTTGGTCGCTCAAGCGTACATTGTACACACGCTATGATGCAAAGCGAGTGTGGCGAGCTGGTCTGGCGCTCGCGCTCTCCGCAACGTCACCGAATCTTGAGCTCAAGTGATCAGTGCATGCGCTAGCCCCTCGGCGCTAGTTTCTTGCAGTTTTTGGCGCGTGTTTCGAAGCTTCATTAAAACTGAACAGAATTAACGATGCTGTGACTAATTAGACTTCACGCTGGAGAATTTGCCACTCCATGCCGTGATTACAAGACACTGTTCTACTCATTAGAACATAAAAGTCTCCAACAAAAAAATAGCTGTCATGGGCCCTTTAAACATTAGGTCGCGCACAACACGCCATCCCCGAAATATTCGTCGTTGTTGACGATTCACTTCCTGGTATGGATTCCTCCAACTGCTTCTCGCTTGGCGCTTTCATTGATCCTGGTCTCACTGCACATCTGTTCGTGACGGCGGCCAGGTATGCAGGTGCTCCGTGACTTGAACAAAAGCTAATGTGACAAACGCAGATTGAGCTCTAGCTATCTCTCTGTATGCTTAATGGGAGAGAAACTTTCCTGAGTTGCAAAAGATACGATACGTCCGTTCACTTTCAGCGCGCCAAGACGACTGGTTCATTTTCGAAGGAAGGAACGGAAAGGGGCACACCGGAAAGCAACAAAATAACATATAGCACAAATACAAAGAGTCAGAAAAATGTATACCCCGTCTTTTAGCAGCTTAGCAGAAAGCGTGACCTTGGCCCCAACCGTCCAAACTTGTTTTTGAGGGGCTTTAGTTGCTACTGCGCCTGTAGTACCGCAGGCCCGCGCGGGCCCTACAGATGTCTTTCCTTATGCGGCGTCCCCGCACTCCGCGCGGGCCACCTTCTGCGCATTGAAGAGAACAGCACGTCCGCGCACCAAGAAGAATCGTTTATTGTCGCGAGGAGAGACAGAAAAGGGGCAGGCAAGTAACAAATAAACAGCAACATAAAAAGAGTCAACACAGCTTTCTGTCTTTTACAGCCCATTCACGTGCGAGCCACAATATTGAGAGGGGAAGCCATACTGTTTACGGTGTTGTGGGAGGCAGGCCCGCTGGCTCTCTCGGATGCACCTGCCTATGCTTTCACGCGACGTACCTCTACTTTACCCATGCCGTCTCAAACAAACCAGATTCCACCCCTCAACTGAATGTCCATATGGGGAGCGAGCGGTGTTTGTTCTTTGCCTTCGAGTTCGGGCGGCATTGTTTTCCCGTTTCTAGGCCCCAAACGCTTTCTCAAGGGCGACTCTTCTTTTCGCTGTAAGTACAGCTGTATATGCTCCCTACGGGAGCAGAGTTGCGCATAGGTCCGCCATGTTGCCCATCCATTCGCGTTAAGCAGGAAAGCCGCTCCTCTCGAATGTAGGAGACGACATGGCTCAGCAGAGGCGTGCGCTTTCTCGCTCATTCATTCCGCGTCGCTGGCCGAATGACTTTCGCTTCCAAAAATGAAAAAGAAAGGTGATTCGAACAAACAACCAATTTACCAATTTAGACATAAGTGGTTATAAACTGTTCGATGGCCCTCACTATCAGCAGAAGTGCTTTTTTTGTATATAAAATGAAAACGCTATTCTGGACAAAATGTATTAGCTGAAAAAATCTCTCGTTTCACGTCGTACTTGACGCAAGGCTTTAAAATACAAAATAGGTACATTGAAAAACGATGAGCGCAAAATAACACAAGTAAAAAAGATTACCTTCACGGCAAATCTTCGCAGATCTATAGGTATATCCGGCGTAATGGAAACTGGATACGACTTACAAAATTTTATGCTGCGTAGCAGTCTGCTAGATCTATACAAGGTGAATCCTTATGCATATTCAAACGCGCACGTTTTTGTTCTTTGCGGTGCAATTTTTGTCACCGGCTAGCCAGCAGTTACTTATCCTGAACGTTTACGATTTCACTATCACAAAAATATTACTAATGAGAGTTACAACTGCTCCATATAAACATATCCTATGCGAGGCGTATGTAGCGATGTGCATTCTAAAACGTACTGCTAAACTGAAATAAATATTGGGTCGCATCGAGCTGCCGACATAACCCGCTGTGCCGATTTCAACGACCGACCACGACCATTTAATCATTTTGCTTCAAGTGTCACTTGCTTTCCTTTTTTTTTTTGGTACATGTTTGAGAAGACAGAGTTTCCAGCAAAATTAAACCACACATCACGCTGCAACAGCCAACGTTATTAGATCACAGCTGAGCCAAATGAGCTATGCCTGAACGTCGAACCATGGCCTCCGCGATCGGCAGCTGCCGTCGCCGATAGCCGAGGCCACGGTCGAACATCGGACAGCGGTGGCGCGGCGGAAGGTAGCGGTCATGGTGGCGTGGCGGGCGTCAGCGCACGCGCTGCCGTGAAGTTGGCTTTCCCTCAAAAGGATGCATTTTGCGCACGTGAGCGCTCTAGGCGAATGAGTGCGCGAGGGGCGAGTTCAGTAACTCTAGCTGTAGGACTTCACAAAACCGGCGAGACCTCCCACAAGTGAGTACAGCGCTTTAAATTGATAATAAGCACGTGTGTCCCTGCCCGACCATGCTGTGCCCTAGAGAAACCCTGCAGTAGCAGAGGACAGATTCGGCGCGATGCCGTACAGGCCGATGCCGTGTCCGCGAGAGGGCGCCACACAGACACGCAAAAACGCAAAAGGCGGATTACGCGTGACGCGCGTCGCGAGGAACAGAATTTCAAGGAAACTCAGACTACGAATTCGGCGCCTGGTTTTGGCTTTGTTACTTAACCCCAGGCGCAGGAACAAGCCGCAGCACCTCGCACCGGCAGTAGGACTAAACCTTAACAAAGGCCGTCCCCCTCCGTGTCTGCCTGTTCGGATGAGGAATTTCGCTTTTTGTCCTTTTGTCGAGATCGCATACCGTGAAAACCTTCCAACTCTCGACTCCCGAGAGTTCTTCTGAAAGGGTGCGTCTGTGCACACTTGGCTGTAACCGGAGGATTAGGACGATTTTCTTTTTATGCTTTTAGCTGACATGGTCTGCTAAGGTTTGCCAGTATGTTTTCGACTTGAAAATACCGCAATATTTTTACGATGTCAGTTTTGTGCTTGCTGTAGAAGCATATGCTTTTGAGTTTACTTTTTTTAATTTGTTCTTGATATTTGCAGTGCAAATGATGGTGCTCAATTCGAGCTTGAGAACGCTGATGTAGAGAGCTCTTGTTTAACAGAGATGTAGGCTGAATGTTAAAAGCCTCTGTTTAAGCACAAGTTTTGTGTCGAATTTAGTTTATTACTTTTGATGTCCTACGCGTGAGTTTCTTTCATTGTTGCTTCTTACTTGTGGCAGAATTGTTTTGTTTACAGTTATTATTTCGTTTGCTGAATGCGTCTAAAGAGTGAAAAGCAAGTTAGCATTGGGCAACAAAGGTAAGAGGAAAGACGAGAGGCCAGTACACGTAGTTCCGTACTTGCAGAAGTTGTCTCACCATCTTAAAAAAGTTTCAGACAGACACAATGTTAACTTGCTTTTCAATGCCCCTTGCAAGCTGTCATCGATAAGTGCGCTCATGAATTCGAAAAACAGGATCCCCGCGTGCACCACTAATCACAAAACCCGCTACACTGATTGCACGAGTAACGTAGTATATCGAATTGCCATGAGCTGTGGGAAAGTGTATATAGGTCAAACAGGACAATGCTTTAATAATCGCGCACGTCAACACGACAATAATGTAAAAAATGGATATGGTAGCCATTTAGTTGACCATTGCAAGAAGTGCACATGTTTGAAAAAACAAAATTTATGGGTAAAGAAAAATCTAAGAAAGAAAGAAATTTTAGAGGCGTTCTGGATCAGTCAAGGAGATAATTGTGTTAGTTCGCCCTCACTTGCACTATCACTAAAGGAAATATACTTCATGAAAGAACGATTGTATTCGTGATTGCGAGTGCTTTGTTGTGCGCATGTTCCCCTGAGAATGTATAAATAGGCTGGTTTTTATGCAATAAACATTCAGTTGGCAGTCAGCGCTGGTCCTGTGGTCTTCGTTTCTTCGTGGTCTGTGTTCCTTTGCGCTGTTACTTTCTTTGTTCCCGAGATTGCTCGCCGGCAGTTTGTCGAAAAGCTGAACGTTCGTGGAACGCAGTATCCATACCCCCACACCATTTCGGAATGGAAGAATGACCCTAAAACCTTGACCAAACGTCCGGTTCTGTGTGTACCTGGCGAGCATGTCCCGCCCATAAATTGCAGAGGCCATGAAGCGTTACTGATCGCTTAAAGCGTACGTCCTAGTTTGTCTCGAACTGGGGCACCAACGCTTTCCGTCGACTGCTGTCATTCGGAAATCCAAAAGGAAAAAAAAAAAAACGATGCCGCTGCCTTAATTTTGTGGTGCGTTTGGCACATCCTACAGCGCAAAAGCTAACCACAATGTCAAGGGGACCAGGTAACGCGCACAAAAACCAGTACGCACACGGTTCATCCGTTAGGCAGCATGGAACCACGCCGAACACTGCAACTTTAGCCAAGTAGGCATGGTATGGGTGTTTTTCAAAGCAAACACTGTCACGGAGAACCACCGCCATGCGAGCTGCAGGCATGCAGCGTCCACACGGCGCTCTGTACCGGCATGGCCGGTGGAGTTGTAGCGCTCATTTGCATTTCCTTCTGTTCTTTCTGTTCAGGAACTGAACTTTTATACGGTCGAAAACAGGCGAGACTGGTACTGTCTATCGCGTCCGAAAACACAAATTTTTCCTTTGGAGTGCTAGCCCGACGCAAGTTGCTGCAAAGTGAGCGCGAAATGAGAAAACCTGCACGACGTTCGGAACCACCGCTGACTGCTTCCGGTTCAAAGTGCCTTCAAAACATTCACACTTCTTCCTTTTCCGTTCACACTTTCGTTTCAGGGCTAGTCCTCTTGAAAGCAAACACGCTAGCTACCCACTCCGAGAGCTCACAAAATCAAGACGGGGCACCCGAGCTGATAAAATATACATGCTCACAAATGCTGCTAAAGCACAAATAACAAAACGCCTAAAGGTCTAGGTAACGGGCTAGCACTTACCAGCGATGAAATGTAATCCAAAAATCCTGTTGCTGTCTGACGGCTGCTGTTTTACACAGCGCACAGCGCGCACCCACGCTTTCCGTCGACTGTGTCGTTGGGACTTCGGAAATCGAAGAGGGAAAAAAAAATACACGATGCCGCTGCCTTTTAGCGCGCGTTTTGCACATCCCCTAGCTCGAAAGCTAACCACCATGTCAAAGCGGCCAGGTGCACGCCCACAAAATAAAAGAGTACAAACTCGGTTCACCCGTACGGCAGCATGCAACCACGCCGAACACTGCAATTTTTTCCCAACCAGTCTGTTCGCACGTGCGCGTTAGGGTCACGTGGCTGACGTCACTGCCCTTTCGTGACGTACCCCAGGACAGGTCTATTATTTCACATGTTGCACTGCTTCCACGCGGTCTCTGCCTCTTCAACAGACTTCGAAGTGTCGACACAGCACCCATGCACACGCGCATGTCGTTTCTTTCCAAACACGGAGTTTTCCTCGACGTAACGCACCCAAACACAGTCGATGTGTTTGGGTGCGTTAGGATGCGTTTGGGTGCCCTAGCTGTTACAGGTCTGTCAAAACCATGGGAAAGCATTGATATCAGAACATGGCGAAAACACCGCTGGAGCAGCTTTTTAAGTAACTTCGTGAAATGATGAGCGCGGCAGATCGGGAGGTCGATGAGAGATGTACTCAGGTGCTACGCACAGAAATACAACCTGCGTGCTAGGCAGAAAGAGTTTAGCATAGGGGATCAGAGTGCAGGATGCCACGGTGGGCAATATGCAACCCGAATGGCTTGGCCCTCTCGTAGTAAAGGAAAGAAAGCGTGCGGACAGCTTAGACGGCAGTGAGAAACTGGTGCACGCGAATAAGACCTTACTACGCGCGAGCTGACAATGTAGGCCTTGTATTTCAGGCTGACATTGAATTTGGCAACATGGAGACCGCACCAAATGCCACCGTATAAACGCCGTCGAACGCGTGCTGTGCATCTGCGGTCCACGGCAAGACGTTTGAGACTCTCTTATTTGTTAACCCTCTCAATGGTAGGACCAGCCTTGAGTATTCTGGCCCGTAGTCTCGATAGTGATTAAGCAGTCCTAGAACACTCTAACCTCTTCGTTTTTGGTGGCCTGGGGTGCTGGACTGCGCGAACCCTGTCCGAGTCGGGAGCATGGACACCTGAACCGACCTCATGCCCCAAATATTTCACTCTCGGCTGCGCGAACTTGTATTTTGCCTCGTTTCTTTGTTTATTTACGCTGGCCTGTATGTCCTTGCAGAACGCGCGTAGGGCTAATGTGGTTCCTGGTCAATTCTCCTAAACGGCTTACGTCTCTATGTACGCGCAGGCTCACTGGCCATGTTTCGCAAGTAGCTCATTGACTATCAGCGTCGCAGCGGAGTTAATTACGCAGCCCGTAAGGCATGACATTCCACGCGAATAAACCGCTAGGTGTCGCGAAGGCAGTAAGCTTTTGACGCTCTTTCTCCGAGTATTTGTCAATATTCCCTGGTCATACCAGAACGGATATGTATTTGCCTTTGCTATTCAGCCACATTACCCATTGGGAAGCTGTCTAGTTCCGTTATTGAGTTTAGATTTCGGTAATCCGCAACCCATCTTTTTTCGCGGCACAGACTATCGGGTAGGCGAAGGAGCTTTGTACTGGATAGATAAAATCCCACTGTAAGAGCTACCTCATATGCCTGTCCACTTCCGCTCTGAAAGCCATCGGCACTTTATAGGCTTCTGCTCGGGATTGCTTAGCCCCCGGAATGAGTGTAATCTTATGCTGCCCCGGCTGGCATCGACCTGGTCTGTTCCGACATCACCTTTCGAATACATGCCTTGCACCTACGTCACGACCAGGAGCTGCTGGATGCCGCTTTCCGTCGACTGTGTCGTTGGGACTTCGGAAATCGAAGAGGGAAAAAAAAATACACGATGCCGCTGCCTTTTAGCGCGCGTTTTGCACATCCCCTAGCTCGAAAGCTAACCACCATGTCAAAGCGGCCAGGTGCACGCCCACAAAATAAAAGAGTACAAACTCGGTTCACCCGTACGGCAGCATGCAACCACGCCGAACACTGCAATTTTTTCCCAACCAGTCTGTTCGCACGTGCGCGTTAGGGTCACGTGGCTGACGTCACTGCCCTTTCGTGACGTACCCCAGGACAGGTCTATTATTTCACATGTTGCACTGCTTCCACGCGGTCTCTGCCTCTTCAACAGACTTCGAAGTGTCGACACAGCACCCATGCACACGCGCATGTCGTTTCTTTCCAAACACGGAGTTTTCCTCGACGTAACGCACCCAAACACAGTCGATGTGTTTGGGTGCGTTAGGATGCGTTTGGGTGCCCTAGCTGTTACAGGTCTGTCAAACCCATCTTTTTCGCGGGCACAGGACTATCGGGTAGGCGAAGGAGCTTTTTATGGATAGATAAAATCCCACTGTAAGAGCTACCTCATAGCCTTCCACTTCCGCTCTGAAAGCAATCATAGGCACTTTATAGGCTCTGCTGCTCGGGATTGCTAGCCCCGGAATGAGTGTTACTCTTATGCATCCACCGGCTGGCATCGACCTGGTCTGTTCCGACATCACCTTTCGAATACATGCCTTGCACCTACGTCACGACCAGGAGCTGCTGGATGCCGTTTCGCCATCGTCGAGGGCCAGCCGCGGCAGTGAAAGTGCGGTCGCGTACGCGTTTCTGTACTCGCTCTCGTTATCCCCGGTACTTGAGTTCCCGGATCGCAGGAAAGCAATGAAGAGACGAGTGCGAAAGAACACAAACCTTTTTCACGTGCCAAAAGACGTACACAGTCAATGCTGCTGCACGAAGAAGCTAAAAGCCCGAGGCAGCAGAGTTTGTGGCTGACACGTATCAAGCGCGCCGATCGCGACACCGAACACGCTGATACATCCGAGTGCGCACGAGGGCCTACAAATGTTTTTCGAGCAGAGTTATGCGCCTGTTCCTGCCTTGAGCATCGTCCGTCGGCTCCCGCCGTAAGCGATCGCGAATGAGCGTAGCGAAAGATGTCCTGGCTCGCGCGCCTCAAGCCACGCGCGACGCACTTTTGCCGAGGCCGGCGGTGTTGGGCCGGCTGGGCTACCGTGGAAGTATTATAAAAACAACCTTCGACGAGGCAGGGGAACCCAGATCTTCGCGCCGCCGAAACGGAAGCTCATCGTACTTCAAAGCGCGATCGAGCTTCTGTTAACAGTGGGTGACGTACTCGGTGGAAGTGCTTCGTCGGCGCAGCAATTAAGCTATATTTGCTGGTAGAGATCGCAGATATCTAATTATTTTGCTCAGCATATCGCATCATTAACACACGCGCGCACGGCTGCGCTCACATCTCGCATTAGGAAGTATGGCATTCGTCAGGAATTTTTTTTATGACTGATATTTAGGGACACGGTGAAAAGAACACCGCAAACTACATTTGTAGCACGGAGAAAGAAGTAATTGCTTGCTCCGTGATTTGTAGGCATTCTATGTAAGATCTTGGAGGACACAAATATCGATGGAACACCGACGTCTCTACACCGGTGCAGCGCAGATCATGAACAGCGCGCTGAAAGGCGAGGTTGGTGCAGCGGCAGTCGCGGAGTAGATCGGCCCTGCGTGCGTCTACGCAGTGCAAGGCCAGTCGTTGCCGGAAGATAAAGATGAATGCCGTACGGAGAAAAACTAAGTAGTTGACAATGTCCCCGCGCGTCACCTCAAGCACACAGCGTTGGTGCCCGTCGGCGTGCGGCACCTTCGTGTAGGGATCGACATCGACGCACGTTCGCGCATTTGCTCACATAAACATCGTGCCGATACGATTAACTCGGGGTGTTAAGCTATCCGCAAGGGACGGCGGCGACATTGCGCCTAAAAAGTTAGAGAAAACGAACCAAAACACGGTCGAATCAACAAATGTATGAACGGCGCTGTAGAGAACGAACCAAGAAGTGGTCCCCATGGTCATCCAGCATGCCCGTCGCGCCGACAGCGGGGCAGTCGTGACGTCACGTGCAAGCTATGTATATCAGCCAGCAATCTGCTCAGCTCTTCTTTCTGGGATCTGCTCAAGTTACTGGCACTCGCGACAGTTCCCGCCTTGACAACGCCGATTCAGGGTAGATAATTTTACTTATCAACAGACGCCTGGGAGAGAGCAGTCGCCGCTTTGTCTTTCTCAGGAGGCAGGTGGGGAAGAACGTCCTGTTGCTTTCCTCAGCAAAATGCTAGCTCCTGCGCAACAAAAATGGTCGACAATCGAACGGGAGGCGTTCGCAATCGCATGTGCATCAGCGAGCCTAGACACGTGGCTTTTCGCCGAAAATGTCAGGATTAGAACTGACCACGACCCGCTGACTTTCCTGGGCCGCTCGGCTCCTTCCAGCGCAAGGCTCACACGCTGGGCATAGGAGCTCCAGAAGTCTGACTTGGAAATCGTACATTTCAAAGGCGTGCTCAACAGGACAGCGGATGCTCTTTCGCGCCTCTGTTAGTAACTGTAGGGGCTTAGGCTTGTTTCTATTTGTTGTTTTTCCGAGCTGCGCGTACTATTTGTTTCCAAATGTTCCAAGCAATGTTCTATTATGGTGTCCGCTAGTTTGGGTCAATATTTTCTTGGGTCCGTGTACATATATCGTATTATTTGTGTACGTTGGTATTTGCTTTGATTTCGGCGAGGACTCTTAACTGTACCTCGAGAGGGACCGTTTTTCTTTTTTTCGTTTTTTGTACGTGTTTTGTATTTGTATGTATATGTTACCGCATCAGAGCTTCGTACGCTATTTTTGTAGTGTATTACGGCCGTCAAGAAGTAGTCTACTTTTGCGCTCTAGGCTTTGTGTTCGTGTATCTGCTGTAGCGCTCCAGCTGGAGACTAATGGCAAACTGTGCTGATGTTAGTGACGTACTGTTGCCTTTTGCCATTTGCTCCCTTTGAGAGTGCTTGTAGAACCAGAGAGAGCTCGAAATGTCTCACATGATAGGAAATCTTGTGGTGCGTGATGTAAGACGTTCAAATGAAGCTCTTGTCTGTATATGTCCGCGCGTCGCGCTAAGGGGAAATTGCGGAACAAGGTTGCAGGTTGCGAAGGGCGTTTGCGATTTTTTTTTTGTTAAGACTGTGTATGTTTTTTTTTTCTTTTAGTTATTAATATTGCGGTTGAAGAGAACGCTTCTATATTCTTTTTATCGTGTTACGTAGTCATCGAGTGTCTAGTAACACTCTTGAGGGGGGAGGAGTCTGTCTGAGGTGCACGAGTATGGCGTTGCTGTTTGTGGCCCGGAGTGCACGCCTGGTGCACCGCCTATTCGCAACATTTCAGCGGCTACACGGGGGGCGCCGTTTATAATCGAACATGGCTGTCGATCCGATGATCGCGTGTATGCACTTGTGTATGCATGCAGACATCGCCGCCTGTGTTTTTGGCACTGGTCGTTGTCGCTTGCCGGCTAGGATATTTTTTTCTATGCCGTTATGCTTGCCGTTCAGGGAGCCGGTTATGCTTCCAAGCATGTCACACATCGAGCACAGATGAAGCACCCTGTCTTATTATTAACCTAGAACTACTGTAAATTGTAAAACAGGGAGGAGGGCGAATGAGCATATGTGACAATTAAAAAAAATAATAGAGGGATGGGGGGTCGTAAGGGTCGCACCGTGCATGCGTGCGACTGCTACCAAACAACTAAAAAAAAAATCTGAGAGCAGCAAAACTCAAATTACGCTTGCTTTGAAGCAAATATGTGGCGCAACGTAAAGAGCATTTCTGCTCTCTTTACCGCTGCGGCACGTCTTCTTTTCAAGCTGTGCAACTTCTTCAACGCAGTAGCGGGCTGAGGTGCCGTACAAAATAGCTACCACATCAAAGGAAATAGGAGCTGCCTAGGCTACATTTTTTGTTAGTCTTTTTTTTTTTTTTTGCTTTCGTGGCAGGCATCAGTACCTGACTTTTTGCTGCCTCACCTGCAAAATGCTTGCGGGCTTACCTGCAAGGCAGCTAAGGCCGACGGTGCAAGCATATTGCCGCCGCTGTCCACTAGGTCAACGAAGAAAACAGATCACCCACAACGGCTCCCAGGCTATGGGGCGAGCCTTCTGTGTGAGCATTTTGAACGTACAAGTAGGGATTTCTTTACCTATCCCCCACTGTTCTCAACGCAGACCTCAAACATCACCCAGGTGGGTAGCCCCCTCCACTCCCCCTCCCAAGAATCCAAAGCAAAAAAAAAAAAAAAAAAACAAGGATATTCCAGCTTACAAACACGTACCCTCCCCTTTCGTTTCCCTTTTCGGTAAAGTCATGGGCAACACCACTACCGCCCCACGAAATCGAAATACTGGATAAACGCCTGCGCACAGTGAAAGAGTTCGTGTTTGGATGGATTTTACTTGTTATTCGGCATTCCCTGAGGCTTCGGCCACCGCACACATGCAAGTTGCTTATTTCGCTCGACAACGCAAACTAAACGGCGACACGCGAGCAACGTCGTACAAAGCTACGGCGGACGGCCTCACCCGAGAGTACTTAGCGGGGGTCGCACCATGAGCGCTTCCGTCGACTTGTGAAAAGCGCAGGGTATCGCTGCTGCCGTGTACTAGCCTCAAACGAGAGAAAGCGGTTCGGCTGCGTTACGTGCAAGGCTTAATCCGGTAAGGAATGCCGCCAAGTGCTTGCTGCCGAAAGAGCGCTCCTCGGCGTGACTAACAAGCTTGAAGGTCGCTGTCAGCGGGCCTGCGGAACCAATACGACAGGCGCTTCTTCGAATACGAGCTGGCCAGCTTCTGGACCGCTGGAAACTGTGCACCGAAATGTTGAAAAAAAAAATGATGTTTTTGGAGAAGTCAGGAGGAGCGGAGGTGCGGGCTTCAGCCCGGATAGACGACGCTTTGGCGCAGCCGAATAAAATGTTCCCTTCACCGGCCAACGGCTCTCCTTCCGCACTGCCACCGTGCACTGGAGTCAACGAGGGGCGCCGACAACGGACCTTTTTGTCAACATTATCGCTTCTCCAACGACATGGGAAATTAACTGCTACGGACAGTGTTATCGATTGCTTCGAACGCCGGAGACTGCACAAAATTGTTGGCGGTAAATCTTTGATCTGGGTTATAACACTGGCGGTCGTAATAATGCGCACGAATGGTAATCAAGAGGATCTTGCCTTCTAGTGAAATCCTCCGACCGCAGGCAGGTAGATCATGCACGTGGTACAGATTCCCTAATTGTCACGATTCTGCGAAATGACAAAAGAACAAACTTGGACGTGTGTTGCGATGTTGGAACTTGTTGAAACTACTACGCCTTGGCTTTTGCCAGCACTGTGCATCGGTACAACAAAACCCGGAGAAAAACTGCGAAGATTCGCCTTTCCGCACCCGACTTGACCTGACAAAGCCAGGATGAGCTCGAGCCCGATACGAGCCGCACAGAGTTAGCGCCTGTCGGCTGCTCGCATTCAAGAAAGTTGGGGCCATTGCAGAAAGCTCCACTGTGTAGCCGGCCGCTACATCGGTATACGGTGCAATCCATTCATTAGCAGCTTCTCTTACCCACTGGCATGCAACGCTCTACACAAAGTTCATGTCGCGTCGGGAGACGTCATTCAAATGTCTCTCCAGGAAGTGAGAGAAAGGTGGCAGGTATCTAAATATTATTCATCCTCCTCATTCACACACGGAGCTGTATTGATTAGGCGAAAATCTTTCAATTCAAACACATCCTCTTATTTGTCGCCATCACGGATAATGAGAATCGACAGCGCAGTGTCTGGGTTTAAATCCATCAAACTAGGCAATAAAAGAAAGAAATGTTCACATCAGCACTCACTTTCATAAGTGACGGGCGCTCGACGACAAGGTGAGCCAGAAGCGCACGCGTAGGACTCCGTGAAGAGGCGGTCTGGTGGTATGCTATCTCCGCAGTCCTCGAGGAAGCACAGCGCAGCGCACAAGACATGTGGGGGACTCCACTGACGATTGGCACGAACTCTCACAGTTCTCGAAAAACGTCTGAAGCCACGGCGAGACTCCTTGGAAAGCCTCGAGGAGGATAGATGGAACATGGGACGCGGAGCGCGAGCCAATCACCTGCCGTCTCTAAAAGCCGGCAGAGGGCCAGCTCGTGACGTTGAGGCAACTGCGGAGAGAGAGAGGGGCGACAGCCATCTCTCCCTCCTTTTCTGACAAAAGTTAGAAGACAGCAAGGCATGGTAGCTCTCGTTTCCTTTCTGCAGAAACCACGATACTGAAAAGTAACGATGTGCTCCCCCCCCCCCCCCTCCCTCTTCCAGAGAGCAGACCACAGCGATGAACGAACACTGCGTGGGGGGAGGGGTGAGCGCGAAGGGGACAGATGAGGGTAGTGAGAGGCCGAAGCGGGAGCGGCTAGACCGCGTACACGCGGGTTTCGGTAGGATGAAATCTACGAGAAAGTTCGACTGGAGGCGCTCAAGGAAGGGGAAGGGTACGGGGTGGTGTGGATGCAATGAACCACCCACAAGGACGCGTACCGCACCAACACGTGTGTTGCGCTGTTTAGAAGTTCGTAAGGATGTACCATATTCTCTCGATAATACATGTCATCGTTTAATATGCGGACCCCTCATTTTGATGATGATTAGTGGAGTTTATTGGCGCAAGGGCCAGATGTGGCCAAAGAGCGCCAGAACGATGATAATGAACTGTGCGTTACGCAGCGTGGATAAAACAGATGTGACGTGGCTGTAAATGGGCCTAAAAACACTCGCTGTAAGTGCGTAAAATACACTTAGAGTAAAATTATGGCAATGACAAATGCTGTGTGCTATGGAGACATAAAAATGCATTAAAAATGATACGAATATCAAATAAAAGCTTGGCGTGGAGCACTAGTGCCTCAGCAGAGCCCTTAAAACAAGGGCATGGAGGCATGGGCTCATTGAAAGCTGCTATCACAGCGGCATCTTCTGGACAGAGGATGCGCTATGAACTTATCGGGCTAAAAACATTCAATACAACATCTTTTAAAAAGCCAAGGACTGATTTTGCGTCAAAAAGCGGTTCTTCGCCGAGAAACATAATAGGATGTAGGGGAAGATGATAGCGGTATGCTAAAGGAAAATGTTTCTTTCTCTCTCTTTCGGCTTCCCGACACTCCAGGAGGACGTGGAGGACGGTTAGCCTCTCGCCACATCTACCACATGTAGGAGGTTCCTCGCCAGTCAGCAGAAAGCTATGGGTACCATATGTGTGTCCTATTCTGAGGCGACAGAATAGGACATCAGTTCGCCGTGTTCTCGTAGCGGAGGGCCAGTAACCTAACTGCGGCTTAATCATGTGAAGCTTATTGTTTATTTCCGTGTCCCACAAGCGTTGCCAGTGGCTTCGCAGTTTCTTACGTAGGAAGGGTTTTAGATCTGTTGCAGGGACAGTAGTGGTGGGGTTAATAGCGCGCAATGTAATTGACGTGGCCATTTGGTCAGCGAACACATTGCCCTCGATGCTTCGATGGCCAGGTACCCAGCAAATAGTAATATGCTGGTTGGACATATACGCTGTACACAGAACGGAATACAGCTCAATTAGTACCGGATTTCTGAATCTCAAAAGTGACCTTAATGCATTTACGACGCTTAACGAGTCTGTAAATATAATTGATTTTTGTATGTTTGATTTCCGTATATGCTTCACAGCCGACAATAATGCATAACCTTCAGCCGTAAAGATACTTGTTTCCGGGTGCAGTACACCGGATTCCGAGAAGGATGGTCCGACGGCTGCATAAGCCACCCCGGCATGCGACTTAGAAGCGTCGGTATAAAACTCTACGCATGAGTAGTTGGACTGGAGTTCTCGGAAATGCATTTTAATATGTGCTTCTGGTGCGTGTTTAGTGATTTCGACAAATGATGTGTCACAATCTATGAGCTGCCACTGCCACGGCGGTAACAGTTTCACTGAGGGCATAGGACAAAGTTCAAGCAGAGGAACACCCATTTCCTCACTTAGGTTTCTCACACGCAAAGAGAACGGCTTTCTCGCTGCAGGTCGATTATGGAAGAGTGTGGCAGCGGTCATGTCGTTTATAGTTGAATAAGACGGGTGTTTGATGTTTGCGCGTACGTTTATAAAATATGTGAAACTACTATATGATCGCTGCAGGTGAAGTGACCACTGATTGGAGTCTACGTAGAGGCTCTGGATCGGACTTGTCCTGAAAGCACCGGTTGCGAGTCGGATACCCAGATGGTGGACGGGGTCTAGGATTTTTAATGCACTTGGCGTTGCGGAATGATAAATTATGGCTGCATAATCAAGGCGCGACCAGACAAGACTTTTGTACAACTTCAAGAGGCACTTTCGATCACTACCCCATGTTGTACGTGATAGAAGCTTTAGGACGTTCATTGCTTTCAGACATTTCATTTTTACATATTTAATGTGGGGAATAAACGTCAGCTTAGAATCTAAAGTGATTCCCAGGAATTTATGCTCGCTGCTCACAGAGAGTTGGTCTCCCTTGATCGCAATACTTGGTAGTGGCATTACCCCTCGTCTGTTGGAGAAAAGTACGCAAGTACTTTTCTGGGTGTTTATTTTAAAGCCATTCTCATCCGCCCATTTAGAGAATTTATTCATTCCAAGCTGCACTTGTCGTTCGCAGATAGACATATTGCATGATTTGAAACTCATCTGCACATCATCAACATACACAGAGTAAAACATCGCGCTTGGAATTACTGACTGCAGAGAGTTCATTTTTACAAGAAAGAGTGTGCAACTAAGCACGCCCCCTTGCGGAACACCAGCCTCTTGGGTGAATGATCTGGATAGAGCATTTCCCACTTTTACGCGAAAGGTTCGGTTAGACAGATAACTTTCAATTGTGTTTAACATGTTCCCATGGATGCCCATGGCGGCAAGATCGCGTAGAATCCCGAATCGCCATGTGGTATCGTACGCTTTCTCTAAGTCTAGGAATACCGAAAGTACAAACTGCCTATGAATAAATGCATCTCTGATGTATGTCTCGATGCGAACAAGGTGGTCTATTGTCGTCCTTCCCTCTCTGAAACCACACTGAAGGGGGTCTAGTATGCTGTTACTTTCTAGAAAGCAGATTAAGCGCCGGTTTAACATTTTCTCATACAGTTTGCATAGGCAGCTTGTTAACGCTATTGGCCTGTAGCTGGCGGCTAAGGACGGGTCTTTGCCTTGTTTAAGTACCGGAATGACTATCGCTTCTTTCCATGACAATGGAATATACCCAGCTGCCCACATGGTATTGAAGAGAGTTAGGAGTGTTTTTAGTTAGGCAAAATGTTATTCGCATATTTTGCGTTCCCGTGCCTTCCTCCAACGCTTATGCATAGGATCTGCGCCTCTTATCTGTCCTTCACTCACTTATTAAACGATGTGATTGATATGGGACAAAATTACTGAATATTATTTAATAGTTACAGTGGATGTCACGGCACTCTGAACATGATGTGGTACTCGTTCCGTTCATGCATATGACAATATTTCGTATAGATAAACTTACCAGTTGTAGCGCCCTCCGTGGACTTCTGAAACTTATTCGAACAAATAACTTTGAGTTCGATGGGAAACATTACATTAAGATTAGGGCTGAATCGATGCGGACGAAAATTGGGCCCGATTACCCCAATTGCTTTAGAGGCGCTCCCGAAAATGAGTATTTGGCTAGCTAATCTTTGAAAACTTTCTTCTACAAGCGGTTTATCAACAATATTTTCTTAACTTTACATCATGGAGAGGGATGCTACTATGCTTTCACTGTGCATCGCGGATACCGCGAAAGCCGCGTAGCGGCGGCTGCCGGAAGCAGCGGCGCGCCTCGTTCCGGAGACGCCCGCTTTCACTGCACGCATGGCCGTGGTGCACGCGTGCGATTTGCCGCTTGTGTGCGCCTTCGATCGTTGTTTTTCCGGTGACACAGTACGCAAAGGAATCGCCCTGAGTATTACCGGCAATATTAGCGCTTTATTAGGAGTGTCAGCGGACATGCGTGTGATGTCAGAGCTGTCTGTGGTGACTGTCGATCTCTTCCATACGCCCCAAATGTTTGCCACTGAGGCAGGCAGGCAGGCACAGAACTTTATTTTTAGGGGCGAAGCTCCTTAAAGCGGCACCCGTTCGTCCCTCGTAGTCGTAGTCGTAGTGCGTAACCAGTCTTACGCTTTGACCTCCAAGGTGGTGCCGGTGGGAGATTTCTCCTGTGCGTTGTTGAACAATAAAAGAAATTCGCAGCGTGCGCGTTAACTAAAAGCCGAATTCTTCTGTCTCTCATTCCCCATTAGCAGCCATTGGCATGTTCCAGTAGGAAACGTTAGTAGAAGTGTTAAAAGCCGACTTATGCTGTCTCTCATTCCCAGTAGCAGCCATTGTTTACCTCCAAGGTAGTGCCTGGTGAGATTTCTCCTGTGCGTGATTAAACAATAAAAATTTTGTTCAAAACGCCGTTGATTGATGAAATAAACCAACGAAAGACGCCAGATGTTTTCTAAAAGCAAAACGAAAAGACGCCAGATGTTTCTAAAGCAAAACGAAAAGACGCCAGCTGCTTAACGAAAGACGCCAGATGTTTCTAAAGCAAAACGAAAAGACGCCAGCTGCTTAACGAAAGACGCCAGGTAAAGCAATGGTTTTTATCTGCAACCAGTGCAAGAACCACTTAGCTTACATTTCACCGACCACAAAGCGGTCATAATGAAAGGACAACGGAAACCAGCAATAAAAGTTTGATAAAACATTTAATCAATCGTTTCAGGTCATTTTTATCGGGCGAATTAACGGAAGAAATTTCACGGTTTAACCGATGATTACTTCCAGGAGCTTCGCCCAATCTCATCATCATTCACCTCGTGGATCTGCCGTCAATTTTTTGTCCTGAGAAACTGCAGTTGGACGTCCCCTTAGGGGGTGCCACTGAGGAGTATCAACAACTTTGCCCATGAAGAGGAGGTCATTGTAATTATGACGAGCTATAATAACGCATCAGACGCATTGTCTTCATTTGCTAACCTTGTAATTAATGCACACACCGGCTTCGTCGACATGCCGCGTACTACGGTCGGCTAACGAGCGCGCCCGTCAGGCCTGAGAATGGTTCGTATACAGCGACAGGGACGCTTGTAAACCGGCAGGATGAGCTTGAGGAAAATAGCGTATATTATTAAGTGTTATTCGCTTTTAACCATGCGTCCTTCTACTGACTGCACAGCATGAATTTCCCCTTTCCATCGTTACACAAGCAACTCGAGCGTTTCAGTAGTTTCACGGGAGCACGCAAGTGGGATACCACAAGGGGCAAGAGCCCAAAAATTACTTCCATGCCAAGGGCACACTTATTTCATATGGTGTCATTTTTAGTATAACCACCATCGGTATTTTAGTATAACCGCACACCCAAATGCAGAATTAAAGCGGGTATTCTATCGCCTGATATAGGGCCTCGAGTGTGCGAAGCAAACAGCGCCATCATTGTCATTATTTTCGTACTCCTTGGCATACCGTTGAAGTGCTGGCAATAATCTTAAAATTAAATGCATGACAATTAGGTTTCCAAACGTAGAATACTAAAAGCATCTCGTCCTCTCTACAAGATTCACTGGAATACAAAAGTATGCAAGAAAGAAGTAGTTAGTCAAAAGGGTTACACGCAGTATTAACAGTTTGAAACCAAATGGAAAGCCTGGTGTTAAATATTGCCTACATAACGTTCAATAAGCATTTTCAATGCGGAGACAAAACTACAAATGAGCTTCATCCCAGAATATTCACCAACTACGCAAATGTATAAAACGAAAGCAAGCGCCCGCTACAGCACCACAAGCAGAAATAAATCAAAACGTGGTTTAAAAACCGGCCACAACGCATGACACAACTTCATGTTAAAGTGAACATGCGTGATTTGCAACCAAGGCTTCGGAGATCATTCATTTGCCATTGCCGTGAAATAACGTGAAGATATATTCAAAGCGACGTTCAATTCCTTGTCAAAGGACTTTATTGCCGGGTTATAACAGCCAACCTGTTCCTGTACATACAAACTTTAATATACCATGTTTAACGGCCAACACGCAACAGTTGAGGCGAGCGGACCCAAACATATTACGCTGCAGGTCGAATTTCAGCGCAAACGATACGTAGGGCAACAAGTTGTTGCGTGCAAAGCATGATGGGTGGTGGAGCGACGCTTTTCTGAAGATGCTGACGACTTATTTTGTTAGAAGACCTTTTTGTCTAAAGCGTCTACTTATAATCAGTACTGCGCATCTCATACGAAGAAAGAATTTAATGCGTGTTTTATCTTGGGTTGCTCAAGAGGCTTCAGCGTAGACGCGTTCGCTCAGGCGCCCCGGTATAAAGCGACAAAGTAGAAACGAAATAATCGCTCTATAGTACATAAACGCGATCCTCGGCGTTGATACACAATGGACTGGTGTCCAGGCTAGTAAAAGAAAAATCTACGCGTTAGAAACAATGTCAAAGAGACGCTACGTGTTAAAAACAAGCCGAAGAGACGCTATGCGTTAAAAACAAGCCGTCAGAAATCTCGGTTCCAACAGATGGCGCGAGAGCAGGGAGAACGCGAGAAACTTGATTTGATTTCAGCAGAACCTCCATTGCATCCGTCATGGGAGGAGTGAGATGGGGAGGAAAACAGCATGAAGGGTCGGAGAGGAGGTGTTACGTATCAGGGGCAGCAGAAGACTATCGTCTTTCGACGTCATTTGCAGCAAAGCACGAAGATATGCGGCTTATGCTCTGCGCCGAACAGCCGCGCCGTCGCCCTTGTTGGCAAAGCATTACGAGAAACTTTTGTCTTCCTGACATATCCTACTCTTGTTAAATTAGACAACCAGTTAACAGAACTGCCTTTAGACATCGCTGAAAGCAGACAGACGCGTCAAGCTAAGATGAACAACGCAAAAACGACAGCGCGCGCAGTAGGCTGACGGGAACAGCGCTCCACCCAAGGGGGATAAAAAAAATGCTGGAGTGTACATTTTTTCCTAAATGGGAAGCCGGCGGCCGCCATCTTACAAGTGGAATCGATTAATAGCATCCAGATAGTATAAAAGAAGAAGCGCTTTCCTCACGCTTCTTAGCACCTTAAAAGTGGTCATCTTTGCTAGACAGACAATAGAGAGATTTAGTATTGCGGAAAATCTTTGAGTTAGCGTTTGCGAGTCACGCACGCTAGATTTTTGCGGAGTGCTATCCGATAGCATTCCATAGCTTTTTAGTATAGCGCGAGACGGCACGACGCGCCGCAAAAGGCAAAACTTCGCTGCGCCATCTAAATACGAATAGTCAAAGCGTCAAAGCTGCTCTAACTCTGAGGCATATCGGCCGTTGTTAGTAACTTAAGAACAAAGCAAGCGCAAAAAGAATTATTAAAAGGAACATCGTGCAATAATAATTGCGTTAAAGGTGAACATTTTACAGAGATCTGTCTGGTTGGGACGAAATTAAAGGTGAAAAAAAGGGGGAACACCAACCAAATTATAATCATCAAAAGTAAAATTTACTCCTAAAGATGACAAAAAACCCGGTTTCTTTCATCTCTAGGAGTAAATTTTACTTTTGATGATTATAATTTGGTTGGTGTTCCCCTTTTTTTTTACCTTTAATAATAATTGCATAAGTGTTGCCGTAGTCTGACGAGGCAGAGTTTCGCTTTCGTTGAGGATGTGAAATGTGGTCAAACTAGAATCCGCAGAGAAAATATCGTTGTCTTACCGTCGGTTGTCAATTAGCTAAGCAAGAATACTCGAAGCGAAAAGCAGCAACACGATTTATTGTGAATCAGCTAGTCCCACAATGCAGCAAGACGACACGATAGATGCGAAACGGGCAGCCGTCAGTTGTATGTATGGGGCCGCCATGCTCTCCGCGCTAAACAAACTATGCAAGCGTTTTGCGTCTCCGCTAAATTCGGAAAATAGAGAGTTTTAGTGCACTTAAGTTGCGCCCCGCTAAACGCTAAAATTTAGCGGGGTCAGACTGTGCATGCGTACGCACGCTATTCCAGCTTTGCGTTTAGCGATCGCTCGCTATTTTCCGAATTTAGCGGAGACGCAAAAAGCTCGCTAATACCCCTGACAGACGGGCGATAGTAAAGTCCTTTGTAATGAACCCCTTTTTCTACTCTAAAGGACCCTCTGCAGAAAGTAGCTGCGCCGATGACACACGGCAGCACGTGAACTTCTTTAGGTGGTTCCTAAGAAGAACGCTGCAAAAAAATGGCGCTCCTTGTTAAAGCAGCAAGATAGTGAACATTTTTCAAAAGTTCCACATTTAATTACCTTTAGCGATTGTGGATCGTAAAAATAACGTCTTTATTGCTGATGGCTAATAATGTTGATGGTTCGTTTCACGCCGCGACGAAAAAGATAATGAATGCCGGAATCCCGCATGGCGGTGATGTGAGCGTTCGAGAGTGCGGTAAAAATAAATCTTTGCGGCCCGACAAGTCTCATTACACGGCTAAAAGCTAAAGCTTATACGCAAGGCAAGAAAATAGTTGCGGGGTGTTGTAATTTTGTGAAAAGTTCTCTCCCGTTTACGGGTCGTGTACGCTGTTGTCGAGAGTACGCCTTTACGCTCGAAAAGTAGATCGCCGATCTACCTTTCTGCAAAGGAACTTTGCCGGGAAGGAGATACTCCATTGTCGTGTGTCACTGGGCATGAACTCCTTTCCGGTAGATGTCCCCTTACCTAAAGTACTTTAGCATGCCCGTGTGTCAGGGGTATAAGTTTGTTTAGCGCGAAGAACATGGCGGCTCCCTACAACTGACGGCTGCCCGTTTCGCATCTGTCGTGTCGTTTTGCTGCATTGTGGGACTAGCTGATTCACAATAAATCGTGTTGCTGGTTTTCGCTTCAAGAAGACAACAATCTTTTCGCTGTGGATTCTAGTTTGACCACATTACACATGCACAACGAAACTGCCTCGTCAGACTGCAGCAACACTTGTGCAATTATTATTGCACGATGTTCTTTTTAATAATTCTTTTTGCGCTTGCGTTGCTTTTTAAGTTACTAACAACGGCCGACGGTTTTGACGCTTTCACTATTCGCATTTAGATAGCGCAGCGAAGGTTTGCGTGCCTTGCGTTTTGCGACGCGTCGTCATGGAATGCTATCGAATAGCACTGCGCAAAAATTTAGCGTGCGTGACTCGCAAACGCTAACGCAAAAATATTCGGCAATAAATCTACCTAATAGCGAGCGATCGCTAAACGCAAAGATGGAATAGCGTGCGTACGCATGCGCAGTCTGACCCCGCTAAATTTTAGCGTTTAGCGGGGCGCAACTTAAGCTGCACAAAAACTCTCTAATGCTTGATGTTCCTGTTTGTGCTACGCGTCTTTGGGTGAAACTTGAACGTCGCGAAAATTTGTGTGCCACATCGTGGCATTGATGCTCTGTCAATGGTAGTTTATTATTCCAAAACAACACGCTTTTATATTACAAGTACTCTAAAGATACATTAGCAGATCAAGAACGCTTGAACTGATACTGGTTTCAGGACACTTTGGCAAGCTTTTAGGGCTGAAGCAGAGGCAAACGCCGGCCTCACCCATTGCGGTAAGGTTCAGCAGGCGTTGCCACTCCAGAATTTTTTTTTATCCTCCTTGGCTTCTAGAAACGTTGGCTCCACCGAGCCCGCCGACGCTTTGGAGTCGCTGCGACAGGCGGCGCGGTAGGCGTTTTGAGCCTAGGGCAGCCTAGGGGCTTTATTTGAGCCAGGCAACGCTCTGGCAACCCGCGCGTCCGCGCCTTCCTCCTCTCTGTGTGCCAGGCGGTTTGGAGCGCGCGAGCTGATGCTTGGATGTGTGGAGCTGAACCTGGCGGTTTTTTTTTTTTTTCTCTCTCTTTTATCGTGATGCCAGACTATACATATGGTCGACAGAAAGCCAGTGCGCAGTTTTCATGGTTGTGCTAAGAGCTACGGGACATGGAAACTCGTGGAAGAATTATGCGACATGCATGACTACACGCGGAGAGTTCGCGGCTGGGTAGTTTTCAAGTTGCATCGTTTTTCTCTTGACGAGGAGGAGCCGACGGCAGATCGTCGCATTCCTTATCACCCTCGTTCACGCCTCTCCCGTTCCTTTCGCGTGACACAAACATTAGTCCACGCCTATAAAAATCGTGTTACTTAGTGAAAAAGAAAAAAAGGCAGAAACCGCCCGAGCGATGTAACCGAACAGCCACAGCGCGCCTACTCCATTCACTTCCGCCACCCTGCCCCCTCGCAAAAAATACAGCTAAGGAAATAAAAACTTCATTGTATCCCAAAAGGGTGCTCCTGCTCGGCCAGAAAGTGTTAAAGCGTGTGTGCACTTTGAAAACAGAAAGAGTTCGCAGTAAATATACGGCATCAAGGTACTTTCGCGGTGTCCTCTGTTAAAACCAATGAGTATCACTGGCTCAAAACTTGTTAGGACGTTGAACAGACTCATTTCCTATATACAGAACTCCAATTTAGGTGAAATTGAGCTCGCCAGAAAAGACTTCGAGAACTGCACCCTCCCCTATACCGCCCATGCAAAAGCAAGTGTTTGCACAAGCCAGTGGGTTGCCAGATAGGAGACGGCTACGCCGGCTAGGCAACACTATCTGTAGCAACACGGCGACGCCCACGAGAAAACGGTGCGGGCTGAGGGAGCATGATAGTGGGTGGAAGGAAATCACGGGTCGGCTTTTCGTTTCTGCGCAACCCAACGCTACATTTATTTATTTATTTATTTATTTGTTATATTGTCCTTAGAGTAATCACTGTGATGAAGCAGCTGTCGGTAAAGTGGGTCAAGGGCAAAAGCTTTTCGCTTCTGCGCAGCCCGATACCCTTTTTTATTTGTATTTATTTTCCTTCCTCCCTTCTTTCCTACATTTTCTGCACAGAACATAAAAAACAGTTGTTGGCAACAAGCGCAGACGAACCGCGCATACTCCGCCAGCCAATCACAGACGCAAGCATAGTCGACGTCATGCGACCTTTCTCAAAATTTTTCACCAATTTATTTCCTTCTTCCTACACAATATGCCGTTGCATAGTTGGAGTTTTCTTACCCAACAATATTATGTGGTTTCAAAAAAAATCCTACATGCGGCCTTCTTTGCGCGAATGTTGACATCATGGAAGAATCCGACAATGACATCCACTGTTTACTTTGTGGAACTGCTGATTGCAGCGCCACAAGCGGCTTTACATTCGTTTGGACTCACTCTCGTCTGTGAGGCTGGTTCGTTTCACTATGATCCTGTTTTAAGTGCATGGCTGGCATGGCGGCGAAGTTGCCATGTACGATTTGCATGCGCTCTTTGCATGGCATTTATTTGAACTGTGTGCACTGCGAAAGGACACCAATAGTTCACTTACGTTGCTAGAGGCATCTCACTTGCGCAAGGAAAATGCATGTGCACGTTATCTAGCGAAGAAGAAATGCGATCGCGGTTGTTCAGTGCCAGAGCTCTTGCCATGTGCGCCTCCGGCACATCAACCGCAGTATTTGAAACGCCGTCATGAAAACTCAGCAGCTGCCGATGCACGGTTCGTGGCACGACTGCGCAGGTATGTGTTTCTGACAACGGAGTAAGTGCTGATTTGTTTCATCGCAAATTCACTATTTAAATTGGTAGGGTCGTACCTGAAAAAGATCCATTATGGTGGTTATCGCTTCTTGTCATCGTTGATTAGTACGTTGTAGGGGCTGTAATGAGACCGTCAGTCGAAAAACTACTACGGGAGCAGATGTTTGAAATCAGGGAAACTCCATTCATTCAAGAACGCACACACATTGTTGTATTCAGCAGTTACGTTTGTAATCTGATGGCCCTAGACATGCGCAGATGCACGCGCACGCGCCTTATCATGTCAGCTGACATCTGTACATATTAACCATCGCCGACTAACAATAAACAGAGTTGTTTGAGGTACTGAGCCGGTGCAACTGCTGAATACAACACACATCTTAATGTGAGCGAAGTGACTCTTCATTGAGTCTCTGCACGCGTGTAGCTAGCAAGAAAGGCACCTTGAGGACGGGAAAAACAAAGCTCCTCCTCCCATCTTTACGTGAGATTTTCCTGGGAAAAGGGCCAAGCTTTTTAGAAGCATGTCATTCACACTGCCGTTCACATATGGGGGGCCCTCTCGATTTTAGTAGTTTAATTTCTTAATGGTTAGCACCGCATGACGCAGACAACTTGTGTCTTGACAAGTTGCGTCACATCCCCGGATGACCAGTTTTGTAAAAGCGCCCTTATTAAAGTGTACCAGCTGACAAAGGACTTCGTTTCGAGTTGCACCTGACATTCATGCGGTGTTTGTTTCCACCGTGTGTGATTGCCAACTCGCGCTACACTGTATTGTACTTCAATTTCCTGTACTCCATGAAGGGTGAGCGTCTCAAAAGAATGCATGGCATTTCGTTGAAAGCTCACCGGGCAAACTTGGTTTCATTAAAACGGAGAAAAATAGCTGTGTTTTGTGGAAGTTTGAAACTATTGATTTGATTTGTGTGGGTTTAACGTCCCAAAACCAGCTATGATTATGAGAGACGCCGTAGTGGAGGTCTCCGGAAATTTCGACCACCTGGGGTTCCTTAACGTGCACTGACATATCGCACAGTATACACGGGCCTCAACATTTCGCCTCCATCGAAATGCAGCCGCCGCGGCCGGGATTCGATCCCGCGACCCTCGGATCTGCAGCCGAGTACCATAGCCACTAGACCACCGTGGCGGGGCGAAGTTTGAAATGTGAAACTATTGGTTTATGAAATGGATGATGAACCATTGATGAACTAAGGTAATGTATTGCAAAGCTGCTCCGTTTGCCATGCCAGGCTAACCGACTCTTTAGGAGAGGAGGATCAGCCACTTAAAAGGACCCCCACCGAGCTTCGTTAAAAATTTTGGTTAGACAGTGAATATTGGGATGTGCCATTTCAGAAGGATTTTACCGAAGGCATTTACCAGGTTATTGATGGAAAAGTTACAAGGAAACTTACTGCAGATCAACCATGTTGTGAGGAGGGAGGAGCGAGCCACTGTCATCCTTTAGCTTGTCGAGTGCTAGCGAGGAGGGTGCAGGGAGATCTCGCATGTGATATGTGCCCCCCTCCCTTGTATTTTATTCCTGTTTCATGTTTATTGGTGCTGTGTGTGAACAGAGGTTGCGGCGCACTTTACATTGGACCATGTCCATCCAAGCAGTGCCTGCTGCATAGGGCATGCATGTATGTCGTTCGCTTGTGATGGTAAGGGTGCGGGGTCATCTGTTTGCAACCTTGTGCCTAAGCAAGTTGGCATGGTTTCATTTTGGATTGGTGCAGTGCTCACAGGACGATCGCAAAGGAATGAGAAGCACAGGACAGGTGCTGTCTTTCAACGCAACTTTTGCTAGGTGAACGTACAGTCTGTTTCACACTTAGGGGAAATCTCGGAGTGCGTGGCATCGCGATGGGGCCATGATGCGGCGAGCGCTGGAGTCAGCCAGCAGCAGCTGCTCGCGCAGGGGCAGACGCGCGATGCGTGCAGCTTTGAACCGTGTCGTCTGCTACGACAACGCGTGCTGGCTGTATTGTCGGGAATCGTGCTACTGTGTGCGGCATCGCGCTGATTTCATCGTTAACGTGAGAAGACAGGCGATATTCTTCGCTAAAGGTTGTGCGGCGCCATACTTTTGGGCCTGCATTGGCAACAAAGGAGCTCTGCAAATCCAATTTGACAACAGACTTGCTTTGTGTTACCGGAGGGCCGGGGTACTGAGCGGGTGCACGTGTGCTTCGTCACTGCGTCGGCTACCGTAGTGCCAAGCGACAATAAACGCCGCGCCAGTTTTACTCAAAGCATCCTTGAATCCCGTATCTACAGATAGTCGTGTGGTTGTAGCCTCGGCAATGGACGAAGGAATGCGGCGCTGTCGCATTTTGTCTTTTCAATATCATTTTATCCTTTTTATCTCACGCAGTTTAAAGAGCGCCGAATCACCAAAAGCCCAACAGCGTCAACGAGTGGGCCACGCTTCGACGGGACACATTGCTCACTCAGCCCCTTTACGCCTTGCTTCCTTCCGTTGAGAATGAGCGCGCTCCTGGCTGCTGCTGCCCGACATGAATAAGCGAAGTTGGAAGAGCGACGCGAGCATATAGTGCCGACGGAGAGCGCCTGTCTCGTGTCACTGCAATGTTGTAGAGAACAGCTGCTTCCCTCTCAATTTCGTCACCTAAAGCGTTACTTTATTCCGATACATTTGTCTGATAGTGATTGACCTGCATAGTTGTTACTGTGGAATGCTTTCTTTTCGTTTCCCGTCAAGACCGAGCACGACGTGCACACACTGTAGCATTTATTGTCGCTTGGCACTACGGTAGCCGACGCAGTGACGAAGCACACGTGCACCCGCTCAGTACCCCGGCCCTCCGGTAACACAAAGCAAGTCTGTTGTCAAATTGGATTTGCAGAGCTCCTTTGTTGCCAATGCAGGCCCAAAAGTATGGCGCCGCACAACCTTTAGCGAAGAATATCGCCTGTCTTCTCACGTTAACGATGAAATCAGCGCGATGCCGCACACAGTAGCACGATTCCCGACAATACAGCCAGCACGCGTTGTCGTAGCAGACGACACGGTTCAAAGCTGCACGCATCGCGCGTCTGCCCCTGCGCGAGCAGCTGCTGCTGGCCGACACCAGCGCTCGCCGTATCATGGCCCCATCGCGATGCCACGCACTCCGAGATTTCCCCTAAGTGTGAAACAGACTGTACGTTCACCTAGCAAAAGTTGCGTTGAAAGACAGCACCTGTCCTGTGCTTCTCATTCCTTTGCGATCGTCCTGTGAGCACTGCACCAATCCAAAATGAAACCATGCCAACTTGCTTAGGCACAAGGTTGCAAACAGATGACCCCACACCCTTACCATCACAAGCGAACGACATACATGCATGCCCTATGCAGCAGGCACTGCTTGGATGGACATGGTCCAATGTAAAGTGCGCCGCAACCTCTGTTCACACACAGCACCAATAAACATGAAACAGGAATAAAATACAATGGAGGGGGCACATATCACATGCGAGATCTCCCTGCACCCTCCTCGCTAGCACTAGACAAGCTAAAGGATGACAGTGGCTCGCTCCTCCCTCCTCACAACATGGTTGATCTGCAGTAAGTTTCCTTGTAACTCTTCCATCAGTAACCTGGTAAATGCCTTCGGTAAAATCCTTCCGAAATGGCACATCCCAATATTCACTGTCTAACCAAAATTTTTAACGAAGCTCGGTGGGGGTCCTTTTAAGTGGCTGATCCTCCTCGCCTAAAGAGTCGGTTAGCCTGGCATGCCTGTGGCATGAGTCGGTTAGCCTGGCATATATATATATATATATATATATATATATATATATATATATATATATATATGATGTACGTCACACACACACACACACACACATCATACGAAACACTGAAGGAGGAAAATAAGGACAAACTGTGGTATCACATTTTACAGATGCTAACTGAATACATTATTCTTTTGTCACTATGTGTTTCACGGCAAGCTGCTACACTTGTCACTTTCTTTTTTTTTTTTTTACGTGGAATGCCTCAATCATTTTGCTTGCAGTTTGTTGTTTATGTGTGAGAGTACCTTCCTGTTGTGATAATGTGTAGCCGCACTCTTGGTGACGGCCATTGAGGGGCAGTGGGTTTGTCTCGGACAATGAACTGTTGTGTTCTCTGAGATGAACATTTTCGCATCTTCCATCCAGGCCAGTGTAAATTTTTCTGCACGATAACAGTATTTCATAAACGACGGCCTCCTTGCAATCTGCATAACAGAAGGTATGCGTCTTATCGCAGTCATTGAGAATGCTATCAATAGCTTTGTTTATCAATGCTTTTCTGCACTTGCACACATCGCTGCAAGCTTACGGGGAGATGAAAAAAAAAACGATGCCTACACAGTATTGCTTGGCAATGTTTTTCACGCCGTGTAGTGCGCTACGACTATAAATTATGAGTGTATATTACTTGTTCATTCTGTGCCTGTCCTGTGCTTTTTATTTTTTCGTCCTTGTCCTTTTTGTTTCGTGAACGCTGCACCAACCAGAGGTGTTTGGCACCAATCTAGGCTGATTGTGGCAGTCTGGTATGTTTATAGAAGGCGCTGCTTAGCAAGGGTTCAAGCAGATTTCCTCCATGGTGTACAGATAGAGCCAACTGAGCAGCCAAGAATTGCAAAATGGGCGAGTCAGAAGTTTAGTAGCAGCGCACAGAATGCAAGTACGGAAATGAAATAAATGGGCCTTTTCAAAGGCAGTGCTCATGCCATTCACTTCTTTTCTCAGTTTGTGTTTCTTCTCTCAGTTTGTGCATATCTATTATGTGCAAAAGGTGTGGCACTATCATGTTAGCGTCTGTGCAGAGTGTCAGAGTTAGCCTTTTGTTCGCTGGTGTTGTTGGTGTGTGTCACACTCAATGGAAGGATGTTCCTCGGCATGGAGTATGTGTGTTACATGTGTTATTTGCCATCTGATATGCCACAGCCTACATCATGGCATCAGGACGAGACAAGGGTGTCATCAAGACAAGGGAATGGCACGCTGCAGCTTCAGTTTGTGCGTTTGTGCTGACAAAGCGCGTTTGTGCTGACTGAAGAATTTGAGCTGGGATTTTATGAAATGTCCCGGAAACGGCACGAGCAAGAACGCCTCGTCAGAGAAAGCTTGATCCTGTTGCAATGATAGTGTTCATTAGTGTTCTCTGAACATGCATCAACACTGGGTTCTACACTATGAAATCGCAATATGGAAGATTGCACGCTGCCAAGTGGGCTTGAATTTTGTAATAGTAGGCGTGGCTGCATTTTAGGTGCAGCTTCCCATCTGCCACCTCTAGGCAGGGGTTGGTATTGCTTGTAGATGCTTGTTCTAATGTAGTATGAGCTGCTTGAATCGGGCACTTTGATGAGCCCTGTCCCACAGCGTGTGCACGCTACCAGATTGTCAGGGCGGCTGTTAGGTGCGAGTACTTGGTCCGCAAGAAAATCACTGCCTTGTCAAGTAAAAAAAAGTGGGGAGTACTTTTTTACTATGGCTGCGTATTCTGCAATTTGTTCTGTTTCATAATAGACACCCACTTCAAAATGGCTGTTGTCAGAACTTGTAGCACACTCGCTGCCTGCCTTTTTCATGGTGCCACTGCACATGCGCTGGTTCTGGCGGGAAGGTAGCCAAATATTCTGGTAGGGGCAGTGCGGAGCACCCACCGGACGGATCGCGTTGAGTGCGCATGTGAGCGGATAGTTTTCACGCAAGAGCTCGACGCCGGTGCAATGTCGACTATGCGTGTTGTGAAAGGATACAGCTCCACTTCTGTAAAGAATGGGGAATTAGTTTTTTCCATTTCCCAAGCGTTGCAAGAGATTGCGATTGATGGAAAGCTTGGACAAGGGCAGTTGAAAAGACATGGCTGTCAAACGCACATGGCCGTGCCTGGGAGCCGTCGACCACGTTGAGAACATGGCTTCTGCAAACCTACTGTGATTTATAACTTTCAAACTGACACAGAAAGTTGTGAAAAATGCTGTTGTGCCACTGCATAGGGAAACCTTCGCACTAATTCGAAGGTCCTGATTGTATGATTACTGTATGTTTTCTTATAAAAGCACCATATGTACACTTATATAGCATAACTTCGTGCTAGTACCTTATTATACCAAACCCATACAGCTTGAGGCGATGCATCCTGCAGGTTCCTCCTGAATGTGGCAATGTCTGATGGCATTGACTGGGGGCATGGTTCATATGATCTCTCTCTTTTGCCAAAACTAGCCTCCCGGTTTGTCACCACGAAAGTGATGTCACTCAGTGGCTTTGCTTTCTCCAGTTTCTTGGCTAGAAAGTGAAAGAAATCTCTGTGAAAATGTGGTGATTTGCTCCAAATGAAAAAAAATTACCTCCAAGGGGACATAATCCAAGCACATGGTACATCAGTGCACGTAGGTTCACAGGCAACTTCGCTGCTGCAGTCAGCAGCAAGCCAACAACATGCTGGCATGTTCCACTCAATCTGCAAAACACAGACATGCTCTGAATTTGCAGTCCTCTCAAGACATATTTGTGGATCAATGCTTTCTTTGTAAGATTATTTATCCAATAGCCTATTTTTACAATGATGTTATGGACTGAGTATTAGACAAGGAAATGTTGAATAAACAAGCAGCTCACGAAAACATTAGCTGCTATACTCGGCGACAGCTTTTCTTGACATTGGAGCGAAGGCTACGGAGGCGGGGCCTCCGCACATTTGTGTTACTACGCAAGTAGTCCGGCAGCTTGCAGCCGATTTCAGTTCCAGTTTCGGTTTTCGCTTGCTCGCAGCGCTAGTGTGTGAGCAAAATGTATGCATGCAAAATGGGAACATCAGAGTTAAACTTTGATGAGAGTGCATACATGCAGCTAGTTACTGTGCTGTATATATACTGGTACATATAAAAGTTTCCGCTGTTCAGAACATTTTCCCAGCATTATTCAGCCTTTATAACAGTGAAGTTTAGGTTCCGTGTTCAGCCCAGTACATACGGGTACGCGCCACACGTGATCGAATGTTAACGTTTACAGTATTGGGCCCTGGTACAGGCGAAATGGAAGGCCGGTTGCGGCACGATCCTGCCACGGGCCTGTCTTGTTTCAGTTTTGCTGTATTCGGTTTACGCCCACAAAGACTGTCAGCAATGATCGGCGCAGACTGCGCCTCAGTGTTCGAGAAGCCTCACAATTGTTGTAGATCGTTGTTAAGATTGCGCGCAAGACGCGAACAGTCAAGCTTATTTCAGAGCTTGCGCAGCCGCTAGTGATAAGACTGGAAAGTTCGATGCGTGATGTATAAAAGACGGCGCGTCCCAACGATGAGCAGCTTTTTCACGGCCGATGCTGTACTCACCGCTATCAGCGCCTGTGTGCATTGCTGTAATCCGACTTTCGTTTACCGGCCGACTGCTGCCTTCGTCAACGTCATGACCCCGTGAAAATATAATAGCTATGCAAACTATGCAAGACGACGAACGTCTCCAAGCACACACCGCAGCAAAAATACGCAAATACCATGATACCACTGAATTGGAAGATTTTAAGAGAGCTTACGCTTAATTGAATAGAGACTGATACAGATTTTTTTATCGAGCTTCGCTCGTCAAGCACCTTCATGTAGTGTGATGGCCACCGTTGTTTTTTGCCATCCCTGTGCATGCAGTATGTAACAGGTATTGTCTATAATACGAATTGTTATTGGTAGAAAAAAATAAAGTATGCATAAAAACAGTTCATATCTTTTATTGTATCACAGCCATACGGGAAAATTCTCGAGGCCCGTGTATTTAGATTTAGGGGCACGTTAAAGAACCCCAGGTGGTCAAAATTTCTGGAGCCCTGCACTGCGACGTCTCTCATAATCATATCGTGGTTTCCGTACGTTAAACACCATGAATTATTATTAACATAACATTTTGCACTTGTGGCACAGAACGTGATAGCTGTAACCTTTTGCTTGCACTCCATGTCGACATAACATTTGGCACTTGTGACCAGAACATGATAACCATAACTCGTTGCTGGAACTCTGTCAACATAACATTTTTGCACTTGTGGCACTGAACGTGATGCCCATAACTTTTTTTCTGGCACTCCATGTCGACATAACATTTGGCACTTGTGACCAGAACATGATAACCATAACTCGTTGCTGGAACTCTGTCAACATAACATTTTTGCACTTGTGGCACTGAACGTGATGCCCATAACTTTTTTTCTGGCACTCCATGTCGACATAACATTTTGCACTTGTGACCAGAACATGATAACCATAACTCGTTGCTGGAACTCTATGTAAACATAACATTTTTGCACTTGTGGAACAGAATGTGATAACCATAACTCGTTGCTGGCATTGCTTGCCATAAGAACCATTTATAATAAACAAATCAAAATAGGTAAGAGCAGGAACACATTGATAACGAAGAATGAGATGGTAGAATACATTAGGAAATGAGTAAATGAAAAACAAAACAATGACAAGAAGTTGTATCACACTTTCAGGTCCCATTGAGACAGCAATGAAACAAGGCATCAAGCACTACCGGCATGAGATCACGCAGAAAAATGAACACAATTTTGAACACTTCAATCCTCAACTAAGAAATGTGGTTTTCGCTGATGCAGCGTATAACGTAAAAGTACATGGCTGTGATACATCATCACATCAGAGCCGCTGTGACAGTACAGCGCACAGTACACGGCCACTGACACAAAAAGCACAGGTTTGAGCCTGTCGCATGTCGATGGATCAGAAATGCCAGACGCCCGTGTACTTATGTTTCGGTGCATGTTAAACAACACCGGGTTGTCACAACTTGTGCAACCCTCTAGCACGGCATGTCACATAACCACATTGTTGTTTTGGCACACAATATCCCAACAATTATTATCACACCACGGCAGTGTAACCAGAACATACACGAAGTGCAACGAAACATAGAGAAATCAGCAGATCAAATTAAAATGAAGTCAATAAGCAATAAAAAGTAACTAAATAGCAGTGACTGATGGACCTCAAAAGCAATATCACAGTTTCTGGTTAGGCATGCGTGCAATCTTTTGGTTGAAGCTTTGAAAAAGCACACATGGAGATGCTCATGTCAGTTCATCAATTCCGCTCATGTCAGAGCTGCACGACTCATCAGAAGTACTCGAATCTGTGCCCAAAGAAATCATGAGACTTTCTGTTTGGCTGTCTATAATGCCATCCCGCTCCCATGTCTCATCCTCAAGCTTTATCACGTGATTGCAGTCTCGGAACCAGTTCTGCGGGGTCACACCCGCGATTCCTTCCTGCAACAGCTTCTCGACTGAATCGATCTTGAAGTCAGTGTTCTTTGAAGTGACATAGCCTTTGACCTGGCTCCACACAAGCTCTATTGGATTGAGCTCACAGTGGTAAGGAGGCAAGCGCACAACCTCATGACCGGCAGCGCTGGCAAGTGTGTCAATCTGGTAAGCAAGGAACATGTGCTTATTCTGCTTAACGAGCTGCAGCAGTTCGCTCTTCAGATAGTCATCCGAAAAAGGGATACTTTTCGATTTCAACCAGCACTGGATGTCGGCTTTTCTTGATGATGACTTGTCACCTTTTCAACTTGAGCACTGTGATATGATGCATTATCCATCACAATCACACTGCGTGGCTTGATGTTCGGTAGCAACTGTTCAAGAAACCATTTTTGAAAACGCTCAGCATCCATTTCTGCGTGGTAATCACCAGCGCTCTTCTTGGCACGAAAAACAAGGGCGGCTCCATCAACAAAGCCTTCCGCACTGCCAGCATGCAAAACAATCAGGCGTCCTCCTTTACCGCACGGAGACCTGTTGAGAGGCCTTGACGAAATGCGTCTTGCTGGGACATCACTTTGGTGTCTGTCCATACGGTCTCCTCAGTGTGGCCAGCGTTTACCCAGGTCTCATCAAGGTAGTATATGGTCCTGTAAAAGAAAAGAAATCACTCGTATAGTTAAGAGCGTACTTTAACTGGCAACAGCCCATTAATAAACCAGCGGCCTTGATTCAAAGTTATGCCTCTGTTACAGCGCGAAGGATCCACTGAATACATATAACAAAGATGAGCTGGCAAAACTTCCCCTGAGAAAGACTGAAGCGAATGTTTACAAAACATGTTTCAGGCTGCTCATAAAAGCTAATGCAACCACATCCCCAATCATGTGCACAGCATATTCGCCGAATAAAATTAGCTATTCTTTCCTTCAAGCCATTCAGATTCCTTGCTCCTACGCGGAAAGGCAGTAAATCTTCCCAAACAATGCGACGGGAAATTCTGCAATAGCGAAACGATCAGTTACGTCTTCGGCACAGATCATCGCATCCTCGGCTGATACTATTATCCACCGTACAAGCACAAGCACGAACAGCTACCTTATTTTACTGGGGAATTTCGCTGCGACTTAACTTAGGATTGTGTAAGGCTTTCGATCACTCGCGTCAACAGCACACGTTTGGCGATCACTGATGCAAAGCATACCTCTCGTTTTCGCTCACCATTAGGTACACAAGCATGCTGACCATTCGCGTCTGCACTTTTACCAACGAGCACGCGCAACGAAAGTTTGCAGTAATTAAAAGAACGCAACAACTTACCGCTGCTGCCTCCGCATTTCTCAGATTGTACGGAGGTACTTTCGACGCCAAGCAACGATGTCGTCTCGTTCGAGCAATGCGGAATTCCTTTTTCTCTTTCGGAAGAGGAACCCCAAGTCGTTCAGCATTCGTTGCATCGTGCGAGTGCTGATCGTCGGCATGTCCATGTCAGTGTCGCCGATGACGTCGTTGCGTAGCTTCTCGGCCGTAGGCATTTCATTGCGCATGAAGTATCCGTGCACTTTGCGCCGCAATGCTGCCAACGCAAATGTGTCGTAGCGCAGCAGCCTCGTCTTGGCGGTCATGCGCTTCCCAGCTTTGCCCGAGACCGAGATATCCAGTTTCTTACGCTTTGGAGAGGAAAGTGGGGCCCGCAGAGCTTCAGCCTTGATTCGTGTTACCGTTCGCATACTCACTCAGGTGAGTTCGGCGACAGTCCGGCACACAGAATTAGTTGACAGCTCGGGCTCACGGCGCCTTACTCCAGCGTAGACGTTGCAGATAACCTGCTTCGTTTGCTTGGAGACCTACTTCTTGTCACACTTAGCGTATAGCCTCCTCGGAGAACTAAAAGGAGAGTTCGCGGCCACACACGGTACCGCCGGCACCGGGGACGCCATGTTTACTGCAAGAGCAAGCAGCAGACGCAGCAGGCGAGCGGAAAACGTGGTGCCGTCCAAGAAATAAAAAAGGAAAAAAAAAAGAAACTAGGGCGCACGATAACTTCTTTTCCATGAACAGCTTCCTATACTTGTTCTATCCTTATAATGAAGAACGTTTTATTTATTCGGGCCAAGTAGCCGTTAGAATCAGAAAATAAAATAGGTACTATTTCCTGGCGCGCGCATGCAGGCGATTCGGCTCTGTAGCTTCCACAGTGCTGTCAAGGAAAGCTGTCGCCGAGTATAGTGCAAATGTGTAAAATAAAAAATGTACCACAGCCTAGTGGAAGAAAACAGCTACAAAAATGTCGAATGGCACGCTGGCTCAGTAGCAGCTCAAATAGATTGCCACCAACAAATGCTTACTACATGATAGGCAAATGGAACGCACGAATGGAATGGAGAGGCAAAGTAAAGGCTTGTATATCCTGGAGCTCGCAAATCCTGTTCTATAGGAACTCTAAAACTGGAGCCAAATGTTCAGTTTCGATCGGGATTAATCGCGATCAGTGGTGCACTGTGGGATGCCGGTGTCACACGGGCACTTTTGATCGCGCTCAGTGCTACACAGTCCAAATTAATCCTCACCAGGGTTGGTGCAGACTTCATTCATATCGCGATGTCGGAGCCCGGTAGTTATGTTTTCTTTGTTCGTTTTCTCCTTGATGTGGATTGAAGTCCCGTCAAGAAGATGATCGACGTCGATGAAACAGGAGGCAGGTTGGAGGTAATGAACTTGAAGGTATATTGCAGCGAAATGTTTACAGTCATATGTACATCTTGCCGCAGCACACTGATGACAACATAGACATCAACAGTGTCTTACTCTTCTACTTAACTTTTCTTAAGTTAGAGCCTAGAACACTGTTACTACATACAACAAACCTAGTCTCACTTTTCGACCACCGAGTGGTTACGGCCCAGACAGAAGTTGCATCGTACGGAGTCTTACTGATCGATCAGTTAAGTGATTACAGCCTAGACTGAAGGGAAACGAATCCCGTCCAGTCTTTAGTACCTTGCGGTAACAAAGAAGAAAAAGGGGAGGTGGCCACTGCTGGTCCGCCTCAAGCTTCTGTTATCCAATCTGTTTACCCTCAGATTAAGCCACTCCCTAGTGGGCTGTCCCTAATTTCGACAGCAGCATCTTTGCAGTTTAAACAGGCATTTTGGCATTCTTTCCCATCATGGCTCTCCCTCTCCTTATCCCACGCTCTCAGAGATTCTCACAGTCGAAATATCGGTATCGTAGCAGCCCTGCGGCATTCGCGCCATCTCCCACGCTCATCCAGCCGAACCCCCGGTGACTGTCGTAAAGTGGGTTCCAGGAAACAATGCGTGTCCTCGCCTTTCCCGCATTCGGACCGTGCATTGTTGCGACTCGACTCTGCATTCCAGTCGGCGCGCCGAAAGCACATGCCGGTCGTTAAAGAATTGGTTGGGCCAAGCGCATTGTTGCCTCGAGCGACAGCGCACCTCTCACGCATTCTCCTCCTACGCGTCCGGGCCGCTCTTCCCCGAACCGGCCACTGAGAAGACAAGCACGGTTGCGCAGCCGCAACCCCCTGAGCGACTGTGGAGAGCATGAGATGTTTGCCCGCCTCATCTTCCCACGCGTTGGCCGCTCTTCCTCAAGCCGGGCTCAGCGAAAGGGAAGGGTCTCTACCAGGAACCCCTGGGGGCTAGCGTGGGAGACCAGCCGCTCAATGGAAGCCGTTTGCTTTTCGTTGATAATTGCACAGTCACAGACCATGCAGAGAGAGAGCCGAGAAAGAAGCTTTGTATAGCGTACGGTGCTACGCCGTCTCTTCTGTGCGATCGCCTTATGAGCGGCAACATAACACCGGTAATGACACCCGATCCAGATAGGCCCTGACCACATCAAAGGAGCCCGTGTGAAACGGTTATAACTACTCGAATGCAGCAGCCAACGGCTGCATACACGTGCACCGTGACGCCAGGTATGCGTGTCGGTAAAGTTCCAAGTCTGCTAACTTTCAAATGCAACACCTGGAGAAAGCATAGTGGAAGTTCGTGTTACGCATTGTGATTGCATTTTTCTGCTGTGTGATCAAGAAAGTATACGCACCGAAGCGGTCAAACAGCATGCTAACCCCCGCTCTCCATAGTGCGGATGATTATATTTACCATGTTTCAAGTTCACCTAAGGAGCTGATGATGCTCCTGTTATCAAAGTGTGACATTGAGCTAGTTGCCGCATAGCATCAATGTCAGCGGCGCGACATAGTACTATAGAAAGAAGGAACACACAAAAAATTGTTGCCAGTTTCATTCATCCTCGCTAACATGACACGAATTCCGATAGCTGTGCACCCTTGCAGACATATAGTGATGCACTAATGCTGCATTGCACACGCACAGTGCATTGCACACACACATTCGAAGCGCTTGCACGTGAACGAACTTACTCACCCGGCTGGGCAAATACAGTGAGCACCCGGGACGGCTCCCGTGCCCTTGCGAACAGCAGCGTGTGTCACCAATCCCGTGCTGTGAGGCATGGGACGCGATCACCGGAAACAATTCCAAGAACCAATGTCTTGGTTCCCCGAAAAAGACCCCACGAAAGCTTGGACAATGAGGTTATTGGTCCCATTCGGCGCACTAGCAAAACGCCAGCAGTGGTTCAAAGACCGAGTCACAGCCAAGGGTGATCAAACAAAACAAATATATTCTCATCAAATAGGCAGTTACGCAAAACGTACACAAATACGGCTCTTCCAAACCCAGACAGATGGGTTACAATGTTACACAAAACCAACAAACTCGAACAAGCTCATGCACTGCAACAAGGAATAAAACACAAGAGTCCTATTCATCAAGTTACTCGAGATGTCTTCTCAACTTGAAGCTTGCAGGTGAGCTTGTCAGCTGGCTCGTGGAACCGCGTCTTTCTTCTCGCTGAGTCACGCACAACTTGTTGCTACTTCTTCTACTTGCTACCCCTCGCGGCCTGTGGTCGACTGTTTATATAGCCTTGGAAAGACGTTCTAGAAGTTTTCGTGTGACCCACGTGATACAAGCACGCACAAAGTTGGGAACCTTCTTGCCCTTTCCCGGTCCTTCGCGGTTGGGGTGGCGCCTCTTTCTCCCTCTCACTGCACGAGGAGTGTTGGAGTGTACGCTCTGCCTCCTCTCCCTCCCTACATCTGTCTTGCGTGTGCGCTTGCCGCGATAAGACTCTTTCTACAAAATTCTCCCCTTTTGGAGATTCGGCATGACTTTGGGCGCCTCTTCCATGCGCGCTGCTTTTCTTGTTGTTTTGGGCTTTCCCTCCAGCTCGATGCCGGATTTCTTGTCGAAATAGGCACTATTTTGTGACAGCGTGGACCAAGTAGTAGCTGCCCTTCATCAACGGTAGACAAATTGACCGCAAGACGCCAACTTCACTTTGCGGTGACACTTCATTGTACATCACATCCTGGATGTATCCTTCTTCTTTGAAGTGTCGGTGTTTCAGCAACTGGTGCTTGCACCTCATGCCTGATGACTGCAGATACTCATTTACGTGCCACTCTGTTAGCTTAGCGCAACGAATATTTTTGATCCAGCCATTGGTAAGAGCCAGGTAGTCTCCTGTAATGATATGTTGGCCTGGAGAGCTCATTGATGCGGTGTATGCGCCAAAGCTGAACTACCGCTCCCTCATGTCATGCACCACCTCCGTGCGGTAGGCCTGAGTGACACTGAAGCGAGCCACCTCTACAGGAACGTTTTGAGCGGTGTGTGAGAGGTGGCAGCACAGGAAAATGGAAAAGGCGGATTGTACCACATATGCTCATCGTCATGGAAGCTGTCATTGTCTTGCATGCTAAAGCATTGAACTTCTGCTTTGTCACCTGCTCTATGTGATGCACCATTCGTTCAGTAATGGCCATTTCCTTCAGTAATGGCCACTTCAGAAGGTATGCGTGTGGCATGAATGAGGAGTTCTGTCAGGTTCTTGGTCTGAACTTGACACAAGGCGGTTGAATGGCTCATAGGTTTTAAACGTTATAAATCTGTTGATGTTTTATGGCAAGACCATAAGATGCTGCTGGTGGAGCGGCTCTTTCACCAATGTTACAGCAAACAAATGTTCCGAGCTCTTTTTTCGTTGGACGTGTCAAACCTGGCGCTTGTGTACCGATTTGCTACGTGTCAAGTGGCCTCTTGGAAACAGCAGCTGCCTGGCTTTCACTTTTCATTGGAAGACATGCAGTCAGTGTCTGAGTCTCTTGCACTCTGCCACAGCAATGTATAGGGCGCCAGATTTTGGTCCTTTGTGTACACATCTTTCACTCTGCGGTGTGCAATAGTTTCTCAAATACAAAAGAAATTTCTTACCAATTTGAGAATTGGCTTCATCTGGACTAGCCAGGCAGGTATATGTTCAACATATGCATCCCTTGTTGTCAACTGTACTCAAGGTTTTCAGTGGACCTTGTTGCAGCAGCTGCAAGTGGCAGACCTACACTCTAAACCAAAATGGACGAAAAGGGGGCATGCTGTTCGTCCTTTCGGGGAGTAAGTGGGCTGCCATAGATTTTGAACCAGTTTTGGAGTAACTGTGAGACTAACAGCAGCAGTTCAAGTTTTTGGTCCCCTGCAGTTGTCACTCGATGGTTTAAAAGTTGCCCGCGGTAGAGCATTCCAGGCAGACTAATACCCTTGTCACACGAGTACTCTTAACCGCTGTTATATTTAACCGCAGTTACCTGACTTAACCACAGTTACCGGAAACTGGACTGAGGTGTTGCTACACGTTCAAAATACGCTGCGAGTTTGCTTTTTCAAATTCAGCGGGAAACGATATGGGTCTTTCAACACTGATCACTATTGGCTTCATAGCTATAGTTTTAGCCAAGCTGTTAGCCGGCAATGTAGCCAGAGTGGGATAGCTGAGACGGTCGTGCTGCGAGTGAACGGTGCTGTAGCTGACTTCGTTGTGTAGAGTTTTCCTCGCTACACACTACAGTGATTTCCGTGTGCCCTGTCGAGAGCTGAGCAGCGTGAGCATTGGTGAGACCGAATGGCAGCACGTCGCAGCGGACAGCTGTAGGGAAAGTGATGGCGCAGCGTGGTGGTGGCGAACAAAGTGACCGCGAGGACGACGCATTCTGGGCTATGTTGGCCGTGCACCAAGCAGCCCTCAATCAGCGTCGCATTCAGCAAATGTTCCTACTAGAGGAAATCGATGCAGCGGAACAGGAGCGAGAACGCGCTGAGATTGTGTTGACGACTGGTGGAAATCGCTCCGCGACTCTGCACCTGCGAGCGACGGTTGTGGGCCTATCCGCGAGGACAGTCGTGGTACGAAACCACTGTGCCACACTTGCCCGACAGTGAATTTAGAGCTCACTTTCGAGTGACACGCAGGACATTTAGGTATATCATCAGCGTTTGCGAATGCATGCAGCGCTAAGACACTGCCATGCGGAGAGCAGTTCCGCTCGACAAGCGAATAGCTGTTGGCTTGTATCGCCTTGCATCGTCAGCAGAAGAACGAACAATCGGAAATGCCTTTGGCTTAGGTCGTTCGACGGTAAATACCATTTTTCGGGAGTTTTGCGCCGTCATTGTGCGTCAGCTGGGGCCAAAGTTCGTCAGGTTCCCCAAACAAAGTGAGTTGGCGGAACACCTTCGACAGTTTAGTGTGGTCACCGGTTTTCCGCAAGCGGTGGGAGCTCCTGACGGATGTCACATCGAGGTGTGCCCTCCAGTTGACCATGCCACCGACTACGTAAACTACAAAGGTTGGTACAGCACCATCCTCTTGGCTGTTGCAGACCACAATTACAAATTCTTATACACAAACGTCGGGTCCCCTGGAAGAAACCATGACGCTGGTGTGTTTGAAAGCTCAAAGCTCCCCAGTGTACTGGCCAGTCCTTTGTTCAGAACAGAAGGAAAAGTTTTGGCAGGTGTCAAGGTGGAACCACTCTTGCTTGCTGATCAAGCGTTCCCACTGCAGACTCACATCATGAAGCCGTACCCCAATGCAGGTCCACCAGGATCACCTACAGCGGTGTTTAATTACCACCTATCCAGTGCTAGGCGCGTTGTTGAAAATGCATTTGGAAGGTTGAAGGCACGCTTCCGTGTTTTACTTAAGGGATTAGAGTGCGACATAACTAACGTCAACGCCGTCATCCGCGCATGTTGTGTGATACACAACATATGTGAAGAACTTAACGACAGCTGTGATGCAACTTGGCTTGATGAGGTGCATTCTCGAGAGCAGGGGTTTCCTCAGCCTTTGTGCACAAGTAGCAGAGTGGAGGCTTCAGGTGTGTCAATTCGGAATGCCCTGGCGAGTTACCTTGTTTCAAGCTAACTTTGCTGAACTGCCACCAGCGTGCTCTTTTTTTTTCCCACTTTTTAATGTGTGTGAACATTCACTGGCACTGCTCTATGTTGTTGCTACATAAAAATCAGTAGTTTTGTTCCTAAGTTGTGAAATATTTTGTTGCTTGTCAGAAGTTCCTGCACTTTCAGTAATGCCTTCACAGAGTTTGCTGATAACTTGTGCCCCACCTAGAATGACATTATACGCCTTTATGGGAGTGTGAGAAGTATGCAGAATTTCCTAATGGCATTAGGACGCAAACATGTCCACAGCGGTTCTAGGATTACTTTATATTGTCAGAAAGGAAACAACGGTAGACACTGAAAGATTGCAGTTGAAGGGGCCCTAAAACCTCAATTACGTATGCTATTTACTAGGGGAGTTCACGATGACTGTGGCACTGGTGAAGGCAGCCAAATCGAAGTGTTTGATATCTTAATTTTTGCATGAAATTTCATTCAGCACCAACTGCAGCATCGTAGATTGATTTCCGAGAGTGTGTGTAAAACTTTATGCTGTGGATCCTTATCGATTGGGAATGGGACATATGCTGTGCATGCCGAGTATCTACACACTCATGAATTTAAACGTCAAAGCTTATTTATGCTCGTTCAAGCTGCAAGGAAAATGCAGGTTTGTTGTGCACTGCAGTCTTATTTTGTGTGCGACTCGCACAAGTAGCACTGCCCGATGGCCTGTACAAAGCACATCCTTCGTCAGTACACCACATTTCGTATTCCCGCATCATGTCAAAACAACACATTTTTCTATTACAGCATTCCTCACTATGGAGAATTTTATTTTGCTGTAAGTACGCTTGTGTTTTTCTGTTGAGGTGATTGCAGTTTTCTGGTGTCAGTCACTTGGTGCAACAGCCTACGTGGCTCGCTGCAAGAAGGCCACAGTGTGTAGCAAGGATCCAGTAACGCAAGGTGTAAGCCGCATTTTGATTGGATCCAGCTTAAGTGGTTGGGCGAGTGAAATTCTAAGGAGTATGCCGGATTCTGTAGTCTGCTTTTATTTCGAACTTGTAAGTTGAATTTATTTTTGTTTGCCCATGTCAATCTTCAAAATTCTTTTTGCATTCAACTCAGCACAATTCAATGAACACGTTGCAGCGCAAAAGTCCTTGGGTAGAATTTTGTTTCAGGGCCCTTTCAATAACAGTTGCCTTTGTGTCATCAATACAGTTGGCTTAATGACTGTTAATTGAGCTTCCAAGCGGAGAAATGTCTTATTTGTATGTACATGTATGAGCAAGAGACATTAGATGTGCGTACATTTCCAGAGCAATGGAGAAGACGGCATTTCTAGATGTGGTGTGCCGTGATATTTTGCAGTTGAACTCATTGTAATTTGCAATTACATTAATTTTGAGATGGGGGCTCTATTATGCAGACTTAATTCGTGTTGAATTGATTGTGCTACAGTTTGTGTTGCAGTTCACGTTAACAGTACCTTGTTTCCCATGAATCTAGGGAGGCATGTGAAGTATAAACGTTTTAGACAACATACATCTTCCTGCATTGAAATATGAATAGGTTCTGAAATTGACGTATTGTGTGCTGTAGCTGAGTGGGTTTTTACATGCCAAATAAAAGCAGTGAGAGAAAATTTAATTTTTATTTTGCTTTGATGCAAAGTATGTGTTCATTAGCTCAAGCATACTTTGCTGAATAGCGTTAGATTCTTTCTGAAGAGCAACAAGCTCCTTCTTCAGCTCAAGACTGTCCGGACGCAGCCTTGGCCGCACGCTCTTCACCTTTTTGATGAAGTTCCAACAAATCATGCAGCACAACACTTGCTGGGCGCTTCTTGCCCTTCTTTTTGTTGCTGCTTCTTGCGCTGCTTTCAGGCTCCACGGATGGAGTCTCTGCTGAAGAAGTACCAGACACGGCGGCCTCCATGGTAGCACTCTCGCTTTCCTCGCTGTCATTCGTGGCCACAACAGTGTCATTTGTGGCCACGATCTCGCACTCATCAGGTGCATGGTCAACTACTGGCACCTGTGCATGACAGGAAATAAAGCAGAATATTAACATGCACCTCTTAACAGCAACCACTGACCCATTGCATGCCGAAAAGCAAGAAACAAACACCCAACATAAAAGTGCATCATGTGACAGCTTCATAGCAAGAAGCATCTTTAATTAGTCATTCACCTTTTGCAGCACTTCGTACAATATATGATTGACTTTAAATGAAGACGGACAGTGGTCATGCCTGAGCATGAGCTTAAATATAACAAAATGGACTCTCTATTGCCGTTTTAGAGACTCTGATGGGTTATGTACCCCAAATCCTGGTACTCACTGCAGTACTTAGATCAGTTTTCACCGTTCCGTTCTAGCAACGTTGCATGTAATCTGATATGGTAGACTGAGAGGCATGCATACTTGTAACAAAAAGTAAGCGTATGGCTATAAGCCATAGGCTTATATGTAGTGTAACGGTGGAAAGGGATGATTACCTCCAAACTTTCCTCGACAAGGTCACTGTCATTGACGGGCAGCGATCCGAGGAAAGCGTGGAGCTGCCAATAAAATGGCCACTCAATTCCTTTGGCACCCGTTGTGCCACGTCTCAGCTTCCTGCAAAAAAAAACAACCCTTTTTTGAATGCATATAGTTCTGCAGTACATAATGACATGCATCTGCAGTGTTGCTATTTTATCAAACAAAGGTAAAATCATGAGAAACAGTCAAGCTGTCAGCTGCAATTAAAATGAGCGAAACGTCAACCTGGCTCTCAAGCTGGAGACAAAAAGCATTCATCAAAATAAATACAGTAGTGCAGCTACACAGTGATGCACACACTCGGCACGCTATTTTTAGCACATTAGGCACTTCCCAATGAATATATTCGCTTATTTTCGATATATTCATTGCTTCAGCGTACTTCACAGGGAGGGGGGGGGGGGGCACGTTGGTATGTTCATAAATCATCAGTACCGGAACAAGGGGTATAAAGGCACACGCCAGCGAATTTGTATGCGTTTTCGTACTCGCCCGGTTCGTATTTTACGAGCACGTAGAAGGGGAGAGCGGGCCGTTGGGTTAAGACCGTTATACCTGTCAGTGAGTAATAGAATAAAGGAAAAGCCACAATTTGTAAGTTTACGTCTGCTTACTTACATGAACTACATACGACGTTTCTGCAGCAAGTAGCGATTTTAACTTTATTGAGCTAAACGCGAACGGTTGAAATAGCACTGTTTCCCACATGTCGCCGCCGCGTTGGGAAAGCGGAGGCAATCTCCGCGCCATCCGTTATTTACACGACAGAGAGTAATTGCCTGCAGAAGTAAGGAATAACATCACTCACCTGTATTGCTTGTTCAAGTTCTCTAGCTTTTGCCGAACTTGCTTAACGTTGAAAGGGCCTTCACCCGCCGGCACGCTTGCATTCAGTGCCTGAACGATTTCTTTATATATGCGCAGGGTGCGCGTGTTTGACCGCAAAGCGGGAAGCTTGTCCTCCCAAATGCGTATCAACACCTCCGTCGTCGCGACAGACCAGTTGACACGCTTTTGAGAGGATCCAACGCTTACAGCTGAGCTGCATCCGTCAGCCATGGGGGCCGCCATGTTGTCAGTTATGGAGTTGACTGAGCTCACGACTGAGGTTGCCTACCTCAGTTTGCGGAAACCACAGTTAGCAGAGTAACTGCGGTTAGGTCTACCGTGTGACTGGATGTAACTGCGGTTAGCCTTAACTGATGTCAAACTGAACTGAGGTTAGACTACTCGTGTGACAAGGGTATAACTGTTGAACCAGTTCCGACCAACTGAAAAAAAGCGATCCCATTGCGATCACATTTTCACTCGATTTATAAGCATTTATATCACACATACACTTTATATTTAATATCGTATATACAGACTCCCATCATTTCAAAGAAACATCACACACGTAGACACACAAACACACACGCAAGCACATCAGAGGAATGCACCACATAGACCACCGTTACAAAAATGCCATATATGGACATATATGAGAAATGCCATATATGGCTATATCAGGAATTGGGCAATATATGGCCATGTATGGAAAGTGTTGCCATATATGGCCCAATTCCTGATATAGCCATATATGGGAATTCTTATATACGGCCATATATGGCCGAATTCCTGATACATCCATATATGGCTACGTGGACCCATATATGGATATGGCCAGATATGCCCACAATATCCCAAAATAGGTGTCATTGACAATTATGTCTGTGTGGATGACTGTGTAACGTGCACTATAAGGTATGTTATGTCAATGGCATAATTAAATTTTATACACAGTCAATTTGATACATATAATAAATTCTGTGGATTTTATTGCACGATCAACATACGCCTGGCAGCAGGGGTTAACTGGTCGGGCTTTTCTTTCTCTCTTCAATGCGAAGTTTGGCCAACTTCGTGCCCATAGACGAAGTAACCAGCTTCTCGTTGAACTCCCACCCTTTTGTTTTCGCTGCTGCCTTTGGAAATCCTGCATGATCATAACAAAACAAAACGAATCGAATCAACAAATACATGCATTCCAGTCTACATTACATTGTTTCATTTACTTTGAAAACTGACTGCATTACATGTATAGCTGTCATGCAATGTAATGAATAGATTGAGGGCTTCAAGAAAAAGTATATCACATGCCTCATATGCTCTCCCGCGGACGGTACAGAGAGAATTGTATCTCAGTAATTCGTTACTAGAGGCACTGAAAGCAAGCCACTATCATTTTCTTAATAACCACCTTGAGTATATATATATCATGTCCAATTCAACATGGAACTACCATGCATGGTCTTTTTGTTTACATCAAAAATTTATAAGTGACCTGCAGTTCAGCAGCTTAATAAGAAAACATGGCTGAGGCCATCAAGTGGCTATACAGAAAAATATGCGTACCCAGAATGGCATCTGTGCCTGCAGGGTGTAGCGGTGGCCGCTGCACGTCCGGCTTGTGAAGCCCTTTTGCCTTCCGGCCCTTGAGCGAGCAAGTTTCCTTACAGAAATGCTTATAGAGATTTAATTCAGGCTGTATTGAGTTTGCTCCATAAGATGTATTATGTGCGAATTGAATTCCTATCGACTTTTCCTATTGAAAATCATAAACAGATTGGCCACTGTGTTTCAATTGGAAGTCTCCTTTTGCGTTCCAATTGAGCGTATTTTGAGTCAGTCAAAAGGACCTATTGACTTGCAACTGAGCTTGTTTTGGCTGTTTCTAATGGGTTGCAATTGAAACAGCAGCAAAGACTGGATATTCAGCTTTTATTGAGCTCGATCAAAAGACGCTGGTACGCAGTAATGCAAACCACAATTGTAAAAAAAGTTAGCCTGCATGTATCTACCGTGGATTCATATTCATAAACTTGCGTCCGCAGTAGTCACACACATATTATAGGAGCATAACAGGCACATGACCTCAATAGGTACGCACAGCACTGCAGACTAGGGGCATGAGAAAGCAGGTAATGGGAGGAAAAGAAAAGACTGCGAGCGCTACAAGGTCCTGCATGTTTTACATCTGCATGATCTACACACACACACACACACACACACACACACACACACACACACACACACACACACACACACACACACACACACCGCTAAGATCAAGGTAAGATTCAAACGAAAACAATAAACGTCTTCCACGTGTGCCTCTTTGGTAAGAAAATCGAAAAGGCCAGAGAGTTAAAAAAGAAAAAAAAACATCCAAGAAAATCCTATTAACAAAACATACAAGGAGAATAAGCAATATCTAACGCACGATTAGAAGAGATAAGAAGTCCAATGAGCCGTAAGAGTACTTGCTAACACGTGGCCTTATCCGTGGCGTGCGAGCCGATAGTCCATAGAACGAGCACCGGCTGTCGATTCCTCGCTACGCTGATCTCTGCTGAAGGCACTGGTGGGCTCGTTCGACGTGGCCGTGCTCTTGCAGTAAAACACCACCTTGGTAACATCACCCTTCAGCTGTCCTAGTCACACCATGACCGGGCGCGCACACTTGTAAAAAATTCTGCCGCACGTTGTTCTCGTTGGCCCTGCGCGACAGTGCCCTGTCGCCACCACTGACACGTTTCATACATGAGCTGCAACGCTGGGAAGGCTACGCATGTAGTCCGTAAAATAAAGGAGAGGTGTATCGCTCCGACTCGCAAAAGAGAGACAAAAACACAGACTCGCATATTTCGATTGTTTACCCTTCAATTATGAGCGTGTTTTGTTAAGCTGATCAGAAATGTATTATGACATGAGGCTGCGGAGCGAGGCATTTATTGTTTTTCGCTCCCGCAAGCAATGCACTACTTTGTGGTCGCGGAAACACACAGAGTAACATGAGCACCATCTTAAGCCCCATCTTTACACGTGCAGGCACGCACCGCGACTGCCTACCGTGACTAACTTGGTGCGAGTTTCGGTACACAAAGGGGCTCGCCGTCTGCGCCCCTCAGCTGGAGGGGCAAGCGCTCTCCTAGGGACGCACGCGTTCTCGTGCTTTTTGCAAATTACCCCCTCCTCCTAAGGCTTCTGTATAACTATTCCAAAATAAAGTTGTTTCTACCTCTACCAGTTTCCCTTGACTGGCACATGAAAGTTTCACGTACCTCAGTAGTTAAAACGACAGACAACCGCCCAAAACTTGAATTGAGATGACCCCACTGGCGGAAAGATTGTGTGTTGCATTGACTCAAACGACGCCCCTTTTCCTAAAAAAACATGGGTTTATGTTTTTATTTCTTCATGCAAAGTCGCGAAAACTGACGTTTGGTAACTCAAGCGGCAAACATACGAACTAGAGTTAGAGTGCGGTCACGTGGCCTTCTACAAATTTACGCAAAATTTTATCTGTTTATAAGTATCGGACCGCATGAAACTTTTGATATTATAAGCTTTTTGTCACTTACAACGTGCAGATAACCCTTTGTTTGTAGCGAACGTTGCTACTGCACGCTTCTGCCGTCACGTGCGAAAGCGTGGTTTCGGATCTAGCTGGCCTGGCTTGGCTCGGCTATGGCCAGAATGGCAGCGCCGGAGCCCGGCCATTCATGAAGTAGGCGTGGACATGCGAAAGAGCGCCTTACAAATACAAGATCGGCCTACAAACAATGCAAGCTCATCGCACCGTCTTTTTATTTCGAAAAGTAGTTGAACAGGTCAAAGTGTGGGTGGTTAATCACAGCTACGCTCTCTCCTGCGAAAGCGGAACGATGTCCTGAAGCGAGGCGGATTATCGGCATCTCGATCACTTTTCAACGTTGCTAGAGTGTGCACTCTGCCTTTTTTAGAGGCTTCTCAGATCGAAAAATTCCGCGTGCGAAATATCCCCGCGTTTTTGGAAGTAACCGCTGCAAGTGAAAACGGTAGAGGGGGCGAGCTTTCCATTGCGCCATGAAAAGAAGGGTCCTTAAAAATCGGTTGTCAGTCCCTTTAACATGCGTGACAGGCTTTATCTGTGTTTACATCTGAGTTGATATGCAGTGATTTTAGCCATAATAAATTCGCTGTTTATAAAAACATGGCATACGCACGGAATCAGCGAGAATATTTTTCTCACAGCTTCCGTGTAGATTGTGATCATGAACGCCATGCATATCGTACTTGAAAAGACTCGCTTGCCTGCAGATTTAAGTAATAGGTCGTGCTTCAGTAAGGGTTATAAATATGACAAGATTGGTTTATGCGCCATGCAAGGCGAGTATTCACGAAAGTTTGTTCCGCCAAAAATATCCACAGGAGAATGTTTCAGACAGCACTGATGCTCTACGTCATTCGTAATCCCGGTCGGCCATGGTAGCAAACATTATACAAGAGATAAATGCTGTGAATTCGACACCCGAAGTGAAATGTAGTTGTCACTAAAATGAGATCATTTTGGCAGTGTTCGATAAAGGGCCAATAAGATTTCTACTGAGTGCGATTCAGTTAAACCTTGCTTAAATTTTGCCAATTGAATTGGTATCGACTGAGAGTCAATTGACGCTTTCTGTTATTATGCCAATTAAATGTTCATTGAGGGCGCTCAATAGAAATTGCCATTTCAATGATTTTCTGTAGACTCATATGGAACTCGATACCCAGTTAATTGAAACACAAAGTGCATATAAACGGCAGCGAGGAGTCCCTGCGCTGAATGGTGGCTTTACTGTTCAAATAAATATGTTATGTTGCCAACACATGAGTTGTCTAAATGTCTCTTCAACAAATATGAAAGCTCTGCTTGAGTTCTGCTGCTTGATCGGTAATTCTGCTGTTAATCAAAAGCTCGTGGTGCACATGCACATGTCTCCTTATGAGTTCCTTTAGTATATGCTGCCAATAACAAGAGAAATAAACAGAGCATGTGATCGAATCTCTATTAATATTGTTGCAATATATGTTTCATGCCGTATATAGCTCAAAGGAATGTGAACGGCCGGGCTTGCTTTTTTGTAGTTCGTGGTGCATGCATGCAGTGAACTTTCGATCTTTTTAATGTCAATAAATGGAGGCTTCAAAGCTGCTGGGACATTTTTCTTTAATTTTGGAAGCATTGTCCTACACCTGCACAATTTTTCACCTTCGACATCTAACAATTAAACAATATCATTTGAACTTGATATATTATTTTTCTTGTAGAAAACAATTAGCGTGCTTCTATGCGTGCATCGTGCATTAATAGAAATTAAGACTATAAAAAAGTGGAACTGACATGCATATAGTACGTGCATGACAGGAGATGTGGTATTCATGATTGTGTGTATATAAACTTAATGGCAATAGGACCACCTGGTGCATCATGTATTCATTATGGTGTCAGACAATTTGTCTGATACGTAAAGCTGTAATGTGTGTGTACGCGTGCCACGTACGTGTTTATTGGGCGATTTAGACATGCAGTTCATATATGGTACATGACTGCAGATCCCTTATATGGCTGCATTTGACCCCACATATGGGCCGACCCCGCCATATATGGCAGTATTTGATGCCACATATGGCTGCATTTGACCCCACATATGGGCTGACCGCGCCATATATGGCTGCATTTGATGCCATATGTGGGATGGATGTGCCATATATGGCCTGATTTGGGCGCATATATGGCAACATATCTGGCCACATTTACTTACATGTGGCCGCATATGATTTATATATGTGCCATATATGTCATTTTCGTAAACGCACTCACCTTGCGCAACCGTACACCGACGATCGGGTATATATGCCCACCCATATTACCTCACATGTAGTGCCAGTGGTAGATTCCTGTCCAGGGCAATTACAAAATAAATCGTCACATAACAGCTGTACGGTTAGCGTTGGCTCTTGGATAACCCTGCACCACACAGAGCTGTTAAACTAAACCCGCCATATAGTCAACACCTTTTCAATTAGCAAATCCTAATTAGTAGCTAGCACCTCGTCAATTAAAGCGAACACGCATTCGCAATGCAATGCGCGAGCTCATAAAATGCCCCTGATCACACACAAACACAGTAACAGCAAGCGTTCAGCTGCGGCGGCGAAGAAACGCGATGCAGAGTTGGCCTGCAGAGTTGGCCCTCGGCAGTTTTCGTAGAGCATGGCTGTAGAACGCACGATCACTGGCGCTCACAAAATACCCAATCCTGTCCTGTTTGTACGGTCGTTATCCTGCACAGAAATGAAGAACGGGCCTTGTAGTCAGTGTCGCAGCTAAGATGTGATGTACTTACCCCACTCACTACGAACGAGACGGCTCTCAGTCACGGTTTGCAGCGTAGTTGCAATGCGCCGGCAGCAGCACGTTGGTTCAGTCTTCCACATATTGGCGCTTGCCTTTGCGATAGCTGCTTGGCAGTGGTCATCGCACGAGGCAAAATACACAATTTTAACTACACTTTATTCCATGATACAGGTGGTATTTCCAGGAGAACAAAGGTGACGTTTCTTTTTCTTGCGCCGGTGATAGCTCACATCGGCTGCCGACGGGCTTGGTGCCGACGGCATGTGACGTTTCTTTTTGCGTACAAATTGCAGCCGTTTACTCTTCGGGCATTTGGCAACCAACCGCCGACGATCAAAAAAAACTTACTTTTGTTATCGGTGTAAATATTTCTTGTAGTTTGGCGCATTCAAGCAATGTATCCACAGCGTGTAGGCCCGGAGGCTCTCACTGGGGCGTGCACACTACACCGACAAACTTGCCGTAACCCTACGCCCGCCATCGAAGGCCTGAGACGGCAGCCGAGCGAGTGGTGTCCAAATACAAGGCCAGTCCTGCCAGTACCATGACGCTATGCAGCCTCACACAGTCAAAGTATGATTGTGTGATGGCGATGGTTAATGCACTTTACGTTTCTATGAGTGAAAAGAAGCATCTCAATTCTCCCTGAACCACTCGAACAACATGGCGTGGCCAGGCAGCGCCGAGGCAAACGATCCAACACAGACCAATGGGCACTTTTAATCCCCCCATTGGTAGTTTTTGTGGAGGGCTTTTGCACACGACACACACTGGCGCAAAATTTGGTCCTTTGGGTTGAACTGTTCAACTGGTGGTCTAAATGTATGCAGTTAGTACAATTTTGCCCAATTCTGGTTTAGAGTGTAGGGTGAATTCATTTAGGCTTAACCTGAAAAAAATGGCAAAACAAAATTTTTTTTTTCACGGAAAGTGCACTTCTACCCTCAAAAGAAAGCACAAGTTTTTTATTTGCAGCCAGGTAAACGTAACACTGTTTCAAGCCGTCGTACATATGACACTGGGCATTAGGGGTGCTATGTGTGGGTGTGGTAAGCCTTGAAGCACTTCACGTGCACACCGACATTGCACTTTTCGCAGCGAATGGTTTTCTTCTCATGGCAGTTAGCGCACCTTGTCTCTTTACTGTGACGGACAACAATGTGGTCAGTGCAGTCAAAATGACTTTCGGCTTGAATGTTGGACTGGCGGCAATTTCTGTGGGAGGTGCTTCTTGAGGTAGGCCATTGCAATTGACCTCCGATAGGAAAGGTGCTCAGTGCTCCCATTCCTTAGCTTACACAGCTGCAGAGCATTGTTCACCGATGCATCAAGAAGGTAGGCGAACAAGGAAGAGTACCACTTTTTTTCCCTCATGGCTGTGTGGTACTTAGAGATGTTCTGGTCCATCCTGTCTACACCTCCCATGTGGCGTCGTACTTAGCCACCAGTAATGGCTGATTCACTCTTGCCTTTTTTTTTTTTGCTTGAATATTGTTTCACCTGCTGCGTTGGCTCAACACCATTTGAGACTACAGTAACAACACTGTTATCCATCCAGCGGCATACTATTACTTCATTATCAATGTCCACTCTGTAATCAAATGTACCTTGATCTTTGCATTTCATATTCTTTGTGGAAGAAGTGGACATTTTTCAATCCTGTTTTCACGGGCAGTTCCAGTGTATTTCACACTGATAGCGGTCAGCTTTTGAGCAAGCTTCAAGCTCGTGAATAAATTGTGGAAAAAATGCATGAAAGAATACATGAAAACAGAGGTCAGTTTTAGTCTGCCAACCATCTCCATCACAACGGAACCTCCAAGACCAAGGTCCCTTTTGCTGTCAGTGATCACGCCAAATTTTCCCTGGTATGGTTCAGCTGACAACAAATAGCCAAGAGTAGTGAACATGCACCACAACTTGTATCCAAATCTAATTGGTTTTCCCTTCATGAACTGCTTGCACCGGTGTTTTCCAAAGTATTCACACATGCTTTCGTCGATACTGTAGCATTCTGAAAGCGGTGCATACAAAAGAAATTTCTCATTCAAAAGCTTGAATGGCGGCCGCATCTTTGCAAATCTGTCATTCTGGGGCAGGCTGTTGTTATACACAACATGCAGATTTGAAAAGATTGCTTCGAAACAGTTACGCCGCATTGAGTTTGCAACGAGTTCGTTGTAGCAGTCATCATAGATTTCCCATAACATTATTCGCTGAGGTACAGGCACATACCCGCTGAGAAGAATGCCTATGACACACCGCATTTCTCCTGTAACTCCTAGGCTCCGGTTGTTTTAGTCCGCATAATGATTAGTTTCTTGCACAAGAAGTGTGATGACCTCGCTCTCAAAGAATTTCTGAAATGCATCTGCCGGAGTAACGAAACATACATCCTGTTGGTTGTCCAACCACTCACTCTGAGATAATTTTGTCCTTTTTCCATTTAGCGCTGGTTTACTAGTGCTTGTCTTACGGCGCCGTGTGAGCAACTTGTACAGGCTTCTGCATTCCTGGCGTGACACGGTTAGACACAGAATTGTGCATGATTTGCGATCCCACGTTTCGCCATTTTTAGTGGCCGCATCTGGTGACAAGACATGGGGGTAATTATGAGCAGGGCAACCCTCACAAAAATTCAGTTTTCAGTGCATGAAAGTTGGCACTTTAGGTAATCGTATGATTTCGATTCAATATCCACACCAGTACCACACACAGCTGATGGCACACGTTGTCCTTTGTCACTGACGGACACAGTCAGGAATTTGGACGCTGCTATGGCCCTGTCAATCTCTGGAAGGTCCCTTCTCATTATCAGCTTGTACACCACAACCACAGTGTCAACAACTCCAGGTGACCAACGCTGCATTCACTGGCCTGCTGCAGCTATGCTGCCTAACTCACCGAACAGCTGTGCGTTCTCCGGCATGCCACTGTTGTCAGTGCAGTCACTGCTTTCGTCAGAGACACAGAAGTTCTGTGTTGCAGCCTCTCAGTCGCTTTCTTGTTGCTTTTCATGACGCTTATGAGAGGTGGTGCATGCACGGTCAGGGCCTTTCGTTTTCGTGCTGGCTTCAACAGGTATTTGGGGCGATTGGGAAAAATGCGCGACACTGCATGCTCCTGCAGAGTCAACTAGTCACGCGGTGTGACAGCTACGTCACCATGTGCACAGAGTCCTGTTAGGTGTCTCTTGACCGCCGCCGTCAGCAGGGTGTGCTCGTAACTTGCATCGGGACTGATGAGAAAGGAAGTACAGGCGAGACGGCATAGAGTAGCAAAGCTACGGAGTTTAATACATCGCTTGAGCAAAGTGGACATTTAAGCTGAAACTGAAATAGCACAAAGTAAGAAGCCAAGGAGCAGGGCTCCGTCAC
>CM023484.1:117065043-117313153 GCA_013339685.2 Hyalomma asiaticum
GGGGTGCCGTCTGCGTGAAGCCGGGGCCAAAGGGGTGTGTTGCCTCTGCCGGGGGGCCTTAAAGGTCCAATCACCCGGCGTCGGCTCAACCCCCAGGATCCCCTTTTCCCCGGACACGGCTAAGCCACGCACGGCGACACGTGGGAGGGGGTCGAAACCCCCCCGTTGGCTCGGGTCCGTGGTGTCGCCACACACCAAACGCCTGCTCACGCAGACGCCCCTGCGGGGAGGAGACGCACATCACGGCAGAAAAAATTTAGCGCACAGAGAAGAATGGGCACATTTCGACTTAGCGCATGTCTGACTGCCTGGATCCAGCGTTGCCGCTGCTCTTTTTCGTGCAGCTTCGACGGGAATGAGTAAAAGATGATGTTTGGGTCATACCCCTCTTCTGTATGGCACTTGTACACGCAACAGTACCTTCGGTTCCTGCCCTCCTGCGTTTTTTTTTTTTTGGCCGCCCTTCCCGGCATTCGACCACGGTACTACCCTACTACCCTACTACCCGTTTTCAACAGGGCTGCCAGGGCGGTGCAACGTGTCAACACAAACTCCAGCACTGGAAGCCTATACCGAGCTCCACTAACCTTCTCGATGCGCTCTTCAATGTTTGGTATTGGGTAAATCTGACCTTTGGTGGTCGAGTTTAGCTTACGATAATCCACGCGAGGGCGCGGATCTTTTCCCGGCACCTCAACTAAGATTAAGGGCGAAGTGTAGTCGCTCTCACAAGGCTCGATCACACCCATCTAACATCTTCTTCACCGCGGAATCCATAATCTCTTGTTGGTGCGGTGACACTCGGTAAGCTTTGTTACGCACGGGTTCTGAGCATGTCAGCTCGATGTCGTGAGTAATGACGGAGGTCCTTCCTGGCCAATCTACAGATAAGTCCTGAAATTCTTGCAGAAGATCCTGGCGCTCGGTCCTTTCTTCCGGCGCCAACTGCGCTTCCGATATTAATTCTTTGATTAGTGGTTCACTGGCCTCACCGTTCATGGCTGACGCAAGCCCTGGAAGTTCAACTGGAATCTCCTCGGGAATGTTTGCCATCATGCATCCCACTGCTTCTTCCCATTCTCGGTATGGCTTTAGCAGAAGCAGATTGCAACGGTACACTTGTTGTGTTTGTCGCTTTCCGGGCAGGAGTATCCCATAGTTTGTGTCGGAAAGTTTGTCAGCTACGCTGGTGGGACCTTCCCATTGCACTTTCCAACTTGTTTTTCTGCGATGGATGCAGTATCATTACTTTGTCCCCGACATTGAATCGACGGGTCCTAGCTTTGCGGTCATAGTACACTTTAGACCTATGCTGCGCTTTAGCCATGGCTTGCTCTGATAGCTTTTGAGCGCTTAAGCATCCCAGTAGCTTGAGAATGTACTCGACCACTATTGGGTCTTCCTTCAGCTTGGCCCTCCCACGATTCTCGAAGCAAGCGAAGCAGAGATCGCAACAAGTGGCCGTACACGAGGTCAGCTGGTGAAAACTCCGTGGCTTCATGCGGGGCAGTCCTTAACGCAAACATGGTAGCTGGCAAACATAGCTCCCAGTCTGTCTTCCTTTCGTAGCATAATGCCCTCGACACTCACTTCAGAACGGAGTGGAGCTTCTCTATGGAGTTAGACTGAGGGCGGGAGACTGAACTATGAATTAGTTTTACTCCGCACTTTTCCAAAAACATAGTGGTAAGAGCACTAGTAAACACAGTGCCTTGATCCGACTGTATTTCGGCGGGAAATATAGTCTGTCTGACTAGAGTCACTTCGGTGATGTTTTCTTAGCACACGCTGCAAGTTCTCAGCAGAAGCATGCTTGCGTGCACATGCTTCAGCACGGAGGCGGTCTTTTTCGATCATGCGCTTGGTCAACTGCTGGCCAGGATTTAGCTCTAGTTCCTGAAGTATGGCTGTAGAGGCTTTTTCATTTCCTGCATTGAATTTCATTATGGCCTCTGCCACCACAGCTTGCACAGCAAGCAATGACGCATGTTTTTCCTTCGGCGCCAGCACCCAAATCATTGAGTGGAGACACTCATTTTTATTCTGGGTCTTCCCTCTCAGGCATCGCTGAAGAAGTCCTTCGTCAGACAGATGTCTGAAGCGCCTCACATACATGGGGTGGCTGATTGTAGCGGAAGGAAGGAAGGAAAAAAACTTTATTGTGAGGGCTTTTAGGACCTCACAGGTCCCCTGGGTCCCCACATGACCACACCACGCTCAAACGTTCATGCCTAAAGTGTCCATGACGCTGGCAGCCCGGCTGGCGGCGATCTTCTGCCTTGCCGGGTCCGTGGAGCGTAGTGTGGTCTCCCAGTCCTCCCAGGTTTGGAGTCGCACCGGCCCATCGGGTGGAGGAGAAGACGGACAGGCCAGGAGGATGTGCGTTAGGTTTGCCCTCGGTGCATTGCACAGAGGGCAGCAAGGTGGGATGGGTCGGTAGTGGGAAAGGAGGGAAGGGGTAGGTAACGTTCGCGTTTGTAGACGGCGCCATAGGTGCTGCTCCCTGGTAGTGAGGGAGGAGTGAGGGGGTGGGTATATTTGCCTTGCAGCTCGGGCATTTGCGGTGAACTCAGCAAAGGTACACGCACGCTCCTTCGAGAAACCCCCCATGAGGTCCGCCTGTGCCCAGTTCCTTGACCCTCGGGCTAAAGAATCGGCGGCCTCATTGCCGGGGTTCCCCGAATGCGCGGGCACCCAGATGAGCTCAGCGCTGCGGGAGGGGAGCGGGTTTTGGGTCAGTATGTGGAAGGTCGTAGGGTGAACTCTGCCCCTATCATAATTTAAAATTGCAGTTTTTGAGTCGCTTAGTATGTAAGTGGCATTGGAACTGCCGAGCGCTAGCGCTATAGCTATTTCTTCAGCTTCTTCTGGGCTCGTTCCCTGAGGTAATTCCTTTATGAGCGGAGGACCGTACGGTGTGTAAGCCGCCGCTGTTGCTCCGTGCTTATCGCTTGCAGCATCCACCCAAATGGCTTCCTGGTCATCGCCATATGCTTTATGAAGTGTTGCTGCCCTGGCCTTCCGTCGTTCGCGGTTTCGATCGGGATGCATATTACGGGGTAGCGGTCGAATGCAAAGCGTTTCGCGAATTTTCCTCGGAAGAGATATAAGGGAGCTATGATTGGCGGGGATGCGAATTTGGAGTTTCGAAAGTATATGCCTACCCGTAGGGGTGCTTGCTAGTCGCAGATATTGTGCCTGTAGGTGTGCGTCGCTTAGTTCTTGTATAGTGTTATGTAAACCTAACTCTGCCAGGCGTTCGTTGCTGGTGCTTTTGGGCAGGCGTAGCGCTGCCTTAGTAGCCTGTCTGATTATCGAATTTATTGTTTCTGTTTCAGTCACACTGAGCTTTAGGTAAGGGGTAGAGTACAGCACTCTGCTCATGGTATACGCGTGTACCACTCGCATAGTATCTGCTTCCCGCAGACCGTGATCTCTGCTTGTGACCCTTCGTATTAACTGCATGGTGGCTGTGAGCGTGCTCTTTAGGCGCTTGATAGTCTCTGTATTTTTCCCATCTTGTTGTAGGTACAACCCCAAGATACGAATGGTGGGAACCTGTGGGATTTCCCTACCCTGTACGCAGATTCTGATAGGAGTGTGGTATGTTTTTCCCTTTGGCGGGATCAGGAAAAGTTCAGATTTTTCTGGTGAACAAGTGAGGCCTACATTAGAGACCTCGTCCTGTACTACCAATGCAGCTGTTTGCAGTGTTTCTTCAATCTGGGCATCCGATCCATATGTAGTCCACAGAGTGATGTCATCTGCGTACAGGGTATGGTCAAGGTGGGGAATTTGCTGCAGCTTATGCGCAAGCGGAATAAGTACTGCATTAAAAAGGAAGGGGGATAACACTGATCCTTGAGGGGTGCCTATGTTCGATAGTGTGTAGCGGTGTGAACGAAGGTTGTCTATGCACATGCTGGCTGTTCGGTTTTGTAGGAAAGCTCTTATATAGTTATAGGTTCTTTGGCCGACTCTTAGGTCCACCATGGCATTTAGGATGGCCTCATGCTTAACATTATCGAATGCCTTTTTCAGGTCAATTGCAAGGACCGCTTTTGTATGCGCCGGTATGAGAGGGTCGAGAATGGAGGTTGTGAGCTGTAGCATGGCATCTTGTGTGGATAGGCCAGATCGGAAGCCAATCATTGAGTGTGGGTATTGACCTGTATATTCCATGTGTTCGTTTAGTCTAGCCAGAATGACTTGCTCTAAGAGCTTACCCACGCTAGAAGTAAGCGAGATCGGTCGCATATTTTCTGGGGTAACTGGTTTATTAGGCTTTGGGATAAGGATAACCCTCCCATGGGTCCATTCTGCTGGCAGTGTGCCGCTCTGCCAATGCGTGTTAAATATATCGGCAAGATCTCGTAGGGAGTTGTCATCTAGGTTCCTAAGGGCGGTGTTTGTTATGCGATCTTCACCTGGTGTGGTGTTACGGAGTCTATGAAGCGCAGCGCGGATTTCTTCTACAGTTATGTCCCTGTCCATCTCATTGTTTGGCGGGCCCGTGAACTCTGGTAAGGGAGTGGGAGCACCCGGTGACGTATGTAGTTTTTTAAGCTTCTCTAGTAGTTCATCCGTGTCACATTTATGGCTGTGTGTTAGTCGTGCAACGAGATTCCAATCATACTGCTTACTTTTGCTCGGGTCAATCAGGTGTTTTAAAAGATGCCATGCTCGAGCGGTAGTAAGATTCCCTCTGAGGTCCTCACATATCTGCTGCCAATTCTGTCTACAAAGCTGTTGACTGTATTCATGGATTTCTGCTACAAGCGCAGATATTTTGGTTTGGAGCTTCCTATTACGTTTTTGTTTAGAATGTCGTTTCATGAGGCTTTCATGTGCCTCAATCAAATGGGCCAGTTTTGAGTCCATAACTGGAATTAGTGGTTCTGGGCTATATTCCTTAGTGCACGCCGCTTGGTCTTCCAGTACCTGTGCTGTCCACGTCTGCGCATCCACCAACCCTGCTTGCTGGTTTCTTTCCCGCTGTTTGGTTCTAAAGTTATCCCAGTTAATTAATTTATGTTTCAATCTCGCACGAGACGCTTGGGGTCCACAGAGCTTAACCTCAATAATATAGTGGTCACTGCCTAAAGTATGATTTGTTCTTTTCCAGTCTAGATTGCGGATGCGTCTGCCCATCGTGAGATCCGGACTTGTGTCCATCATTCCTGTTGTACCTTGTCTGGTTGGGCAATCAAAATCGTTGTATACCGTGAGCTGCGACTGTTGAGTTTGTGTCATTAGAACCTCACCTCTGCCAGAAGTTCTGCTGTATCCCCAATCAATGTGAGCACAATTAAAGTCTCCAGCCACAATGACTGGTGTTTTATTCGCCGCGGCAGTGATTCGTGCTATTAGGCTGGCGCAGTGCGTTGCTGGCATGCTCGGGGGACTATAGATATTTGCGATTAGTAAAGAATCCTGTTGAATGTCGACGGGAATAATTTCGAGGACTATGTTTTGGACTGCATGCGGGAAAGCGCGTTGCGTATGCCTTATATCTCGCTTGATAAATGTGGACGTAACCGGAGCATTATCATCTGGCGAGTGGTAAGCAATATACCCCGGTAGCGATACGCTAGTTTTAGGGTCCTGTAGTAGGATCAGATCTGGTGGCTTTTCTTCATTTAGTATGACTTGAATTAGCGCTGCTCGCTTACGGCGTATGCTGCGACAGTTCCAATGCCAAAGTTTTAAAACGGGAGGAGTCTTAGAATTAGAATAATCACCTGCCATTTTGCTGACCAGTAGTATTTAACGAAGGGAGGGGATGGGTGGTGTGGGGTGATGGCGCCGCCTGCATAAGGTTGGTTGCCTCCGCCACCATTACGCCCAGTTGTGCCCTGAGCTGGACACAGAAGGTGTCTAGTTTGTTATCTATAATTTTGAAGCGTTCGTCTATAAGGGAGTCAATCCGCGCCTCGAGAGTTGGGAATCGTGCTTCGAGCGCTTGGAGACGATTATCTAGGAATTGCTGGAATTCTTCACGCATCTGAGTTTTAAAATCTGCAAGTTTTACCGTTAATTTTGCCTCAAGTTTAGTTTCAAAGTGGGCCTCCATCTCAGCTGTTTTATCTGATGGCGGAGGAACGTCATGTCTTTTCTTTTTTGTAGGCGGGGAGGAGGTGGGAGTTTCTGTAGGAGGCGATAATGGGGTGTCTAAAGGTAAAGGGCGAGTAAGGGGTGTGCATGAGGGTTGGGTGATGGCCTGTCGCAAACTTCTTACCTCCTCCCGAAGGCGGGCCATCTCCTCGTCCTGTGGGCCCGGTTTACGGCTGACTCGTTCCGCCCATGTTAGTTCCTCAGGGACTTTCGGTGGGACTGGTGGTTTCCATGACGGGAAATCCTCTTGGGGTAGCTGCCCTCTTCCGGTAGTTCCTCGCTGGGCTGGTGGCCTCGTTGGTTTCGGTCGCTGTTTTGCTTTACACCACCCTGTTCCTGTAAGGTGCTCTCCGCCGCATAGGATGCACCGGGGCACGCACTGACGGCTTCTATCTTCCCCGTGATCTTCGCCACATCTTGGGCATCTCGGTTGCTTCTGTTCAGGGCACACATCATATCGATGTCCTGGTGCGCGACAGTTCGTGCAGGCCTCTGGGCGCGCTCGGTATGGTGTGCACAGGTGCACTCCACCATAGTAGATGATTCTGCGAGGGACGGGTCCATGGTCAAATGTTATCAGAATAGATTTAGACTTGCCCATGCGTCTTGCTACTAGGATGTTTGCTTCCGGGTTTCGCGCTTGCAGATCTTGTAGAAGCTCTTCCTCCGTTTCATCCCAAAAAGCGTTTGATATCACACCCCTTACTGTGTCGGCTGCAGGGGCTATGTACGCTGCTATCACGTACGCTTTTCCATTCATGGTGATGCTTCGGATTTTAGCCAGGTTGAGCGCTGCATCCTCGCTGGTGGTGGCTACTGTGCACGTATTGTTCGTCGGGTGAACGCGTATCTCGACATCAGCACCTAGCGGTACCTTCGCTGCTGAGCAAAGGCAGCGGAGCAGCAGCTGCGGCTGTATCTTCGGCATGAACAGGCCTCCCTGTGAGCGAAAAACCACCTTAATTGCGTGCTGCGGCAGTGGAGCCATTTGGCGACTTCTTCGCGTGACTTGTTGCGTCGCACGCAGTTGCGCCGGATTAGGACGGTACGCCGGACGCCAAGCAGACGCGGGGAGCGTTGCAGTGCGCTCCTCCCGTGCTTTCTGTTCTTCACTTGCTTCTGGTTGATCGTGCATTCGGGCTTTTGTCTGGGACTTGCCTTTATAGGTTCCGATGACAGTAGTCCAGTCGGCCGGGTTGTAGTCTTTCGCTTGGAGGGTAGTTCCTTCGACGTGTACTACATCCATCATCGAAGGCTCTCGCTGTGCCGCCGAGCTAGGCCTCGCGCTTCGCCCAGCGCGGCCTGAGCGGCGTGTCCGTTCTGCTCAAAAAGACGGGATTTTCTGCGCTGGGGTCACCAAACTTCGTGAGCGATCTCCACTCCCCTTCCGGTAGCTTTACGCAAAGACTGGTGAGGCTTCGTGAAGATTTACCAAAGCGACAGCATCGGTTTTACGGAGCGGGTTGAGCGCGCATCCGTCCCCGCCGATGACGAGACGCCGACTCCATTGTAGCGGTGCTTCGGAGCAGGTTCACCTTTGGCCTTTGCTGCATTTTGGCGACACCATGACTTTGGGCGCTCAGGACAAAGAGTGTGGTTTGAAGTCACATCGTTTGAAGTACAGTGGACTCCTGTTAAACGGAACTCGAAGGGGATCCGAAAAACTGTTCCATTTATCAGAAGTTCCATTTAAGCAAAGTACACATATTTCCATGAACCAAAAACTTTTAATCCGTACCAACTCCACCTTACTCATCTGGTTGAGTAGGGGAAAAAAAGGAGTGAAGTGTGGTTTGTTTTGCATGCTTAAGTTGCTTTTTCAAAAAGTAAGCACCCATGCCTGACAAGCTAGCCAGAAATTCTGGACAACCCTCATGCTCGAAATAGCGCTGCAAAAGTTCAACTGCCTCTTTAGCTGCGCTGTCCGACGGCACCACTGCACTGGCAATGTCACCACCTTCATCATCTTCATCGCTGGAGGAAGGTTGATCGTCTGCTTGCACTTCAGTTATCAATTCTTCAAGCGTCTCCTCACGACAGGTACTAACATTTTCGTCAACTGTTTCATAGTCCTGTCGTGTGAAAGGGGCAGAGGGCACAGCCTGACTGAACACTGCATCAGCATCAGCAGGGCTTTCCTCTTCATCCAGCTAGTGGTTCTCGTGCTTGAAATCCCGCATGATGAAAGCATCTTTGGATGGTTGTTGCCTTCACTTGCTCCCAGGCATGGTACAAAATATGAATGGCTCCCAACAAATCCAAATTGTAGGTCTTTCCAGTGTCTGCACAAAGGAGCATTCGGTGAAGCAGCTGCCTGCGGTAGTGAACTTTCACATTCTGAATCACCCCTTGATCCATAGGCTGGATCACTGCTGTTGCGTTGGCTGGCAAGAACTCGAGGCTGATCGACTTCAGTCCTTCAACGTGGCCGTGGGCAGGGCAATTATCCAGGATAAAAATAACCCTCCTGCTTTGCCTTGCAAATCTTGAATCTTCCACCCGCAGCCAGTTTTCAAAAATTGCCATCGTCATCCATGCTCTTGCATTAGCATGATAGGTAACGGGAAGGTTTCGAACGCCCTTAAAGCAACGTGGATGCTTCGATTTTCCGATCACCAAAAGCTTCAATTTCTCGTCTCCGGCCATATTTGCACCCACCAGCACAGTAATGCGCTCCTTACTGTGTTTCCCACCGCTACAGGCTTCGCCTTTGAAAGTGAGAGTCTTTGATGGGAGCGCTTTATAAAAAGGCCCATCTCGTCGACGTTGAATACGTCTCGCGGCTCATAGTTCGCTAAAATTTCCTGAAGCCGTCCCTGCTGCCAGTCGGTGCAAACGTCCCGGTTGACTGCAGCACTCTCACCTGAGATTGCCTTGAAAACAAGTCCGTGGCGTTTCTTGAACCGGCTCAGCCATCCGTCGCTTACGGCGAAGTTCTCAACACCATGTGCAGGGCAATCTCTCGCGCCTTCTGCTCCAGAATGGGACCGCTTATTGGGAAATTAGAACTCCGCGCACGCTTAAACCACACAAAAAGAACTTTTTCTAGTTCTTCATACGGCGTCGTCCGCATCCGCATCCGTTTAGACGTAAAGGTCCCATTCTTGACGGCACCTTCGATCGCTTCTTTGTTTTTCAAGATCCGCGACAGTGTCGACTTGGGGATGTTGAATTTTTTTGCCACCTCTGTCTTGGACAAGCCGCTGCGATCGAGGTCCTGAAGAATTTGGAGCTTCTTTTCAAGCGAGAGAGCTTGATGCGGCCGCTTCTTCGTGCTCTCCATTGTGCCTATCCACCACACTTAGTCACACATGTAGGCCTAACGCACAACCGACACGGCTCGCGCACGCGCTCCTGCTGCAGCACAATCCAGTATGGGTACGGCTGCTGGATTGGCTTGTCTCACTATGGCGTTGACTTCGACGATACATTTCATGGTTGTGCGACTACTTTTTGGCATGAGCTAGCCTGTGTTGTGCAGCCTGTGCTTAGCATTTGTGCCGTTTAACCGTAGATGACCAATAAGCAGTGTTTCGATTAACCGAAAAATATTACTGTGCCGGGTATAGAAATCCAGCCAAATGATCCCGTTTAATTCTGTTAATGAGGCATTTTCGTTTAACCGAGTTTCGTTTATTGGGAGTCCACTGTAATGTGGTAGTAGGTGGCCATGACTGCCTTATGCATGGTCTTGCCATCGCCTTTGTGTGTTTTCAAAGCCCAGCCATAGCAGCTGCTCAGCTTAGTGATAAGTTCACCGGTTAGCTTTCCTTTGCCACCAAGACTCTCTGTACCCGAGGACTTTTGTTTCTCCTGTGAATGCGGTTAACACAATCTTCATTTTCTAGGGGTATGTATCCATGCACTCGCGTTTCTTGCAGGGCAAGATAAGCGCAGCTGTCGCCCTCCGACAACAAGGTTGTGTACCGCAGCTTGTTTTTCTGCAGTGATATTTGGAAGAGGATTAGTCCAGCTTCCACATCCATCTTGCCATGAGAAATGTCGGTGTTCTTCTGCATGTGCCTCCTTCCAAGCCTGGTCGGCAGGATCATCCTGCTTTGGTGCCTGTGCGCACCCAGCACAAAAATCGCTAAGCACAACGTAATCGAGCACGAAACCTGTGTACAGCTCAATCACAGTGCCGACTCCGATATGGGACGAGTGGCCGCACATCTTCCATGAGCCGTCATGGATATAGCAATGTTGTCCGGGCTGTTTATTTTCAGGTCGCAATACAAATCGTGTACTGACTGCGCGCATGTCACCATCAACTTTTCTGCCGCTTCGGTTGCCGCGGGCATGAGTTTAGTCTTCAAGTGTCCCTGCCACATTTTATTGTGCAACCCTCTCTCCGAAATATTCATCGCCACGAAAGTATCGTTCATTGCGGTTTGCCCATTTCCGTTGCTCTGCATTGCACGTGCTGCGACAATGTTTACAACGAAGGGTCTGACCTTTGCTTGGCCGCTTAGATGTGGCGAACTCCATCCCTCCGTGCTGTCGCCACAGATCGCGCACTCGGCAACCAATTTCACAGCAAGGTCAAAATCCCGTTCATCTTTTCGCACTGTGACATAAACACCACAAATTGAGCACTTGCAATTCATAGACGCCAACAGCACATTCAGCGAGTTGTAACTTGCAATGAAGAAACTCTTAGTGAGCTCGTTGTTGGCTTTTAGAGCAGCATCGTCAACACGACCTAGAAGGTCTGATTTTCGGCCAGTAGCAGGAGATGAAGCAAGCACTCGAAGTTTTCCTTGAGTTTCACTGTCTCTACGCCGTAAATCTTCTGGCTGCAGCATAGCAGTGTCGTGCCAAAACGACGATGAAACGCCGCGGCCGCTGTCAGGAGCTCTTCGGGGGACTAGGCCTATTGCGGCCATCACACCTTCGTTATCTTCGGCATCGCTCGACTCGAGGAGCGCGTCGTTCTTATCATGATCAGGCACTGGTTGTGGCACAGCTGAGCGTTTCTGGAAGTTGTATGGAGTCTTCTTCCTTTTTTTTCCGTATTTGTACTTCATAGCTAACTTAGGCGTCATAGTTTGCGTGCGAGAACACCAAGAACACGGCGCGTACGGCATGTGCGCAGGTACCGCGCCGTGATGCAGACAACGCCAGTCTAGCCAATGGCGTAGCCTGCTGCGGGTCACGTGCTGCGGTTGGCCAATTACAGCATCCGTCGGGACTTCTTTTTGAGGCGGAATATTTTCGCAGCCAATGCGTGCACGGAGACGGAAACGGTGCAAAATTCAAGACGAGAGGCTGCTCTTTCAAATGATATGCGGTCCGCTGAGGTCGGACATGTGTAGTGGCCGTCGTGCGTCATGAAAAAAGCGCTTTATTTACTGAAACCTTGACTCATATTTAGCTGACACTGCTGCTGAAAATCGATATTATGGCAAAAATATTGTTTTATACTGCACGAAATTTGGTGAAATGGTAGAACAATGGTTAAAAATTCCAAAACTGCCAATTTAAAAAAATTGGTTCTTTTGCAATTTTTCGGTCTTTAAAACCCATGTCCCCCCTTAAGTGGAACAGCTTCGGGGAACTTAGTCGCTGTGCATATCGCGGTCAGCACGTGGCGATACGTCAGTGATGTCGCCGGAAGTGGGCCTACAGTGCCCACTCTGAGCCAGCGAAACGGCTCTGTGATGATAGGCACCAGCTTCACCAGCGCTCTCGACTTGTCACCCAGCTTCCCCACACGTTGACACGTGTTGGATGTCCTTACAAATCATTCTGCGTTGCGGAAACAGCCTGGCCAATAATACTCCTGCAACAACCGTCCCTTTATTTTCTTGACGCCTAAATGACCAGCCCAGGAACTTCCACGTGACAAGCGCAGTCGATCCTGTCGATAAGCCTGACGCACGACCAGCTGATCAAACATTGCACCCAATTTGTCAACATGCTTCCTGTACAGTATGCTCTCCTTCTCATAATAACGTTTTTGTGGGCTGTCTTTTCATTTACCCTGCTCTGGATGTTTTGCAGGCTCGGGTCTTTATTTTGTGCATCCCTCAAGGCCATGCTGTCTACCATTAACAGCTGCTGTAATACCCCTGTCACATGGGACAACTTAAGTGCACTTTGAGAGAGTGCACTTCGCCGCTAGTGTCACTCGCACGCTGTCACACGGGAACATTTAGTGACACTCGCTGCAAAGCGCATTTGCAGGCGAGTGCGTTCGCCGAACTCACTTCGCAGCGACGGAGTGTGTAGTTTCGGTAGCAGTGGCTTGCAAACAAATACTATAATGCGTAACACGTTGTCCGGACTATTTTAAAAACGTTGTTTTTGTTATTAGAAATGTTCCTAGGTATTAAAACAAATCATATTTCAACAAAAAGACCTCGCTATTCTCACCCTCGGGCAGTTTGTGGCCACATCCGCTAGGGGAATGCACATTTCCAGAGCACACTTCTCTTTCTTGTGTAGCACCGTGTGAGCGTAAGTGCACTCTGGGTGTGAGTGTACTCGCTCAAAGTGCACTTAGGTTGCTTTGTGTGACAGGGGTATAAGCTTTCTGACGTAGGCACTACGAATAAGTCCCTGGAATGCTGTTCCAACATTTCTGATCGTGCCTGTGCCATAGCTTCATCCTCCGCGGCTGGAACTTGCTGCTGTCGTAACACTAGCGCAAATTTGACCTCTGCTTGGGAAGTCCTGCGAGTGGCTGATTTCAGCTAAAGGTGACTCGGTAACTGCCTTCGCAGCGAGTTCTCGAGCTTTCAAACGCGTCAGAGCCATCACGTTAGCCTCCCCAAACGGCACGCGCTGCTTCTGCGTGGTCGTCTGGAGTCTTCTGGCTCTCATTTATTGCTTGTCGCATAGAGACTCTGAAATGGTGCTTCCACCTGGCACTGACGCAAGAAAGTGTCCATGCTGGAGGCTCCTGGCTATACGCACAGCCTCTTCTGCAACCAGCCTGTTGCTAACAGCGCGTCCGGCACTGCACTCCTTCTCAAAGAATTCAAAACGAGTGTCATCCACCTCTTCACTAAGTACCAGCGCACCGTTGCTCATCTTACGTTGGAGCTTCGACTTGCTGAAGTTTTGTTGGAGGCAGACTTCAAACTTTTGTCCCACTCTCGGATACGCTTGTGATCAATGCTGAAGTGCCGTGACGTCTTGTGCACATTCTGTCCAGCTTCACAATGCCACTGCACAACCTTAACTTTCTTCACAACTGTGTAAGAATGCATCATTTAGAAGCGATCACGTTGAAGCAGAATGGACACATGGCGAGGTGAACAAGCCTGCATAATGTCAAGCCTGTCAAGCCTAATGGCTGTGACTACTTATGGATTGGAAGAGTTTGTAATCACAACTGAGACAGAGGCCATAGATGGTGAAGCAAATTCATGAAATAGTCGCTCACTGTGCATGATTATTCTTAAAACACACCACCTTTAAGAGTAACAAACAAAACAAACAAAAGTTATACGTGGAACACGTGGGTGAATGGAAAGTGCGTGTTTGGTGCAGGACAGGAGCGGGACGCTTGTTCAGAATTTTACAGTATGCACAAATGCATAGCTTTGTGAAACGCTGTGCACCGGACAACAAATCGACGCACACTGTCTTTTTTTTCATTGCATCATTGCATGCACAACATGTGCGCCCACCAGCCAGTTTGCCAGTGTAGGAGTGGGCTGAGGGTATGAATGTAAGAAAGAAAGATGTACCTGGGTGAATGTCGCATATTGGCATCACATTGAGGCACTCGCACTCTTAGGTACCTGAACTAATGACGATAGGTGTGTGATACGCACCACAATTTAAACGAGCCAGAAATGTTTCACACTTAAAACAGTCCAGTTTCATCACAGATAAAAGTGCAGTCAGTCTCATCACAGATAAAAGTATAGTTTGGCAAGTACTCCTGTAAGAGCGACTTCAGCTGCGATAGTTTGCGCTGGAGCTCAGGTCGATGGCAGCACTTTCGCTACAGTTCTTTAGAACTGAGGTCGAAACACCTCTTTAAGCTCTTAACCACCTGTTGCTGACATTATATCCTTCTATGTTCAGTTGGAACGCCATCACCTCAGCTTTCTGTTTGAGAAGGCCACCGGAGACTGGAACCTTTCTGGCCACTTTTGACTTCAATCCTGCGACGAGAACCTCCTCGAGCTCTGGATAGATGCCTTGGCATGCATTTTTCTGATGACATCCAGTAGACTTTTCTGCTGTCTCCAAAATAGTTTGCTTGTTCTTCATGTAGTGTAAAAGAGTTTGGAAATTTGAAACTTTTGCGACGACTGCCTGCGATCGGCCACCTGGCTTTCTTCACCATCGATATGGTAATGCACTTGCCCTGCCTCATTGGAACTTTCGAGGCTGATGACAACATCAGTGACCTCTCCATTTCGAATCGGCATGTTTGGCCAGTCAGTACTTACTGCTTGGCTAAGGAGAGCCCAGTCGCTGGAAGGTTGTCACCAGTGCCTCCTTGCACACAGAAAAGAAAAAAGCTCTTTCAAATTCTGGAAACAGTGTCTTGTAGCAGCGAACCCAATGAGCCAAACGCAAGCGACAGAACGTGGTTTTCATGTCTCCACAGCGCGACAACTAGACTTACTCACTAAGCTTGGAAACACATGTGAAAAGCACGGCAAACACAAAGAACACAGGCAGACGGGGCACTCGAACTGGGATGGAAAAGCCAGCAGCGAAGCTGCTAACCAAGTATTATTGCCTTGAGCCAGTGTCTGTTCCAGCATGCAAGATCAGCACAAGTTTTGAGGCTACAAGAAGAAAAAGTAAACAACACAGTGGTGATACACCTCAAAATGCGTGAGTGTTGGCCTGGCTGATGCTTGGAAAGTAAAAGAAAAAGAACAGCCCGCTCAACTAGAATGTCTGAAATTTTGAGCTGTATAATACACTGACTTTATGAGGTATGTTGTGGTGCCAGGAAAAAGTCTGAAATAATCAAGCATGTCCGAAAAATGAAGTGTCCGATGTACCGGTCATCTAGTGTATTGCCCTGCTGCATAGCTGCATCGCAACAAACACATCACTCATGTCAGTTTAGTTTTTGCTGAAGTGTGAAAGCACCATGTGATCCACACTATGCCATCTACTGGCAAGACATTGACTGAATTTTGGACGAATTCATACTCAGTCATCCAGGGTGCTGAGGACAAATTTGTCCTCAGCGCTTTGTCACCAGATATACACTTCTGTATATCTTAGTCGCTGGATGGTTAAAGTCCTTAAAGTCAGCTCTAGCTCGATGATGTGGAGCGTAGTATCGCACCTCGATGACTTCACAATCTGTTCTAGTGGGGATGAGTGTGGCAAGTAGGCCTTAGCCTCATGCTTGTGGACCACTTTTTGGTGGGAAGCAAGTCAAGGCATCTCATGGCCTCCTCTGTGATGACGTTGGCTTCCTCCATTGTCCTGCAGGTTTCTCGCCTGAGTGCGAATAGTCACTCTTGGCATTCAGATTGAGCTGGGGCTGCGGCCTTTACCTTTGATGGACTGTGACTGCATGTGGCCCTTCCTGCTTCATTGGTGGAGCAGAGGGCTCCAATATCTTGGTGGTGGTAACCTTATTTTGAAAATCCGGCAAATTTGTGGCCTAGGCTTAGGCTGCCCCTGAGGATGTCCAGCGACCCTATCTGCTCTTCACTTCGGGGGCTTCCTAGATGGACCATAACTGATCTTCAAGGTTTGAGCTGCGCAGTGTGCCTATCCATCGCACTGCAGCTTCATCTGGGGAGACTGCAGTTTTCCTGCCGATACCTCGCTTTCCCAGAGAATGTACCTAAGGGATGCGTGAGCACTGCTGCATAATTGACAGTCCTTGTCAGAGTGGATGTCCGGATATATCCTCCTGAGAAACGGTATCTTGTTGACAAGTGCTTTCTTAGTCGGAGATCTGGCATTGGGTTCCAGGTCTCTGATCAGTGACCTGTCGGAAAATTTTTGAGATAGCCATCAGCTATCAAGGCCTCTCAGCAAAGGGAGGACAGTGCCTTGTTGGGCGTGTGCTTTAAAGCCCTTTCACCTTTTTGTGAGGATGCGATGGAGTCAGATGCACCAGGAGGCATTTTTCGCATGTAGCAAGCGCCTTACTTTAACTTGTTCAGGGGTGGAACTCCTGCGCCAAACTGCACAAAAAAGTAATAGTATGCGCCAAAACTACTTCTTGAGATGGTTTGTTTTGCGAAAGAGTGCTGCAGTTGACCTACCTACCGCCCGATGGCACTTCCCGTGCAACATTGTACTTCAGCTTCCCCGACCAGTGGTCGGTGTGCGTGTGTGAAAGCTCGCAGATTTCATTCGCTGGGGCTCACAGAGATGCAAGTGGACAGAGCGACGCGGCATTGATTAGAAAATAATGAAAATGCAGCCGAACACGCTGAAGCGAACTGGGTGCTAGTGTGGTTCATAAAGAAATGGACCAGGTGGGTGCTGCCGCAGAGCTTCCAACTGTGGGAAGCTATGCACGCTGTTTTTGGGCATGCTGATGCGAAGGGCCAGTGGCAGATTGGGAATAAAATTTGGGCTGTTTTCACGTTAACCAGCCTACGGTAAACTGAGGAGGGTAGTCATGCAGGCTTAGTTATTCATATACTTGTTATGGGTCATGTGCGACAGAAGGACAAGGGCAAAAGGAAGTGCTAGTGTGTGTATGTTTCTTCCCTTTGTGCTCGTCCTTCTTTCGCGCTCAACTTGTACGGTAAATCACCTGTGTGGATCTGTGGTGTGGTAAACTGGCCTAGAAATCATGTTACCACGTTGACTGGAACGTGTACCTTGAGAATATTTTGCACTGTCATCATGAGCTTCAGCGTGTTGATATTGCAGTGTCGGGGACGTTACGCAGTTTTGTAGAGAAACATACACGGTCCGCCGCTACACCAGCACTTCGACCACATTGTGATTTGATTGGCTGGTGGCGAGAAAAAACCTTTCCAGTGGCAGTTGGAGCGATGTGCACTCTTGAAGGACAGTCCTCGCTCTAGGGTTCCGTTAACGCAGAAACCTCTTTTGTTTGATCTGATAAGTGTACCTACTGAAACGAGGAAGAAATTGTGATCTTTTCGCACGACTGTGCTTTAGCTTGTGCTGCCAAGGAATATTTTAAAACTATGATTTCTTGAAGTGTTACCATCGTACAACAGTTGAAACGGCGCAAGAGCGGACGAACAACTTGTCTCGCGCTCCGCGGTGCATGTGGGGATCTGCAATACCATTTCATAAGGTGAAGTGCAGCTGCCACATAGTCTGTTTTTCCCTATGTGAGTGCAGCCTATGTGAGTGCAGGAGCACTTCCTGTGCCGTGTTCGCTTGCTTATATGAATGCTTACGCTCATCTCGCGATTGCTTGTGTCTCCTATTAGTGCGGCGAGTATCTTTGGTCAATGTGATCATGCCTAGCGGCTTCGTTTCTGTAAGCAACGTCCATTCCGCATCCCTGCGGCGCAGTTAGGTCCCACACAAGGAGGCGGCGCTGTATGGTGGTGTGCTAGTTTAGATTGGCGCTAATAAAACTGTGCAGTTAAGGCGCGCTGCGTGTCACGTGCTGCTGAGTAGATAGCTGCATTTTGTCATCATGACATGGCTTTGCCGTACAGGCATGTTCGCTGGTGACCTTGATCACGCCATGGCGCTTATCTGTCTAGGCATTGTTGCACTGGTGCTGAAATCGGAGTGAATGATGGGTGCTATCAGTGTCACTGCAATCTTCGAGACTCAGCTTCTGACGTTGACTGAGACAGTTGCAGCACAAGGCTGATTTTGGTTTATTCTCTTTTGTTGTAAATTTATGACAGTTCACTTCAGTACACCATTATTCCATAGAAATTCAGATTGCATGCTCCAAAAAGCTGCAAAATGAAATTTCATCTGCTCCAAATAGAATTGATTTTGCTCCAGGCTGCTCCAAAGTGAAATTTTTTTTTCTGTATCAAACTGCTCAAAAATGCCTTTTTTTTTTTGCTGTTTCAAACTGCTCCAGTCTGCAGCTTTTCCGGCTCCAAACTGCTCCGAAATGCCATTTTTTTCTATGCCAAATTTCTCCAGACTGATATTTTTTTCTGCTCCAAACTGCTCCGAAATATGATTTCCTGCTCCAAAAATTGCTCCAAAATGACTTTGGGCAGTCCTACCCCTACTTGTTTCAAAGGGAACAACAGTTCAATGTGCTAAAAATACATGAAAAGCAATGGGTGAGTGCAAAGGAGCAAGCACGAAACGCAAGCATGTTGGGTGACTCCTGAGTGATGCGTGCCACGTGCGCATGTGCTTCACACTGGTGAACAATAGAAGGTGGAGAGACAACAAAGGAATGTGGGAATATACGGGAATGCAGCATTTGGTCCAGGGCCCCCAACAATATTGTGGCAGAGAGAGAGCAAATAACAACGGGAAGAGAATATGTGTTGAGTGGACAGCAGGGCAGCATGTCAGCAGCAGTAGCAGGTGGCAACACGAACTGGTCTTGGATGTTTGTTGGTTCTTTATAAACAAATCCTGTTAGATGTTGATTTCCTGAGGTCCCCTGTTGGTAGCTTGGCTGCCCTTCACACAATTCAGATTTGATTTTAAATATGTTCTGGGCTGTATTCACCATCTTTGTTTGACAGCTGAACTGATGTACATGTGACCACAAAAGTTCATCTTTCAAGTTATCTCACCTTCAAAATTTTGTGTTTGTACACCTTTAAGCACTTTCATTTTTCTGTAGATTGAGCGCTTCAGATTGGAGAAATGGCTTGCCAACAGGGGCACTTAAACCTAGCAGGCATGTAGGCATAATGCTACATGTGCTACATAATGCCACCTAGCTTTCTGGTGTGGTTTTTTAAAGTCAACATAAAGGAGTCGTGAAAAGAATATGGAGCTGCCCGTTTGTAATTTTCATTGCTTCAAAAAGCATTTGACATGCTGATTCTGGTATAATTCAACGCAATATTCAACGTACACTTAACAATGTTCGTTTGAAGCCTACACTTCCTAAAGGACCATGCAACACCACAGACCAGCTTCGCCACTGTTCGGTGAGGTTTCAGTGACTTCAACTTCAGACATTGTAAACTTATTTTAAGAATTTCTTTGCTCTAAAATGGTAGATCTGTATGCAAGCTAGGAAGTAGGAAAATAGTGCAACACCATGTGGTGCTGCCAGTCGCATGCAAGGCTAGAGCATGGCTTGTTTTCCCATGGCCACTGAGGGCATGCCAATCTCTGAGGCTGTTTTGGCAAACAACATGATGTCAGCTGCATAGTTGAGGACAATGCACGCTGGAAAACCAAAACTGTCTTATTCTATTGCTCCTAATCAACCTACACAATACAACGGAACAATGTATAATTTCCAGGGTCACAATTCCAAATGCACACACCCTACAAAATTTTCAGAAAATGCTTCACGGCCCCTTCAATGTAATGCTGAAAGAATTCTTTTTCCGAGCTTCCCAGAACATAATCATGCTGAAAACTGTAGCTTCTTAAGCAGCCTGTTTGTGTAGTGTTGTGGAAGCTGATCAACTGCAGCCTTCTTTATCCTCTCAAGTTGGCACTGTATATGTTGTATTGTAATTGCCATAGCAACAACTCGACAGGTTGTTCTCTATTAGTGCATAGGAGCCGTGTGATGCTGTGCGATTCCATTTCACGGGAATTTGTGTTCTGTATTTTGTTGGGGATGAATGCATCTGTTTGATTGATGAGCAGTGCGCTGACGAGTGTCAAATAGAATGAAATGACATGTGGTTCGTAAGGGCCCCTTCTTCACAGTGGAATGTTGGCTAAGCAACAGGTTCTTAAGTAGTACTGAGTGCATGATACAAAGTTCGGGAATGCACGTGGTTTAATGTTACAGTTGATGTTTTTATTCTGTTACTAGTCCTTTAAATTATTAGCGATTCAAGATTGTGGTCTGTGCTTAATCTCTTAATTGCTTTAGCTCCAAGAAAAGGTTCTGTCACCCTCACCATGCTAGCCTGGATGTCATTTGACTCTGCTTGTATCTGCACCAGTTCCTTCTCGAGCTCATAGCTCTTTTTCTCTCCCTTTTCACCTGGTTTTCCTGCTTGCTCATGCAGGCTTAGCAGTTCCTCAAAATAGAAAGAAAGAAAGAAAAAGTTTGTTGAAGGCATTTTCTTTCCTTTTAGTCTTATGTTCGCACTACGGCTGGTTGTTCCGGCACCAATGCCACTTGCTTCTCCATGCTATGCACCCTGTGTTGGAGTCTCTTTAGTGATGCTGCCTGTGTAAAAGTGTGCAGCAACGCTATCATTCAGAGGGCTGTCCTCTGCAGACATATTGCAGTCCTTCCATGTTGCAATCAGTTCTGTGGACTCTGGTCGGTCATGCATCTATCTGTTCCTCCTGTGAATTTGAGTATGTCGACAACACATCAGCACTAGAAACAGCAAGGACACTCTTGGGTTGCCAGGATAAAAATATTGCCATGAGGTGTTTTGACGACTTCAATGGTTTGCTGTAATAGATGTGTGTATCAGTTGAAGTTGCCTGCTCTTGACAGGTTAGCATGTACCTTAAGAAGGCTAATAGAAGAGATAAATAACGCAGGTATTGCCTACTGTATATATAAACATTTCTGCAGAAATCCCAATTCTGGCAGATTACAAACCTTTTGTACAGAAATGTGTATGTGGAATGCTCGTAGTTTCACTACAGGTCGCAATATATTGCAGTGTGCATTTTTTGTCCCGCTACTTTTTTGGTGCTGAAGACATGGGGCCAGCATATTGAGGACCCAGATACATTTTCCTAGTTACGTTTATTGAGCTATGCTTACTCCGAATTACACTTTTACACGCATTTACAAAACTACAACAATGAGCAGCATTTGCTGTGATCTGTTCTTCCACTGTCTGTGGTGCAGACGCAAGGCAGCAAGTTGGGCGAGTTGGTATACTGTCATGGTGGAACAGCGCGCACAAACAAGGACCGGAGACGAGGAAAGACGACACGAGCGCTGTGTCGTCCTTGTTTGCGTGCAGCTGTTCCACCATGTGGTGCAGACACCTGGCAGGCTCCCTCCTTTTGACAACTTACTGCTTAAACAAAGTAAAAACATGCTGAAAACTGAGATAGCTCTTAGCCTTTCACCAGACAGTCAAGGTAACTCAGCTGCAGGTGAGATGCCGCCGCGCAGGCGACAGAGTGGTTCTCTACCCCTCTTAAACGCCTTGTGGTCTCAAGGTGACCTGTTCAAGGATGACCTTAGCGACACCCAACTCATTGGGAAAAGGGTTTCTGCGAGGGAAAAACAAAAAGGGGGAGGGGGGCTGTATCTGCCGAGGAAGCAGCTACATGACAGAGACCTGTGTGACTACGCAACAATATTCAACAAATCAAGGCTTGTGAAAGGAAGTCTGTTTGTTATAGCATTTTGCTACATGTTCATTTGTTCTCTGAAGCCATGAAAGGCATTCATTTGCTGAAAGAAAATAAAAAAGCTTTCAGTTTTCATTCATCGTGAGCCTTGTTCGATGGAAGATGTGCTACACAGCCGCTACAGAGGAGCACTGTGATGTGTTATGTCTTTACTAGGAGGTGGGTGATTTGATTAGATTTATTGATTTTCTTTTACACACACACACTTACAGGGTGAGGGGAGGTCGGTCTTGTTTTCGGCACGGCAACACCAGTTGTCCTTTTTGTGGCAAAATACATGAGAAACACAATGTAAATGGATCGAGAACAGGCTCTCAAGCTCCACGTGCGCTTGTTTCATGGAGTATGGTTGCCCTCCAGTGGTGTAGTGGTCTTCACTTCCGTGTTGCAAAACGGCCGAATGAGCACTATTACTGGGTGTATGCCTCACCATGGGTATGGAAAGGAGGTTGTATACTTCCAGTATAGGATGGGCTATCCCCACGGCCTCTTTTCCTCCTCATGATCCCAAATTGATGTGATTGAAAACATGGTACGATCAGTTATATACCGGGGTACCGTACGAATAGGAAAGGAACCAGCAGAGAAGCAATGCCACCATTGGTGTATTTTATATCAGATCTGTTGGACTCCAAGCAAAAAAAAGGCAATATGAGACACAGAACGCTTCACTTGCATGCATGCACTACGTTATATGCATACAAAAACAAATAATGACAAACTGTCACGGATCTCAGGGGAGCGCTTAAGGGAACATAAAGAGCGCATAACGCAAAAATGCAAATAATCTAATTTCGCAAACAAGAAAACGGAAGTCAACAATAAAAATGAGTGAACTAAATTTGTCCCTGGCGCTCAGTTTCTCTGCTTTAGGCGCAGTCCTAACTGCCAGTTTGCTAACAATGTCGCTAGCTTCCCCATCCACGGTGGATGCTGAAGTTCAACGTCTTACTTGGGCACACGGACTTGACAACTGAGTCCGCTCGGTGGTGCATCCTCGTTGTCAGTATCGACGAGCTGGATGGGCAGCAGTTGTTGCTCAGGTAGAGCCCATCCGACCCGTTGATCTCCGCCGCCTGTGCTCCCGGGTGACGTGGCAGCCTCGGCTCCTACTTGAAGAAGTGATGTGTTGTCCCGGGGAATTGCTGGCGGTGTGTCCGGGACTGTTAGCTGCAGCAGCTCCGAGGAGCCTCGCCCGAAAGTCTTCGAGTTCCACGGCCACTCCAAGGAGTGCCAGCGTCACCGGCTCCTGAACCAAACACCTTGTCCCGCCCACAGAGCGTAGCTGCCGATGCGTCCTTCCTCGGCTGTCACCATCGAGCTCAGCGTTGACCATTTCCGATCGCAGCTCTGGTCGCGCGCCACGAGCCAGCCGTCCACTTACCATGGACATAGACATGTCAATGGCGCGTGTATTCCGGCGCCTCTCCGTTATTTTGCACGCCATCTCTCGTTTTCGCCATGTGACACGTGCTTTGGGCCCCTTTACTCATGACGCGACACCACAACCGCGAAAAGTCTTTCAAATGCCCGATGAAGCTGGCGCGCTGACACGGCAGAGACGGCCACGCTTGACCAAAGCGCATTTGATGCTGGGAACCGAATGCAACTACCCTACTCTGCCGACACCTGCTCGTTGTTTGAGCGACCAAGGGCTAGGCCCCTGACCCCACGTTGGGTGCCAAAATGTGCGGTTCTACTACTAGCAGCGGACTCTGCGCCAGCAAACCCGTGCCGTGGGTTCGAGCACTGAACAAGCATAGAATGGGGCTGACGCGTCCGCGCGCTCGCTAATCTCAGGCCATGGTCCACCGCGTTGCCACGCGCATCAGCCCGCGCTCATTCTCGAGGTAGGGTCAACGTGAACCGGCGCACGCGGCGAAGGAGGAGAACATTAGGCGTCACTCTCCCAGCATGTTAATTAACAATGGGTTAATTATACAAGCAGAACAAGGCCGAATCTAAGGTCAAATTAAATACAAAGGAAAAAAATAACGATAAACAACATGCAAACACAATAACACGAAGGACAATAATCAGTACAGCGCGAACACAGAACACACAAAAACCACGCAGGGGGAGAACCACCTAACCCACGGCCAGCGCACCAGCAACCGTGCGCCCCCAGAAAAGGATAATAGAAGGAAAAGAACATACAGATGGGTGCCGATCACAGGTCGCGGACCGCGGTTGCTAAGACTCGAGACTGCAGGCGCGATCCGGACGGTTGCTGCAGCTCTCCTCAAGGGGCAAGCAGTCAAGCAGCTTCTTCATGCTGCACTTCGTGAAGCGATAGCGCGCGAGAAATTCGCTGTCGGTGAAGTGCTCCATGGTATTTATCCAGTCCCTCAACCATTGTGGTATGCTGATGCAGTTTTCCATGTTGTCAAACAGCTCATTGACACAGAGCACATAGTCGACAAACTGAAGCATAATCTGCCGTGATACTTCACACAAGGAATGGTTCAAGGTAGCTCTGGCTCTACCTTGACTATCTGAAGTGAAACGTTCGAGATTTCCTCCAGTCGGGGAGCACTTCGAGTGGGGGGGCGACATATGAATTGGAAAACGGCCCTCAAGACGTGTTCCGAGTAAAGGGTCGAGTCGAGGAGCGTCTGTGAATACGGGGGTGAATGTCTTATACGCACTTTATTGAAAATATATGGCAAAGCTGCAAGAAAAACAAAACATCTCTTGCTCCATTAATGAACATAGAAAGCAGAAGATTCTTAGCTGCACACAAATGTACATGCTTTTGTGATAGTACCTTAAGTAAGCTGCATGACTGTAACTACAAAAAAAAAAAAAAGAAATTGGTGTCCATTGCACTCTGCTGCATTCAGCTTATGTGCCATGCTCTTTGTTCTTTGCAGCCATAGTATTTTGCTGGCAGTTGTGGATCACAGATACTGCTTCCAGTATATCAGTGTTGGAGCACCTGGGCGCTGCCATGATTCGCATGCGTTTTGGTGTTTGCAGCTGTCCAATGCCATTGAGGGTCCCCATTTTAAATGCTCCACTTGCCACCATAGCCGGGACAGCAGTACCACCACTAATTCTGTGTGACCTAGCATTTTCGTTGGCACCCAGCCTGATGAAGCCGTTTGGACACCGCGGGAACATAAGTGAAAGTGAACAAAAGTTCAACTATCATCTAAGCTCAGCAAGGAGAATTGTTCAGAATGCATTCGGAAGGCTTTAGGCCACTGCAAAGAGGATGGAGTGCCATGTAGACAATGCTCGCTTGGTAATATGGGCATGCTGCATGCTAAGCAACATTTGTGAGCACTTCAATGACACTGTCCACTTGCAGTGGTTAAATGAGGTGCAGCAGTCAGATGTTCACTTCCCGCAGCCGTCATGCACAACAGAAGACCAAGTTAGAAATGCAGCAGACATAAGGGCCGCACTTGTGGACTACTACAGTCAAGTAAACTAGAACGCACCAGTCACAAGAATCGCTGGAACAAGTACAGGAAGTCGCATCAGTTTTTATTAAAGAATGCCACCATCGTATCCACAAGCTTCTCCTGCAGCTTTAGTGCTTTGGAGTGAATCTCCATTTCCTCTTTATGAGGGGCTTCAAATTTCTCCCTCAAGAGCTCATTGAGCATCTTCTCCTTGATCTCGGCACCTGTGTACCTCTTCCGTTTCCTGTGGGCGCCACCTCCACTGTCGCTTGAGCGGTCTTTGCACCCGGTAATGCAGTCTTCAATGTTGCTTGCCTGCTGAGGTGCTGGAGCCTGTGTGAATGCGCATTCTTCGGGTGGATCCACTTCAATATCGTCACTTGATGATGAACCGGGCACCATGCCAGAGGTGAGCTGCATTTCAAGAAAATGACAGAAATGCGGTGATTGCACCTTTTCACATGTAGTAGTAGTAGCAGTGATTTTTAATGAAAGGAAAAAGGCGCTAATTTCTGCAGCCCTTAAGGGAGCACGGCTAAGTGCCTTGGGGGTAGGGGTATGGGAATGAAAGAGAAGAAGAGGAGTGAGAAGTGTTCATGACACGGTCGCTCAAGCACGAGCACACCGCACGCACATGGCCGCCTTCGTCCTCGGGGCAACACACTGTAGTGGTGGCGTTTCCGCCGCAGGCGAGTGTCCGATCACTCGCGCTGCAACAGAGGGGTTGGCACGGCGGTAAACTTTACGCATGCCGCGCGCATCGGGTGGTCTGCGGGTACACAGTCCACCACATCCCTGATGACCCCGACGAGCACGGCGATGAGGGCATCGCGCGGGTCGATGTCGGGGACCGGTGAGGCAGCAGCAGGCGGCGTCGAAGCGTCGGCAGCAGCAGCAGCAGCAGGTGGTGTGGCAGGGCGGGGTGCCGGCGCGGGGCGCTGGCGTCCGTGAGCCACGGCAGGTGGTTTGGACGGGCCAGTCTTCACCGCAGTGGCGTAGGAGCGCACCTCTCGGGTCTCCTCGCACACCGCAGCTTTGACTGCCCGTCTCGAGAGCAGGGCCGGTGATGATGCAAGCACGGTCGCCACGCGCCTTTCCTCCTGCCACCGCGGGCAAGTGGGATTGTCGGCGGCATGGCTCCTGTTGCAATTCACGCACCGGGGCTTGCAAAGGTCCAGGGCCAGGTGTTGGCGGCCACAGATAATGCATGCACTGACCCGCCGGCATGCCTCGACGATGTGGTCGAAGTGCCCGCACCGTCGGCACTGCTGTGGTCACGGCTTGACGTGACGGACTCGAAGCCGCAGCCCGCTGATCTTGACAACTTCGGGAGGGGTAGGAGCACCGAAACGCACCTTTACGGCGCGTCCCTCCCTCATTGCCGAGAGTATTGGAGCCGCGGAGTCCAGTCCGGCACGCAGCTGCTCGTCAGTGATGTCACCGTCCACCCCGTACACGTACCCAGTCTTGGGCAGTAACTAGTTACTAGTAACGCGTTACCGGTAACTAGTTACTTTTTTCAGTAACTTATAACTGTAACTAGTTACTTTTAATTTAGAGGAACTTGTAACTGTAACACTGTTACTTTTTACACGGTAACTGTAACTGTAAATACCGTTACAGTTACTTCCTTTAAAAAATATCCAGCAGCAACACTTCAAGCAGGGCTCGGCAGTATCGCGATACTACTAGACTATCGCGATGTTTCTCTTAATTATTTATGACTATGTGCACCTCTGTATCTAGATAAGTTTGTAAAATGTATTTGTATCTGACTAGTGGAATGCTTTTACGATGTATTGTTTGTATCGCGATGCTGTGCAGGACACGGAAATCTCCTGGCCTTTTTTTTTTAGATGTGCCTGACGTGTTTCCAGGGCGGAAATGACTTTTTTTTCTACGAAGGCAAGCAAAGCACCGCCGGTCAGTGACAAAAAAGGACGGGGAAGGGTTCTTCACCCGCCCCCATGCACAGAAACGTGCGCGACACCGCAGAATGGCCGGCCTAAGTGACAAAAGTCACTGTTGTTCAAAGGCCGGTGCAGCATCCTTAATTTTTTTGTGTGGTCAGCCATTTTTTTCATGACCACCCGCGCGGGAACCACCTAGAAATAGACGCTTTTCAATGCCTCGCACACGTTCAATTCTCAGAGCGGCGGTACCTACAAAAAGCACTTCCCGAAATGCCGGCAGCCATGGCTCGAAGGGGCCTATCCTCTTTGTCGCGTCTCAGGTTGAGCTCCCATTTCATTTATGAGCATGCAGCAGTGCATCGGGGCATCAGGCTGTCCCATCGTATCATATGCGAAGCATTTCTTAGCAAACTTAGGTGACTTCGAGCACATCTATCTCTCTAGCCACCTACGACTTCAGGCTGTCCTGGCCGTTTCGTGAATGGGATGTATACGAAAATTGGTATGCAACAACATGACTGCATGGCGAACATAAATGACACGTCATAACACAAAAATAATAACATAAATGACAGGTCATAACATGAAAATCATGACGTGCATGTCATGAGCGGTATGATTTACGTGCCATTCTTGATGCTCACCAGGGCTTTTCGTTAATGGGATGTATGCTAAAATTGGTATGGCACAACATGACTGCATGGCGAACATAAATGACACGTCATAACACAAAAATAATGACACACATGTCATAAGCGGCATAATTTACGTGCCACGGCCTTGGTGCTCTTGCAGCCGTTTCGTTAACTTGATAAAAACCAAAATTGATGTGGCGAGACAACATGTATGACGGCCATGGGTGACACGTTCTAAGAACATGAAAGTCGTGACATGCATGTTATGAGCGGCATCATTTACATGCCACGCGTTTCGTTAATAGGTGTATACCAAAATTGCTGTGGCACAACACGACTGCGTGACGAACGTAAATGGCAGGTCATAACATTAGAATCATGACATGCGTGTCATGAGCGGCATGGTTTACATGCCACAGTCTTGGTGCTCTTGCGGCCGTTTCGTTAACTTATATGCACCCAAAATCGGTATAGCGAGACAACAATGCAGATCCATTTTACGTTCCTGAAGCATGCTTCGCATTTCTTTGATTCCCACTGCACGTGGTATATGCCATTTATTTTTGTAAATAAATTCCCGACAATTAATAAAAAAAGTTGTTGGAGAAAATGAGGCGTACGTAACGATCACTAATGTTGGGTTTTTGAGTGAGCCCATTCAATTCCTTTTATCTGGAGCTTTGCTACGAGCAACTTGAATTAACCGCCCGCCTTCATACGTTTCGGTTGAAATAACTACATAATTTCGTTTGCAGTGTAATAATCCTGTATAGTAACGGAAAAGTAACGACGTTACTTTTTAACTGTAACTGTAACGAGTTACTTTTGGAAGCTGAATAACTCTAACTGTAACATAGTTACTTTTCTGGCTTAGGTAACTGTAACTGTAACACTGTTACTTTTTACTGGTAACGTGCCCATGACTGCACGTACCCGAGGCTGGAGCGGCGATCGGCTGGTTCCCGGGCAGTCACGGGCACGCCGTTGAGCTCCTTGATGGTCAGGAGCTCGGCCAGGCTCTCCCCCGACGACGCATCCGCAGCCACAATGTTGCGACGGTGGTTAACGCGCACCGCCGCCACACCGGGCCGCGAGGAGAGTGCCGCGGCAAGGGCCAGGCGAGGCGAGTCCGTGAAGGAACTGCCGGGAGTGGAGGGGCGGTAGAGCACAGTCCCTACCGTGCCTGTGTGGGGCTCGATCACCGCCGATTCCAGGGCCCGTGCTCGCCGGCGCGCTGCTTTGCCGACGACGAGTTCGATATCCGTTGTCGGCAGGCGCAGGGGTATGGGTTAGGGGCGGACGTTCGGCCGAGGTGTTGATGGGGCCCGTCAAAGGAGGGGCCGCTGCTGCTGCTGTGGGCTCGGCGGCGCGTTGTTGCGCCCGCTGCTGCCTCTTGCGTTTATTTCTCCGTCGCCGAGCATTCTTGCTGCCGACGAAAGTTACGACCGTCCTTGGCGGGGCAGCCGCGGTGTCGACAGAGCCGGCGGGCGGAGAAATAGGTTGTGCCGTGCTCGTGGGGATTGCCGGCGCTTGCGAGGGCGACGACGAAGGTGCGGAGGTATCGCACGTGGCTAGCTTCCGCGGGCCGTCGTCGTCGTCGTCGTCGTCGTGCTTGTCGTGCGGGCGCTTCCGGCATGCCGACGCGTCCATCTCCTCGTCCGAGGGCGGGGGAAGAGGTGGCAGCACGGAAGAGTCTTTATTGCTGGGGCCAGGTGCAGCTGCTGTCTCGTCAGCTGCGGCCGGCGTGGTGGCGGGGATCGTAGCCGGTACCGCGTTTGTTGGAGGTTCAGAAGGCACCGTAGCTCCAGCGTGTGTCTCCTGGGCTTTGTTTAGCAGCCATCCTCCGATTGCTGTGGCGGCCTGCTTTTCCAAAGTCTGCTGTGACTTGCGACGCAGGTCGGCGGCAAGTCTTCGCTTTGCCCTCTCGTAGTCCGTGAGGGAGGTACCCCAGTTGTCGTACTCGTCCTGCGGGGTCGTATCCATGGCACGACGCACACACACAGTAGCGCGCACAGTCTGGAGAAAACCACAAACACTCGCGTGTTCGCTAGTCCGTTATCCACGGAAGGGGCACGACGCGCGCGGCGCCGTACTCGTGCGAGCGAGGCGGCCGCGCGACCGCTCTCGTTGGTGGCGAGCTCGCAACCTCACATGTGAAGCAGCCATTAACAATTGTGTACTATACGTCTTAGTGGTGGAGGTGTCGCGTAGAAAAGGAAATGGTGACAAGGGTGCTTTTTGTGTTACAATGCCGACGCCCACACGAATCGCTTAACCACTATGACTGGTGTAATGGTTCCAAAAGCTCTGTGATGCCGAAATGGCAATGCGAGTGCCGAGGTATTTCAGCCACTACAGTATTCATCCCACAATGTACTCTTAATGCTGTTCCTGTTAGATTTGTTCTGGTTTGTGCCACCATGTCGTGTTAAAGGGACTGTCTACCGCTTGGAAAATTTTTTAAGATTGTGGTAAAATTGGGCAGATCGTGCGTCACATTTATGGGAACGAGCACACTTTCACCCCACTAATAGGAATTAGGTTTTTAATTTTGCTCTGAAAGTGGCGCAGAAAGCGCCTCTAGCGACACCCAACAGCGTGTTCGTCATTTTCCAAGTGTACGAGATCCAGCCCATGCAGGCATACATATTCTTCTGGAAAACTTTTATGTATGTCTTACAAGCATACTTCACCCTATGAGACACCTTGTTATAGCGTGCAATAGCAATTTGTTCTTTTTTTCGCTGCTTTCGCGGTGGTGCGGGTGGCGCTGCCTTCGAATTCGTCTGCCTGTAAGAGCTGTAGTACTGCGCTTGTCATGCATGCGGCGCTGCATGTCCGAGGCGCACCCCCTCGTGCCGACTTTCCCTCGCCTCTCCTCCTCGTCGTCACCTCTGGAATGTCGACCTTGAAACCGGTTCTTGTTGAGAAGCCTCCTGCGCCCGAAAGGGTTTCCAGGGAGACGACACATCATGCGCGGTAACCATAGTTGCTAGCATGCCTACACTAGGAAAGGAGCGACTGCGTAGATGAAAAAAAATTTTGTTTTAATAATTTCTATTGAGTTTCTGGAGAAACCACTGCACGCTGGGGCACTTCGAAAGGTACGCTTTCTGTTGAGCCAAAAAACGGGAGAGCGATGAAGGGCGGTAGACAGTCCCTTTAAATCGTACTTTATTGTGGTGATGTAGCTGATTAAATGCAAAAGAAAATGCTTTCTGAAAATATTTCTTTGTTGGTTTGTTTAGAACATTACAGGTGACAGTATCCCAGGGGACATGGCTAAAAGCAAACATCAAGCACCACCATGGTGCATATTGTGCTACACCTGTACAAAGAGTGGGTCACAGCCTCAAAAAACAAAAAGCCACTGCCATTGCACTACACACTGCTACTTGCTTGCAATAAAGAATGTAGCTGCCACTAGAAGTTACTTACTTCCTCTTGAGCTGATCCCAGCCTCTTCTATTATTGAGAGGTTATTCACCGTTAGGCTGCCGAGAAACTTGTGTATGTCTATGATTGATTTGATTCGTGGGGTTTAACGTCCCAAAACCAGCTCTGATTATGAGAGACGCCGTAGTGGAGGTCTCCGGAAATTTTGACCACCTGGGGTTCTTTAACGTGCACTGACATCGCACAGCACACGGGCCTCAACATTTCGCCTCCATCGAAATGCAGCCGCCGCGGCCGGGATTCGATCCCGCGACCCTCGGATCAGCAGCCGAGTACCTTAGCCACTAGACCACTAGACCACTAGACAGCAGCTTGGTGGGGAGAAGCCCGTTGTCTTTTGTTTAAGGCAGTTTCTGAAGAATGAGAAAATAAATGAATAAAGAAATGTTACGTGGCTCACAAATGTGCGCCAAGAGAAAACCGCTGGTGCATGCAAAATGTACATTCGCGTGTAGAAAAGTAGAAAGAAGCGAATTGTTAAGCCTACGCCACATCAAGTGTGTGTTACATGACAGGTTTGCATGCTTAACAAGCAACAAAGGCACATTTTCTTCACGATTGGTTTTGTTCAACATGTGTAACTGAAATATTGCGTCCTTGCAAAACAATCCCACCGCAAACAGCTGAAAAGAAACTTTGTGTGTGGCTAAAATGCGCGATAAGCAAGCTTCCTAATGTGGCCATTCACTTGGTGTTCAGCGTATTGCCTCCGGTGGGGCGCCGTTTCGAAAAGATTGTTCAGACGTTTCCCATGCCAACTGCGCTCCACCGGCCCGTAAAAAAAATTCTGCTGCCCAGATAGCCAGTAAACTTACTGGAAGCATTCATTAATAAACCTGCGATCCAATTTAAAAACTCATTCTTTCCCATGATCGGTGCTGTCGTCCTACTTTCCTCCTGAAACTTACAGGCCGCTAGGACATGCCAAGCTTACACTCTAAAAAAGAGAGTGCTGGGCACTCACTTTGGGGGAGTACTCTTGTGTGCCAAATTTAACTCATTTTTTCAGAGTAGGTCAACCCCATTACAGGGTACCGGTACTCTCGCCAAAAAAGAGTAGTAGGACGCCTCCGAAGGGGATTCGAAGACTCTTTTGAAGGAGAGCTCTACTACCCCACCAAGCGGGGTGCTAGTACTCCCAGAGGGAATAGCAGAAAAAAAAGCAACCACTGCGTTTTTTGACCATGCTACAATTTGCAGGCATTTAATTAAATCATACTGAACATAGAACATACAGGCTGACATGACACGAACGCACATACACGCCAATAACACAACCACAGCAAAGCACAAAGCCCACAACACACTCGCGATATACCGTCTTACACTGAAGTCCCGTGTATATAACCCGTATACTTGACCTGCTATGTAGCGCCAGTAGTAAAGTACTGTTCTACGTAATTAATCAAAAAGTATACACAGAACAGGTGTATATTTAGCATTGGCTCATAGGTAGCCGCTCGCCACACAGATCTGTTAATCTAAACGCGCGGAGCATATACAATGTCTTTTAGATAACGCATTCCTATCATGAGCTGGCATTCCGTTTTATAGGTAAACGTGAGTTCGCAGTGCTGGTTCGCGATGTAAAATGCACCTAAGGAAGCGAGTACGAACATAATAGCGGCTGAATTTCATCTACGCCAACGAAGAAAAGCGGCACCCGGGTGCTCCGCTACCACCCGCTTCATTCCGACGGCGTCGCCTTTAGAGTCCGTCAAGCACGTCTGTATGGCGAACAACCGCTGGCGATCACAAAATATGCACTCCTCGTTCTTCGTTATTCTGCACACAGATGAAATATAGTCTCTGCCATCAGAAGTGTTTAGGGTACTATGCTTGTACTTTCCAGACTTGCAAACGGGACGGATTGCAGTCAATTTTCACCGCCGACGCACTTCAAGCTCCCCGGCGCACGTTCAAGCTCCCCGGCGCGAAGTCGGTGAAGGGAACCACGGCAGTTTCGGTCGTTCCGTACGCAAGCAGACACAGTGAAAGGATCAGAGTCGTGGTTGCAAAAAAACAAAACAAAATTTAATCTATAAAGTGGCACGATAAATACAAGACAAACAACTACGCTTCACTCAAACTAAGAATATAACAGTGAAGATCTAGCTTTACAAATAATAGCAGGCAAAAAATGACAAACTAAGCAAAAGTAAACTACGAACAAACAGTAACTAGGGCAATGAGAACAATAATGTCTAACTTACAAAAGTTCAGGTAGAGAGTTCAGGGGTAGAAACGGGTGGTGGCATACGTGCTGATGACCGGCAGCGTCGAAGGGTCCACGACGGTCTGGTGCGGCAGTCTGGTACGGTACAGCATTGAGGTCGATGGAGTTGCGGCGCTGATGTTCCCGGGGAGCTAGTGCTTGATGGCAAACCCGAGCAGTTTTAATTAACTCGAGCCGAAGTCCCGATGCCTACGTTGCAGGACCTGACTGTGCTCTTTAAACGCATCCACTGTTTTTCCTGCCCCTCCGCTACGCTGACCGCGTCTAATCTCCGCGACGCTTCATGTTCGCTCGAATGCCGGGGCTCGGGGAGTGCCATCTCCTCAGTGGACCTATTAGTGCACAGGCGACCAGGATCGTCTTCCAAAGCAATGCATTGATGAATGCCCCCCACTTCCAGACAGGTAGCAGCATCCCTGCCTACATTCGCTACCTCGGAGCACTCCACCTCTTCGCAAGTTTGCGAGCTCTCTGCCGCCATTTCATACGACGTCACCCATCGCTCCTTTTCCTCCACGGAAGGACCATCGTCTTCGTGAACGTGACACTCGTTCTTGACGTTCTCTACAGCTGAGCAATTTGCGTCTTCGCACGTTTGCGAGCTTTCCGCCGCCATTTCACATGACGTCACGCATTGCTCCTTTTCCTCCACGGAAGGACCATCGTCTTCGTGAACGTGACACTCCCCTGGCTGAACCAGGTGCCCGTTGCTCTCGCTTCCGTCCGTTACTGCCCCCGCTTTCTTTTCACTGACAGACTCGTCCATTTCTTTCTCATCTGGTACAACTTTTTTCGGAGCTACCGCAGGCTCCTCCGAGTCCCCCTCTTCATTACAGTTGTTGGCCGCCTGGCCCAGCTCTTCAAAGTTGTGCTCGACAACTGTATCTTGTGGTTCGAACGCATCCACACTTTCAACCGCCTCCTTAGAGTACTGCGCCGCGTTCAGTACGGCACGCTCACTTCCGTCACTTATTGACTCCACCTCGTCTTGACCGCTAATATCTTTCATTTCTTCTACCACTGGATCACAATCCTTTGAAGCTGTCTCCCCAGCCTCTGTTTTAGAGCTCACGGCCACTTGGCCCCAATCTTCACACTTGTAAGGAACCGTCTCCTTCACATGAAAAGCGCACGCACTCTTATCGCTCGCCTCAATATCCAGTGTCGTCTCATGGACACTGTTCCTTAGCTTCATTCTTAATTGCTGCAACTTCAATTGCAGTTCTTCGGCTTAGAGTACTGCGCCGCGTTCAGTACGGCACGCTCACTTCTGTCACTTATTGACTCCACCTCGTCTTGACCGCTAATATCTTTCATTTCTTCTACCACTGGATCGCAATCCTTTGAAGCTGTCTCCCCAGCCTCTGTTTTAGAGCTCACGGCCACTTGGCCCCAATCTTCACACTTGTAAGGAACCGTCTCCTTCACATGAAAAGCGCACGCACTCTTATCGCTCGCCTCAATATCCAGTGTCGTCTCATGGACACTGTTCCTTAGCTTCATTCTTAATTGCTGCAACTTCAATTGCAGTTCTTCGGCTTCCTTCGCCGCTATTCTTTCTCTTTCCTCTCGCTCTCTCTCTTTCTTTGTACCTTCTCTCTCCTTTTGCTTTCGTTCTATCTCCTTTTTCTCACTTTCCCATTTCTTCTTTTGCATATTCCTGCTGTTCTTCCACCCACTCTCTCAGCTCAGCGCCCTCAAGGCCTAGCTCTTTGCCCAGTGCTGTGAGCTTTTCTATCTCCGTTTTGCCTCTCACAATCCAAAATATTGCCACAACACCCTAACACTCAAGTGCCCACAATTCACGAAAACGGGCTCTTTCGACCATGCGCAACACTCACCCTTCACTGCGTTACTATTGTACGGAACGTCCTGTCCGCGGACGCCAGTTTTGTTACAGGGCCGAAGTTCAAGCTCCCCGGCGCGAAGTTGGTAAAGGGAACTACGGCAGTTTCGGTCGTTCCGTACGCAAGAGACACAGTGAAAGGATCAGAGCCGTGGTTGAGGAAACAACAAAATTTAGTCTATAATAATAGGGCAGCGCAAATAATACAAGGTAAACAACACTTCGCTCAACTAACAATGAACAGCGATTAAAGAGCTGGACAAAAATACTAAAGCGCGAGAACAACAAACAAATAGGACAAATAAACTAACAAGAGTAAGTAACAACAGTGAGAACAGAAATCTAAATTACAAAAGTTAACAAAAGTTCTAGAAGAAAGTTCATGGATAGAAACAGGTGGTGGCATACGTGCTGATGACCGGCAGCGTCGAAGGGTCCACGACGGTCTGGTGCGGCACAGTCTGGTACGGCACAGCGTTGAGGTCGATGGAGTTGCGGCGCTGATGTTCCCGGGGAGCTAGTGCTTGATGGCAAACCCGAGCAGTTTTAACTAACTCGAGCCGAAGTCCCGATGCCTACGTTGCAGACGGTAAGCGCACATCTCAACTAGGCGAAGCAGCTAAGGTTAGGTGGCCAGCCGATACAGAGCCACGCTAACAACTCCTAGAGCGATACGATGATCGGCTTCTACGCCATGTAAGCCAAGCGACTAGAACCCCGTGCTCCTCAATGCTCCTCGCTTAAATACCCGCATGTTTTTCCTGATTCGCTGTCTTCGGAATCGCGGCGTGTTTGTGAGACAATTGCTCCGTAACTTCATTTCTGGCTCCGCCCAAAATATCCCTCTCGCAATTAATGCACTGGAGAGTGCGATGACCAAACCCTTTCTCGTGGTCCCCGACGGGCCTCTTCATTCTGCTCCCCCCGATTGATAGGTCATCAGCGTGGCGGGGGGTGCCCTTCGCCAGTCAACAACGGTATGCGTACTCGTCCCCTTTGGACACGGTGGCCGCCGAGCAAACAATAGTGTACGCACACGTGGCCAGTGCACGTCAAACGGCTGCCCGCTGTCTTGCCCCGTATTGTTGGTCCGAAGCACCGTTGTTCGGCCATCAGAACCACACCGGGGGGTCGCAGGGGAATGCTTCAAGTTCAAGCTTCCCAGCTCAGGGAGGCCATCATCTCCATGTCTTCTCCGAAAAATGCCGAGAACTTTCGACGTACTTGGAGAGCGGCCGAAGCACTTCTAAACTTGCACGTGCGGCCATGCCGTCCACTTTCACTTATATTTCACCACGAGGCAATGTCAATCCGTGACAGAATCATATAGGGGTATCTCCGACAATGTTATATTTAAAATAAAGTAAATAAATGTGAACAAATATAAATTTGTAATAAAAATGAAGCTCTATCCCAGAGACATAGTCTTCACATAACACCGCTGTGCTCTTGCCCCACAAGGAGGAATGCGTTAATACCCCTGTCACCCTTGTCCTCTTCATAGAACACATGCATCGATATTTTTAACATGTTCATGTTAAAAAACTGCTTTCTGTTTTGATTTCGAAGGGGCAGTTTTATAGTGGCATGAAAACACATCCGGACAAAGGTCTAAGGGACGTGGGGACGGCAATTCAAGATGGACTCACAGGAACTGTGCCAGCTGCCGTCAGTTGTATGTGGTGCAATATGAGCTGGTGTTGCCAAGAAAAATGACAATTTCTCAAATGAAGCTATATAAACTCAATGTGAGTGGGCATCCATAAAATGTTCATTTCTTTTTATTATTACAGGTGTCCACCACTCTAGACATGGGCATAAAAGTAGCGTTTCCTTATGTTGTCAAGGTAGAGATGTAGTTGGGTTTGCACCTGGTAATAAATAAGTGTGTGTCTCCTTCAATCGCCCAGCAGTATCGAGGCGAAAGTCCCTTTTCTTTAGTACCTCTGTCACCAACTCTCCTGGCTTGCCGTCTCTGAGGCTGCACAAACACTTAACCGCAACCAATGCTGCTTCATGGCAGTTGCATTTGAAAACTTTATCAGGACTGCAACCCAGGAGAGGGTACTTTGGGTTTATCATAAGCCCACAGTCCTCTCTATATGTGCATTTATGCTGCTGCCCCGGAAGTGCAAGTAGCCTCTCCTTTGCCACAGGTTCATTAACAATGCCACGCTGCACTGCAGGCTTATTAATGAGATGTGGACTGAAAATTCGCGCACTCTCTTTGAATGGCACACGTCCTTAAATATTGATGCCGTCACCCTCCCTTTGCGGTGTTGAAACCACAGCAGGCTCTCTCTTCGATTCCATGTGCCTAGTTCAATTGCCCTAGCATCTCCTTCTGTTATTTTGACCTTTTCCATCACCATCTGTGATAGGTCATTTAACTTTTTCACTTTTTAATCCTCCACGTGACATAAAAGTACATGTAAGTGCAGAGAGAGGACAATCCGCAGTTATTCCCAAAACGTGTACATTTACTTCCAACGTTCCTGGCAACCCTTCATTCGTTTCTTGCAGTGGCCTGCAGGTTGTTAAGGTGAAGAGCCGTGCACTAGGAGCAACCTGCAATGAATGTTACCAGCATTAAGTGTTTAAACTGCAGGTAAACATTTGGTTGCCCTCAAGAAGGCTAGCAATATCAAGTAATAACCTCTTGCAATTTTTGTATGAAGTTGTCCACATTTGGCTTGTCGCATGGCTCAGTAAGCTTCCTTTTCAGAGGCACTGTTGGTAATGTGCCATAAGTATGCCTCTTGTAGGAAATTTCCTTTGAATGTTTTGGCTGGACCTGAAGAGCACCATTCATGCACCATATGGATGAAATTCATAGCATAGCAGAATGCATGATTCTGTCTGCATGTGTAACAGCAATAGATATGGCTAACTTTCTAAATACGCAGTGAATTAATATGTTTCTTAACCTTTCTCAGGCGAGGCTGCACCCACTGGCATGGCAGGTCAGTCGGAGCAGCACTGCTAGTATTGACTTGGATCCAGAAATCAATTGCGAAGCATACTGCTGCAGTGTGACTGCAGGTCAATCCGAACCTGGAGGTGCAAGGAAGATCATTAGAAACCACCATGAACTGTTTTCACATTTCAAGAAGCACTAGAAAGGCTTTTGGGCCAAACACAATCATTAATAAGTTTCAGTGCTTTCTCAAGACAGACTCAACCGCAGGATTTCAAGCGAAGCATGGCAGATGTTTGTTAGTGTAGTGTATAGTAATTATAAGGTAATGAGCAACAGAAGGGTATGCAGAAATATTTCATGCAAGATCTCCTCTAGGAGTGTGAGGTCCCAAGTTCCAAAAGTACCACATCCAAAAAAAAAAGCATTTTGTTGTATACATTTTGCTTTATAGCAACATCTTGCATGATCTTGCATGTCTGAGGTACAGACACATTTCTTACTGTGTTGATAAAGAAATACCTTGCACTTAAAACAAGTTGCCACCAGTGGGGATTGAGCTTGGCATTGCTGCTGGGTGAAGCAGATCCTCCTTCGAACAGTAACAACGGAAGATTTATTTCATGTGACGTCTTATCGTGTGGATTAAAATGTCTGTTGATACCTCGTTTGAGAATTTCCGATTACTGCTCAGGTAGGTGTACGCTTGGGGTACTTCCTTGATAGCTGATCGACAGGAGGTGCACCTGTGGCCGGTCTGGCGGGCATGATGGCGAGGAGTGGCCGTTGGCGTGATGTAAAGTTAAGCAGATCCTCCTTCGAACAGTGACAACGGAAGATTTATTTCATGCGACTTCTTATCGTGTGGATTAAAATGTCTATGCAGATACCTCGTTTGAGAATTTCCGATTACTGCACAGGTAGGTGGATGCTTGGGGTACTTCCTTGATAGCTGATTGACAGGAGGTGCACCTGTGGCCAGTCTGGCGGGCATGATGGCGAGGAGTGGCTGTTGGCGTGATGTAAAGTTAAGCAGATCCTCCTTCGAACATTAACAACGGAAGATTTATTTCATGCGACGTCTTATCGTGTGGATTAAAATGTCTATGCAGATACCTCGTTTGAGAATTTCCGATTACTACACAGCTAGGTGGACGCTTGGGGTACTTCCTTGATAGCTGATCGACAGGAGGTGCGCCTGTGGCCGGTCTGGCGGGCATGATGGCGAGGAGTGGCCGTTGGCGTGATGTAAAGTTAAGCAGATCCTCCTTCGAACAGTAACAACGGAAGATTTATTTCATGCGACTTCTTATCGTGTGGATTAAAATGTCTATGCAGATACCTCGTTTGAGAATTTCCGATTACTGCACAGGTAGGTGGATGCTTGGGGTACTTCCTTGACAGCTGATCGACAGGAGGTGCACCTGTGGCCGGTCTGGCGGGCATGATGGCGAGGAGTGGCTGTTGGCGTGATGTAAAGTTAAGCAGATCCTCCTTCGAACAGTAACAACGGAAGATTTATTTCATGCGAAGTCTTATCGTGTGGATTAAAATGTCTATGCAGATACCTCGTTTGAGAATTTCCGATTACTACACAGGTAGGTGGACGCTTGGGGTACTTCCTTGATAGCTGATCGACAGGAGGTGCGCCTGTGGCCGGTCTGGCGGGCATGATGGCGAGGAGTGGCCATTGGCGTGATGTAAAGTTAAGCAGATCCTCCTTCGAACAGTGACAACGGAAGATTTATTTCATGCGACTTCTTATCGTGCGGATTAAAATGTCTATGCAGATACCTCGTTTGAGAATTTCCGATTACTGCACAGGTAGGTGGATGCTTGGGGTACTTCCTTGATAGCTGATCGACAGGAGGTGCACCTGTGGCCGGTCTGGCGGGCATGATGGCGAGGAGTGGCTGTTGGCGTGATGTAAAGTTAAGCAGATCCTCCTTCGAACAGTAACAACGGAAGATTTATTTCATGCGATGTCTTATCGTGTGGATTAAAATGTCTATGCAGATACCTCGTTTGAGAATTTCCGATTACTACACAGGTAGGTGGACGCTTAGGGTACTTCCTTGATGGCTGATCGACAGGAGGTGCGCCTTTGGCCGGTCTGGCGGGCATGATGGCGAGGAGTGGCCGTTGGCGTGATGTAAAGTTGATGCAGATCCTCCTTCGAACAGTGACAACGGAGATTATTCAGGCGACTTCTTAGCGTGCGGGATTAAAATGTCTATGCAGATACCTCCGTTTGAGAATTTCCGATTACTGCACAATGTAGGTTATGCTTGGGGTACTTCCTTGATAGCTTGATCGAGGAGGTGCACCTGTGGACGGTTGCGGCATGATGGCGAGGCAGAGCAATATTAGCGATTGAAATGGCAGTTTGGTAAGTTTTTAGCACAGAAAAAGAAGGCAAAGATAATTAACAGTGACGCGAATAATTCTACTTGCACGTGCTTTAGTCAAGTAGTACATTCCAGGACACCCTGTGCTGTCTGAAATATTACTGAGTTTCGGTATGACCCTTGAAACAAAATATGCTCAACGTACAACTGCCGCGCATAGTGATAACTGCGATTGAGAAATGTCTAGCACTTGATATCCATCACCAAGTGTCAACCACATGTGTCAGCGAATGCAAGTTACAAAACTGACTACCCATTCACTACCCATTTGCCGATCACATAAACACTCTTTGCAATCAGCATTGTCGGGATCGCGATCGTTGCAACAAGTCATCCACTTTGGTTGACTTCCAGTGTATTACGGGCTGCATATGTTGACGTACCTTACCTATTTAATCATAAACGTTCTATGACTACTCGACGTGACTCCTTGGGGACATGACATACCCACCACACAAAAACATAGTTTGGGAGGGTTAAAGGAGTGACAGCTCACACCTACCTTTTGGAACATGTCCAGCGATGCTTGCATTGTGGGTTTTCACCAAAGCTGCCTCATGGGTCAAACGTCAAGCTCATACTTGAAGGGGGAATTGTGACTCCAACCACAAAACGATGGCGGCATGTGGCGGCGGCGCGGAGCCTCGAGCCGGAAGTTGTAGCAGACTGCAGAGTAACAGCAGACTGCAGAGTAACCCTCAATTCCTTGCGACAACCGAGGTTTTGCTATCTACCTATAGAGCCATGAGTGCCCTTACACAGAACAGATAGTCTATTTCCGTGGAAATATATAAACCGTCGTTCTCTAAGAATGGCGGTTTATTGCATCAACTTGGTCAGAGCCCGACCTTTCTCAAGACATGTTATACTTGAGAAAGGTCGGGCTCCGACCAAAACGTTGATTCAGTAAACCGTTGTTCCCTAAAAGGAGTCTCATCAGTTCATTTATAAACCGGGGCATGATGGCGAGAGTGGCCGTTGGCGTGATGTAAAGTTATGCAGATCCTCCTTCGAACAGTAACAACGGAAGATTTATTTCATGCGACTTCTTATCGTGTGGATTAAAATGTCTATGCAGATACCTCGTTTGAGAATTTCCGATTACTGCACAGGTAGGTGGATGCTTGGGGTACTTCCTTGATAGCTAATCGACAGGAGGTGCACCTGTGGCCGGTCTGGCGGGCATGATGGCGAGGAGTGGCAGTTGGCGTGATGTAAAGTTAAGCAGATCCTCCTTCGAACAGTAACAACGGGAGATTTATTTCATGCGACGTCTTATCGTGTGGATTAAAATGTCTATGCAGATACCTCGTTTGAGAATTTCCGATTACTACACAGGTAGGTGGACGCTTGGGTACTTCCTTGATAGCTGATCGACAGGAGGTGCGCCTGTGGCCGGTCTGGCGGGCATGATGGTGAGGAGTGGCCATTGGCGTGATGTAAAGTTAAGCAGATCCTCCTTCAAACAGTGACAACGGAAGATTTATTTCATGCGACTTCTTATCGTGTGGATTAAAATGTCTATGCAGATACCTCGTTTGAGAATTTCCGATTACTGCACAGGTAGGTGGATGCTTGGGGTACTTCCTTGATAGCTGATCGACAGGAGGTGCACCTGTGGCCGGTCTGGCGGGCATGATGGCGAGGAGTGGCTGTTGGCGTGATGTAAAGTTAAGCAGATCCTCCTTCGAACAGTGACAACGGAAGATTTATTTCATGCGACTTCTTATCGTGTGGATTAAAATGTCTATGCAGATACCTCGTTTGAGAATTTCCGATTACTGCACAGGTAGGTGGATGCTTGGGGTACTTCCTTGATAGCTGATCGACAGGAGGTGCACCTGTGGCCGGTCTGGCGGGCATGATGGCGAGGAGTGGCTGTTGTCGTGATGTATATATATAGCTGGAGCGGAGCGGGTCGAACCTGTTTGGACAAGTCAGTCAGTCGCTCCGGGAAGCAACGCCGCTGGCAGCCTCCGTGTAGTCTCGTGGGGTGGTGCTGGGGCTGCTCCGCCGCTGCCCCTTTTCAGTCTTCGTTGGCAGCTGTCATGCGGACTGTCGATGACGGCTATCATTTGCCTCATGGACGGTAGGGAATTCCTCACGATATGGGAGATCTTCTGTTGGTGTACTCGTAGAACACCAGGGAGCATGATCTAGCCAATCTGACACCGATTTTACGGCATTTCACAGAAGCACTGATCGGAGGTGGCTTGTGATGATTGCAACCCCCTCAAAACTTGGATGGATGCCGTCGGCTGCCAGAACACGGCCAGGCGGTAACCACTCCAGGCTGTGGTCGAGGGAAAATAGTTTTCCCTTATGAACACAGGGCCTTCAAAGCAGGTAGTTCAAGTGGCCGGCTTCCTTGTTGAAACGCATGACGAACCGACGGTTCCGGCACGCGCTTTGGTGCACGGGGTAGCACCAAGGTAGCCTGAATCTTCCTTATTTCATGGCACAGTGCAGTAATTTTTGTCAACATGTCCTTGTACCTCTGGAACACAACACCAGCCGGTCATGATGCGATGTTGTTGGTTCCCACTTCGTGTGGGGAATGAACTCCAGAAGAGATGCTGTTTCTTGGACAGACAGTCCGGACTGCGACACAAAAGCTGGTGTGTTTCTTCGATGGGGGTCGAAATGAGTGCAGAGGTATTTCGACTGAGAATCGCTGATGCGACAGCCAGCGTTGGCTCGTGGTGGGGAGGTTTCCATGTCAACTGTCTCATTGCAGTACTTGCCGTAGCCATAAGTATAAAGAGGTAAACAAGGTTTTCTTCTGGCTACTGTGGAAGAATTATAAGAATTTGAAATGAACTGCAATGTTAACATATAAGAACTTCATTCCAAACGTTTCAGCTGGAGGACCAGCCTTCCTCAGAGGTTTAAGTCGAATGAGCAGGAAGGCCATCAGAATACAAGTGCAGAGGCAGAGTTATTCAAAGAGGCAAACCAGCAATGGCCAATGCGGGTGGCTCAAAGGGAAGGAGACAGATGACCTGAGGAGAGTGCAAAAACGATCTAGATGACAAAGACCCCGGAGAGCAACGGCTGTGAACTATCAGGCCACGTGAACAGGATAAGGGCTTTGAGTGGCAAAGCAAGAATGGGAAGCAAGCTGTGTGCAGGCTTTGTGCGATCGATGCAAAGGAATGAAAAAAAGAAGAAAAGGTGAAAAAGGAGAGAAAGAAGGAGTAAGTGGCCCACTGAGAATAATGAGCCGAGAGTCGAGTGAGACGAGTAAAGCGCAGCAGCATGCCTCAACAGTTGCAACGCGCTACATACAGCTGCATGGTAGTTTCCGGCTTTCTTGAACAATAGACAAGGTCGGGCGCAACACAAATGAGGGGAAAAAAGGTGGGGGGTAAGAAATATTGGAGGAAATGTGCGTTAAACACATTGGGAGGGATGATATTTTTGTTTATGTAATGTAGACACGAGTTTAGCTATAGAAAAAAAAAATTTCTTTTCTGACAGTTACGATTTGTCACGGAGGAAAGCGAGCTGCCCTGGGCTCTCGTTAATTACACGCAAGAACAATCTGAATTTATTTATAAAGAAGGATTCACGCTGTTCACGCTCTCGTTTGTGCTGAAAGCCGGATTGTAGAAGCACAAACAACACTGACGCTCTCAAAAGAGTGACCGGGCAAGTTTATGTGCTTGGAAAATGGCAGGCAGATAAGGGAGGCTGGTAACACATGCCCTGTGGTTGTTGAAATGCAGGCAGGATATTCCTTTTTGCAAACTTCACATCGGATTTTGTATATGACGTTACTCGAATCACAATTACTATTCTCCTTAATATCGCATATAAAGTCAGAATGAGAATGCCTGGATCTTCATTTATGCCGTGTTTAACTGCGCCAAATTTGTAGCTAAAGTAGGATTCTCGTTGTTCACGTTCTCTGGTGCTCCAAAAATTGCTTTCCAGTAGTGTAACCCCGACATCCTCAAAGCTGTGACCTTTCAAGTTGATGTGTTTAGAGAGCGGAAGGCCAGGTAGTGAGTGCACATGAGACCGATGGTTGTTGAACCTTATTCTGAATGGTGTGTCTGTCTGTTCTATGTACTGCATGTTACATATTCCACACTCTAAGAGGTAAATAATATTGTTCGAGTCGCAGTCAAGTTGTCCTTTATGTTTAAAATTCAACTGTGTGCTTTCTGCAACTGTTATTTTCTGGATGTGTTTGCACACACCGCATCTGGACTTCCCACAGGGCCGACACCCGCCGAGAGGCATCGTTCCTATTTTTGAATGTACAATGTGATCCCTTATGCTCTTCGGTCGCCTGTATACCACATGCGGAGGATCAGTAAAAATGTTGGACAGTCGCTCGGTTTCTTCCAATATGTTAAAATGCTTTTTCAAGATTTTATTAACATTGGGTGGATTCCTAGTAAAGGTTAGAACAAGGTTGTTTTCGGCGTTTGTGGTTGGTGTCTTTTCGGTCATACAGGAGCGCCTGGCAGTCATGATTTAAAGCTTTCATAATTGCATCCTCAATGATAGATAGACGGTGGGTACTTTTAATCGACGAGTACTTCACGTATCCATGCGGGCTTTTGTGGAAGCAACGGCAAAAAATATGAATACTTCAAAAATCAATATACCTGCTGGGGATGGGGCCCAAGCTGTTCGCAAGACACTCCTTTCAAACTGGCAACACGAATGGAAACTGAAAGTTAACAGCAAACTTCAACTTATTAAACCTGTCCTTGGGGAATGGAAGACATGCTACCATCAGGAACGTTTCATCGAAGTAATACTCTGTCGACTTTGCATAGGCCACACGCATATAACACATAATTGCCTTTTGACGGAGGAGGAACAACCAACATGTGATAAATGCAATGAACCGCTAACAGTAATGCACATTTTAATCACACGTCGACATCTTGAAATGCTTGGGGAAAAGTACTTCCGAATATTCTATAAGTCACACACCCCACTTCTCCCGATGGTGCTCTTAGGAGAAGAGGCACTGGTATTTTTGTCTGACTTGATAAACTTCTTTGACAAAGCAGGGTTTTTAAGTAAGCTTTAACTACTACAGTGTATGCTTCATCTACGAAGGAAATTTTATTACCCCGTCTCTGCCGCAGCATAGCCGCAGCCGCTTTTGCGCCAATAAATCCAATTTAACTAACTAACTAACCGTGCGATGCTTTTGTGGAAGTCTTCCGTGCGGGAACATATTCTTTTGAATCTGTGTGCCTGAGAATAAGGAATGCTAGTTTTTCAGTGGCACGGGTGGCAGCTATTGAAGTGCAGGTACTGTTGCCTAACCGTAGGTATTCGTTCTCTGAATGAGGCCAAATCAAGAATATGTCGTCCAGGTAGCGTTTATAGAACAACGGCCTAATCTTATAGGATGATAAGAAACTGGATTCTATGTGGTGTATGAATATGTTAGGGTAATTTGGTGCTGTCTCGGTGCCCATTGCCGTGCCGCTGGTTTGAAGGTAGTAGCGATCATTAAATTCAAAGCTGTTTAATTCCAGGACAAGCCTTGTTAGGATTCCAATTACATTTTGGTCTGGCTATGCGGTAGGGTTGTGGTTGCTATAGGACTATTCCGTGAGAGCTCTTATGCCGTCGTCGTGCAGAATATTCGTGCAGAGTGAAATAACGTCCAATGTCACAAGGAAAGCGCCACCTGGGATTTTTAGGTCCGATATTTCTCGGAGGAAATGGTTTGTGTCCTGTAAGAACGATTCATACGTAGGCGGTATGTCTCTGATTAATGCGTCAATATAGCTAGATAAAGGTTCATTTAGGGTCCCTGTACCTGATATAATAGGTCTACTAGGCTTACCCTCCTTGTGAATTTTGGGCAGCATGTAAAAATGCCCTGGTGCCGAATGTGACGCAACCAGTGAATTTTGCAACTCTGGATCGATCTCGCCCTTGAGTGTGAGTTCCTGCAGAGCTGTCACAACTATTTCTTTGTGTTTGGCTGTGGGGTCCGAATCAAGGAGTTTGTAAAACTGTTTGATTCAGACCCCACAGCCAAACATTTGTCGAATACGTTCCTCAATGTAGTCTGATTTATTGAGGATTACAATAGCGCCCCCCCCCTTGTTCGCCGGATTTATAACACTGTCTTCCTGGTTGCTCAATGCGCGGAGCACTTCGCTTTCTTTTCTCGAAAGGTTATTCTTACCTGGTTGGCGCGTCTTGTACGCATGTATGATGTGCTTTTAAACTGCCTCAATGTACATGTCGAGGTGTCTATCCCTGTGGGAATCTCGAGTCCATTGTTGTCCTAGGACACCATGAAACACTGGTTTTTCCTTTTGCGGTTTGTTAAAGAAATATTCTTCCAATCGTAAATTTCGTGCGAGGTCGTTTAGGTCCTCGAATTCGGTGTAATTTTCATTGCTTGGGCAGAAGGTGAGTCCATGTGATAGCACAGCCTAAGTTGCACATCAGAAATGCTGATCATATTGTGTTTGTTGGTTGTGGGGAGTGCCTCATAGTCTTGTTGAGAGTTGTTTGTGGGATGGGGCGGGCTGATGTTTTCTGTGTTGGGTACTGTGGGCCTTTTCTGTGACGAGACATTATCTCGGTCGAATTTTTTCTTTTTAGTGTTCTCCACTTCCATTCTTTTTTTGCTGTTCATATGCATTGAGTTCGATGGTCCCGGACTCGGAAAGGGGAAAGTTGTTCCTGAAATTTTTTAAGGATGTCCAAGTTTTTATCATAGTGTTGGACAGTGATTTTAGTTAGCTTGATTGTGGCGTGATTTAGAATTTTGTTGCATTCTTCGATTTCCATATTAGAAAAATTAGACATCGATGGTTTTACCGATAGGCACAGTCCCTTCGGTGCCGTACCTGCCAGTAAGTACGTTTTTAGGCTATTCACGTGAAGCTCGTGCCGTATACATTTGTCAATGAGCTTTCTAATTTTAAGCAAACTTGACAGTGTTCCATGGTTCAAATCAGCTGACCGAATCGGCATTCTTCCGCCTGCGCCGCCAGCATGTCACTTCGTGCAAGCCTGGTTCGCTGGACCACAACTTCTCCGGAGATCCTACCTTTTCGGTGTCACGGTGTTTCGCCATGCCACAGGTGTTGCAGCAGCCCTTGTGCGACTGGTGGTCGTTGCTCCAGTACATACAGCAGGCTGCAGTCGTTGGCCTGGATCTGCTTGGTTCGATGGCTGCGGAGGGCACTTCTTAATCGGTGTTGAAGGGCAGGGCATCCGGGATGCCTGTCGTGTGTTCCACGGTGTTGACTCCCGTCGGGCCTGCTGGCCAGTAGAGTGAGCGGCGGCTGTCTCGGAGGCGGTTTGTACCGTGACATTGACCGCATCACCCACTGCACAGTCCCCACGAAGGTGATACTGGACAGCCTAGGAGTAAGAGATGGTGGTGTGCTCCGTTGCCCGGGTCCCTCCGGTTACAGTGCATGGTCCAGCCACTCCGCCATGAAGGGGCGCCACAGGTGCTCCAGTAGGTTCCGATAATTCCACGCCAAGGACATGCCTGTGAAATTTGGATGCACGCCATCCACTGCCAGCACAGCCCAGGCGGAAATGCGTCGCTGACGTGGTCTACATAAAATACATCCTCCCTTCTAGAGCACCAGTCAACCAGCATACAGTTGAATTTCGTGGCTTCGCGGTTGAATCTTGTCAGTGCATGCCATTTGGGTCGTTAGGGTATCTTGGGAGCGCCAACGAAGTGGACACCATTGCAACGTCCAGTAGTCCGATCTGATCCGTTCAACAAGTGCCACGTACCGTCCGAATGTTTTCGACGCATAGGCGGTGGCGATTTCATTCATACCAACGTGCAGAATAAGGCTTGAGATGCCTTTAGGGACGAAGTCAAGAAGACTGCCTATGTCCGCGATTCTGGCTCCCAGTTGGCAGATGAAGGCTGGGGAGTGTGGGGGCTTGATGGGTCAAAATGATTGTGGACGTATTTCAGTTGTGAGTCGCCGATAATTACCAATGAAGGGACACACATGGGAAATTTGCACGGAAGTCATTCCTGAGGGTCGCTTGCAGCAGCCATTTGTGTTAGGACTGTATATGCAGAAGTAGCTTGGGTTGCCGCAGTTTATAACTGAAGTGACGACGCGCCTCTGAGAGAACGACGGTTTATTGCATCAACTTTTTGGTCGGAGCCTGACCTTTCTCGAGACATGTTAACAATATCCACAGACCAGTATGACCTTTTATACCACACTTTGCCTCTAGTAAGGAGAGAAGGACAAGGATGGGAAGGAGAATGAGTAGGGCGCGCATATATATATATATATATATATATATATGGTTACGCTGCGAGACGAGATGTTGAAGTTTCATAAATGGAAAGGTCGGCTCGTACAGCTCAGACGCGGGCCATTTCGAACTTATTTTTCGACTACTCTGTGTCCATGTCCACATGCCAGCACCAGGTGGCATATGTTCCCCCTGTAATGGAGAAGAAGATGAGGAAGGCAAGCAAGCAAGCCTCAGCGTTGGCGGCGGACGGCGCCGCAGGTGACATGGATTGCCGAAGGTCCAGGCTGAACAGGGTTGGCGTCAGCCATGATGACGCTGGGGACAGGAAGAGGTGGAAGCGTCTGGGAGCGAAGTTCCAGATAAGTAGTGGGAACCCACGCACCTCCACCAAATGCGACGTGGTTTATTGACGTGTAGACGTCGAGGAACGTCAAAGGCGGGCTCCGACAAACGGCGAGCGTCAAGCAGGCACAATCCGGGCAAGCGCTCGCTCGAGGCACGAGACTGTCGCCAACGCTGAGGCTTGCTTGCTTGCCTTCCTCATCTTCTTCTCCATTACACCCCTTTCGAAATCATTGACTCGATGCTCGGGAAAGAAGAAAAATCACAGTAATACATTGGTAGACGGGTCAGATAGCAATAGTCGATGTCCACATGAGAAAGTGAAAGGGCGTGGTTATGCTTGAAAAGAAAAACAAATACGCATGTATGAAAGTACCGAAGGTCACAGAAGAGAAAAAGAAATGTACATTTTCTGTGGGAACACATGAATAACTGCGAAAACAATACTGTGTGAAATACGGCTTGAGCCGTGCTACGTGCACAGTTCCACGCCGAAGCTGTCGACGAGAAGGTGTGGCACTGTCGGAAACCACCTCATAAGTAACGTCTCGGGACCTAGTACGGCCCAAAATAGCGGCTTAGGAGATTTTCAGACAACCCCGGCCGTCGGATAGGGGTCCACACCCAGACTTGGTCGCTGGGATAATAAGCGACGTCTCGATGGCGGAGGTTGTAATGTCCTGCATCGGTGCCTTGCTGGTGGCTGATGTTTACATGGGCCAGTTGACGGGCTTCTTCAACGTACTGAGTGTATTCCTCGGTGTCTGGAGAAAGTTCATCGCTTTGGTAGCATGGAAGCATGGCGTCAAGCATCGTTTGGACATTTCGCCCGTAGACAAGACAGAAAGGCAAAAATTGGGTCGTTTCTGCGTCAAACATGATGTACGGGAGAATCTTGTCCCAAGTTTTGTGCCGGACATCCACATACATTGCCAGTATATCTGCTATGGTTAGCCCATTGCTTTGAGGATGGTACGCTGTTGATTTGCGATGACTCGTGCAGCTCAGTTTCAAGATTTCCTGCATCATTTGTGCTGTAAATGATGTCCCTCTGTGATTACGCATGACGGGGCGCCCTGCTGCAAGATGATCTGGTGCAGGAAGAACTTTGTGACTTCAGAGGCCGTGCCGTGAGGCAGGGCTTTTGTCTCGGCATAACGAGTCAAGTGGTGCGTTGCACCTATATAATATATATTATGAGGAATAAAGACGCAGAGACAGCACCCGTTCCTGGGCCGGCTGTACTATTCCGTCCTCATCTTCCTTCGCCTCTATTCCCCAAGTTATCCGAGCCATGGCCCCACTGTTCACTAGAATATATATATAGACAACTCTTGATGAGGTATCTCTAGACAACTAGATCAGTTCGTACCGTCCTACTAGCTGTACTAAAGTTCTCAACAAAAGAGCACGTCTCTCACCGCGTTTTCTGTCGTCGTCTCTTGTAGACGTGTCAGCGCGGACGTATGTGGGTCTGTGCGATGCCCGGCTCATTGACGTCAACATGGGTCTATTAGCCCACAACACAGCACAGCTCCGTGCCACAGTAGCTGCAGTACGGGCCATCATGGCAGCTCAGTAGCACAGCACAGGAATTGGGGATCAGCAGCCTGGTACGGCAGCTGGAACTCTGGTAGTCCCTGCGCCAATTGCCCAGCCGGAGCAGAGACCCAAACTGGATAAGCTGTCTGAGATGGCACCTGAAACAGCATCCCACAGTGGGATCAGCTGCCAGGGACAAGAGCCAGAAAGCAACACCTTGCCTGATCCCTGGGCCAGTCACCCAGCTGGAGTACGGGTCTCGTTCGTCAGTTGGCAAGCTGTCAGGAATGGCTGCCAGAACACCGGGCCCTTTGCCTGGTCCCTAGGCCAGTTGCCCAGCCGGAACACAGGAACAGAACATTGCCGAGAGGTCGTCCGGCCCGGGGAGCCTGGCGACGTCCTCTCGGCACTGTTCTGTTCCTGTGTTCCTCATCTTCGTAATAACAATGAAGATATCTGATCCGTACCGGCTTATGCGCTGCTATGATTGCTGTTGTTGTCAGAAGTAGTGCGTGGCCCCCATGCCTCGATTCTGACAGCTTTCTCAACAATCTAGCATGCCCCAAGGGGAAATAATCTCTCTGCAATAGCTGCAGCTCACCAGGTTGGGCTCACCAGGGCAAGTTGAGTCTTAGTAGCATTCAACACTAGTATTGAGTTGATACTTTTTACACACATATAAACAGTGTGTGTGAGACTGCGGGCACCATGCGTGCAGTAAAACAAGTTCAAACAACATCTGATCAGCGAATTGTGTCTGATTAGAGGCCTGTGAAATGCCCAAGAAGTGCCCTACTTCCTCAAAAACATGGCCTAATGGTCCAAGAAAAGGCTTGCGCATGATATCGTATTTTGTGGCTGGAGCAGTGAAACTGCCTGAAATCTGTATTTCCCAGTATAAGGTCATCGATGGTTATGGTTTTGCTACGCTTCGTACATGCGTGGTGAACTAAAGGAACTTTTGATCACGCCGTCAACGCTGATACAGAGAGTCACGCAATATGCAGTGTATGACACGAATCACAACTGCAGTGGCCCGTTAATGGAACGTGCCATGCACAATGCGAACCACAACCGCGGCAGCCTGTTCACTCCACATATCTGCTCAGTAAGGGTATAGACAAAGCAACAGGCAATCCAGCACCACATTGAAAATACTTCGTTTGTGTACGATATATATACCAACAGGTGAGCATGCGGTAGCATCGGCATGGGTGGTTAGTACAACCCACACAACAGAGAATTCAGGATGATTCGAACTTAGTGTAATCGTTTGCCACGTGCTGTCTACCCAGAGAACACATGGACGTCCTAAGGACTACGAAAAGACGTCCAACTTGGGAGGTAGGGACGTCCCATGGGATGTCCCATATACCGCAGAAAAACATCCCAAGTGATACAAAAAGAGGTTTTTGGGATGTCCCAGATGGCAAGGTTGTGGGAGCTTATTGGGATCTTTTTATTTTTTTTTTCTTTGTGAGATTTATTAATTTCTCGCATGCCGGCAGTCGTTCACTGACTGCAAAATTCATAGGAACCCCCCTCCCCCCCCCAAAAAAAGGTGCCAAAAGTAAGGTAATACCACAATTATTTATTGCAGTCCGGTGGAAGTATCATATGCACAGATTCTCCCACATGTCCTCCGCTTTCCGCCACCAGTGGTCTTCATTGCTAGACTATTGCAAGTTCTGCAGCACAAGTGAATGAGGACGCGAATGTCTGAGATTGTTTCTTCTGTGTTCTGCGTTTCATTATCAAATAAGGCAGTCTGCATAAAAGAAAAATATGACACGAGAGTGATGAAAATGCAGTGCGGCAGTAATACGAGCAATGCAAATGTTAGCATTGTAACAATATTCACAGCACACGACCTACCATGGGCCACGCATGCAGCATCCATGACTTGTACTCGTTGCTTCCATGAGCAAACACTACAGAAGGGGCAACAAACAAAATGTGAGAAAGATTCTATAAGAATGTAATAACTGAAATGGTCTCAGCTTACCTCAAATTCAGGCTGGATTGCCGAATATTCCAAAGACGCTGGACACACCGATAAATAAGCTGGTGACAATCTGAGTACCACACACATCAGACCACGTGTGACGGAAAACTGCACAAACAGCTCGCAGTGCCTAAGAGTGTCGGCTGTGAAGGCTCTTGCGGAAGTGCACGTATTTGAAAAAATTTAATTGCACATTTCTTTTCGGCAGTATGTCTGCCGAAAAGAAATGTGCATCTTTTCGGCAGTATGTCTCTTTTATAGCAAAGCTTATTTGCAAATTATTTTACCGCTTCAAATACAACTTTTCAGGAAGGCGTGTTTGTATACAAAATCCAAGACGTTTAAGCCGTTTCCTGTTTTGTGTCCGCGTTACTGCGTATGAGCAAAGTCAAAATGCGGTGGTACTATGGTTCTGCAGACTTTGGCGTTCCCATGTGGTGATCGGAAAATGACTTGACAAATCAGCATAAGAGGCCTGCACTTCAGCCTCAATGGCTCCAGGAAGTTCAGCAGTCAGACTCCCAACTGCCACAACCAGAACGCAGCAGCACTTCACAGATTGGGAATGCGGACAGTGTGCGTTCTGCACTTGTAGATTATTTCAGCCAGCGGATGCAGACCCAGGCAACTGACTCCTAGAAATTGCCTTGTGTTAACAATTGTAAATAAAAAGAGTGACAGTTTTGCTGCCTCATTTTTTATTCATAAAACCAACGAGGTCATTTACAAGTTTTTCCTGAAGTTGCAGATGTTTTGGTCTTAGCGCCACTTAATTTTGCTGAGCTCGTTCTAGCTGCTCTCGTAGCATTTTTTGCTCAGCCAATATAGCTGCCTGAAGCTCACGTGCAGCACTGAGTGGCCACCGTCGCCTCCTTGCTGCCCGTGCTGCTGTGCTTCTTTCAAGGCTCTGAGCAGACTCCGTGGCGGGTGTAGGTGATAGCGACTCTTCAGTTGGTGTTCCTGGCACCGATGTGCTGTCAGTGTCAGTAATCTCGGCACTGACACCGCTTTCCATCTCATTGATAAGCTGCGAAGATTTAACACAAAGCACACACTCAAAAGAGGAAATCACCAGAGAGGCGTCACAAATGGGGATAGAGCTTTAATGATGCAGGACAATATTGACGGATGCTGCCTATCCTAGCTGAGGACGTGCAAATGTCATGTTAGTTTCCTGGATGTTATTAGAATGATGTGATTTGCAGCATATGTAGCCTCATGATCTGGAAGCATTGGCACATAGGTATGGAATGTGGGTAGACCACAAAATAATTCATTATTTATATAAGCCATGGCATCTTTCATTTCGTGCTTTTAGATGAATGCTTCTGCGTGTCCAATAAATTCTAAACATCAGCCCATCCACCATTACCGGTGTAAATACACTAGCAACTGTATTGATTGCAGGGAAAGTGCACAGTCGCAATTTGTTTGCAACATACCTTCTCTACATTGTCGCTGCTGCTGTTGCGGCAGGTCTCCTCCAAGAGGGAAGGGTCGTTTATTGGTAGGGAACCAATGAACTTCTTAATTTAGCAGTAGTAGGGCCATGTTGGTGGTGTAGAGCCTGTGGTGGGTCCTCGCTAAGTTTTTCTAAAAGAAAAAAATCACAGACGATTTCACTTGTCGAGCAACAAAAGGAGGATCATATTATAAGCAGCATAGAGATACATAACTACAACCTATGCAACCTTGCAATAATTTTGCTGCCTCTGCTTACAGGTTATTCAATACAACTAGTACGCGACATGGTTCGCTCACGGTGCAGGGTAACGATGTTGCAAGCTCGGTGATCGCAATAAAATATCTGGTTGCTTCTCAAGCATTTACCCTCGAGGAGGGTAAATGATGGCACCCAGTTTTCGGCTCGGAAAGACTCTCGTCACGTTTCTTATGAACGTTTCTTATGATTTGCAAGAGTTTTTCAAAAAGAGCGCACAGACGCGCCTTCACAAGAGCGAAAAGGTGCACAATGTAGAATAAAAGGTTAGCAAAGGTCAGAGAAAGCCCCGCGCACACCCGACACGTTCTTTACGCGCTTCTCGCCAAGTGTTTCTGTGAGATGCGGACCATGTATGGCAGGGACGCACCTAACGCGTGGTTTCCCGCTTTCCTCGATATACCAGGTGTCCACGCAGGTCGGGTTTCGCAAATCACTCAAGCGGGACGCGCGCGACAGCACACAGTTCGAATAATAATAAATGACCGTCATACCTGAATGTCTGTGTCAAATTGTCGATCTTGCTGTGCACTTGCACTTGCTGTGTACGTGTCTGTTGATCTTGCACGTGTACGGGGTATACCGGCGTCAGTGAGGTGCTCGGCGATCCTTTGGTATACAACACCGTTGTGCTTCTGCCCTCGCAGGGCATCCAAGTTGTCTTCCCAAAGCTTTACGAGCGCCCAGGTTGCCTTTTCCGTCCAATGGACCCGTGGTTTTTTCTGGGCTTTGGTTGACGGCGCCGATTCAGCCGATTCCATTGTTCCGACCTCGCCGACACAGCAAATGCCAGTAACTGCCAACACTAGCATGGCGGCATGGCGGTGCTAGTGATTTGGTGCAGGTGTTTGAGAGTATATATAGCTATAGAGTATAAATGTTCGCTTTTCAACAAATTGTTCTACTGCTGAAAATTAAAACGTTTTCTCTCGCAAAAAAAAAAAAAAAAGTCACTGGGCGCCTTAGTGTTGCAACATGTTTTCTTTTATTCATAAATTCTGCACACTGTGTGTGAGAATACTCCCTTCCTGCCCGAAAAGTAGATGCGCGATCTGCCTTTCCGAAAAGGATCGTTTCTGGAAGGGAATTACTCCTCTGTCGTGTGTCACTATGCTCGAACGCCTTTCCGGAAGATGTCCCCTTTTTGAAAGGACTTTAGAGTGGCCCTGTGTCAGGGGTATAACTTGAATTGCGCTTCTAATGTCTGATGAGCACTATCATAGCAATACATATGTCCCGTACCATTTGGTATACTTCTGTGCAACTTGGCTTGATGCTGTATACTTAGTAAATGACGCTTGTGATAGCACATCAACGCACTGCATAGTGCATTTTTCTTTGACTAAACAGACATCTATCCTTTGGACCAATGCTAGTGTCAATGTTACATCGTACCATGAGCTACCATTCAGTAGCCACAGTGCTATGAATGTTGCTGGTTAGCCCACGTCAAGCATACTTGAGAGTGGGTAGTCATGCATTTTGCACAAAAACCTTAACCCTACCTCGAACACTTGGCTGAATGCTTCATAATTCATCGTTGACAGTTTCCTCACAGACTGCTTCTGCTTCGCAAGCCACCAATTACCACAATGTGTGGGATCTGCAAAATCTTTTAATGTGCTTTCAATCAACAAACTCTAATGTACAAAACAAAAGTATTGCCTTCACCTCATCTACAGTCTCCCCATGACATCCAGACTCGTCGACAAGGCTGCTGTCATTGGCAGGTAGCGTGCCGAGGAACTGGTGGAGCTCCCAATAGAATTTCCACGTGATGCCTCCTTGTCCTGTCGTCTTCTTTGTGCAGATGTCTCTGCATTGGTCATAAAAAGGTGATAACACAAGGCATTTTTGCATGTACAGCAATGCAAGTGGTATGTCTTTGTTCTTTAGTTCGTCTAACCAAAATATTTCTCCGCCTCTCTACAGTAGGCCAGCGTCTGGCTGCACCTTTGCAGCGCTCGCACAGACGATTAATTTGCCTCAACCTGGCATTTGCAAGGCAATCAAGGAACAGAGTTGGGCTAATCAATTCTGCATGACAATGACGAGAAGCAATCAATCAATCAAACAAGTTGATTCCTTCCCCCCCCCCCAAAAAAAAAACATTTATGGTGAAAAAAGGTGGCAGGGAAAAAAAGGCGTACAGTGACAGCTTGACCACCCATCGGCAGTGAACGACAGAGGTCAGCACCTGATGAAAAGTTTAAAAGAAAAGAACAAAGAAAGGAAAGAGTGGTAACGGAAATTGCATACAAGTAGTTGGGCAACAGATGCATATAGGTATTATAATTATACATCGGCATCAATGGTTATACCCGAGATGCGTATCGTGACACGGAAAACGCTATCTGTGTCTCGTCTCTGTCTCAGTCCACGTTTTCAAAGTGCGTTTCGATCGGTGTAGAAAGGCAACAAGAATAAAGGTAAACGAGAGGGGGTTTCCACGAGCGTAAGTGGTATTGGACCTACACAATGCGTGTCACAATTGACAGGCACAACGAAATGCTATGGCAAGCAACATAAGGTCCCAGGTGCCAAAATTATCACAACAATGCTTGCAAGAAACAAAGATCTGCTTACCTGTACTTATTGCCAAGGTTCTCAACCTTCGCCTTGACGGCTTTCAAAGGCTTCTCAATTCCCTCGGCCTGGAGTGCCTCAACAGTAGTGGCGTACACTCTTGAGTTTCTTTTTGTCCTCCTCAAGTCGCCAATGTGGTCCTGCCATGTGCTTATTAATGTGAACGTCTCCGATTCCGTCCACTGTGTGCGGATTCTCGGCTCTGTGGTCGCCATCGATAAACCACGTGGAAAGCTTCTCCAGAGCACAACACACGCCACAAGCTACTGAGAGAACAACAACGACAATGGCCGACGTCCAGCCGCTGTGGTTGAGAGTAACTTCCTTCTCGAAACATATTCATGAAATTTTATGTCAATAGACCAGTAATTAGTTAGTTTAAAAAAAACATTTATTAATTGCAATATTTTTATAAACATGAGTGAATATGGATCTTTGGTAAAAGGTTCCTGTCATCGAGACTACGCGTTCAGTCCCAAAACGAACGCGAATGAGTTTCGCGAGCTCATTCGATGGGAGATGTCGTTTCCATCGAATGTCATTAGTTTCTCCGTGTGACAGCAAACTTACAAACGAACATCATTTGTTGTGAATGACATTTATTTTGCCGTGTGACAGGGGTATTACTTATGGCGGCAATACGTACAAGAAAAGTTCTGCTGTAAATACAAGGTTGGTTCTTGAGACACATTAAGAGTCACTTCAAGGTTACAGGCTACTTAAGTTACAAGCATAAGGATAAGTTTGGTTTCTGAATGTGGCAGTCAGTCAAGGTTACTTGAGAAAAGCCAATCGCCACTTCATTTGAGAGCGGAAGTGTTCGGATCCTGATGGCTCCATTGGAAAGTCAGGGAAGAGGCATACACCTGCAGTGCCCCTGATTGTCGGTGCCTCGTACCGGAAGCTTCTTTTGTAACTGGTGTCAATTATAGCGAATGCAGACTGAAGCCATCGTACTTACATTTCTGGCTGGTTGCCGAAAAGGTGTGATGGTAAATTTAAGATCTTCTGGCAAGCATTGGGCCCTCAACACAGCTTCTGGACTGGTAGCTTGAATCCTATGGGCCACAGAGGTCGCATTTGGAATGTGTCTTTTGTTGCGTCGCGACTGCAGCGGGTCCCACGACGAAGCAGCGGAAAACATGACGGGTGGCCGGCAGGGACGCCAGCTAGCCACGAACACAACGGTGGGGCGCAGGGCGCCGAAGAAGAACCTCTCGCTCCGCGGCTTACCACACACTCTCTGCTTTATTTACATGTCCTACACGTACGCCTCTAAAGCGCCCCTAACGGCGCATCATCAACGGTGCCGAGCGAGGCGCCACCCGGCAACGCAAGCACGCAAACCGAAACAGAAACTAGTACATCGCGACACAACATCATCCCCTCCTCGAAAGAACGTTCCTGCAGTACTCGCGATGCACAAGACAATTTGTCAGTACCTACTGTTTAAAGAAGAATTTCACATGGTAAAGGAATTCACTACACACGCAGGTGTAGGAAACAAGTAATCACAGTGCACTCACTGTTCATGGACATTGAAGCTGCATTAAGCAAAAGAATGCACAGTTCACTCAAGACATTTGAAGTTAAATGCTAAAGAAATTGACAGTATATTGACAGTTTATGAGAACGCTGCACAAGACAGAAGAATTCACACCATTCTCCGCACACATATGCGGATGCATAAGATTTTTGACAGCGTGCACACTGCTACGCATTGAAAGAATACACATGACACTAGGATGAACACAATGTTTTCATGAATGCAAGTCTGAACGTACTAATTTATGTAATATAATCTGCAAAGCGGCTTGGCTTATTCCGCTTCCTCCTGGAGCGGCGCCTTTGAGAAGGACTAGGCCTTTAAGAAGAACTAGGTGATTGTGCTTCCTGATCACCTAAACTCGGAGACGAAACATCAAGACTCGTAGGAAGAGGTGACGGCCCTGACCCAGAACTTGAGTTCGCGGCTTCATCACCTGGGCTCACAGCCTCAGCTAAAGCTTGACTTTCTGGACCAGAGTCCGATTCAACGGCCTCAGCCGCTTGTGAAGGTTCAATATGAACTGCTTCGCTTGGTGTAGATGTACCAGCTACACCGTCTGGGAAATCCTCCCCCCCTGCAGAAGAAGTGTTGGTACATGGAGGCCACATGTAGTAATCCGGCGTGTAAGGAGAAGACGTGAAAGACAAGTGACGGGAAGAAGTTTTTGGCGTTGAAGCCGAATCCGTATGGAAAATGACAATGCGAGAAGCGTTCCATACGCTGCCATCACTTAATCGAAAAGATGTGGGACTAACTTGTTCTGAAACTTTGTATGGGCCTCGGTACTTGGGACGTTTCCCTGGAACTCGGACCTTCACTGTGTCGCCAACTTGAACTTTAGATGGCTTAGCACCTCGACGATTGTCCACATAGTGCCTCATAGCTTGTTGACGAGAAAAGACTCTGTTACGAATGTGCTCATGCGAGAGCGCTCGTGTATTGCGATGCAAGGAAACGATGTCAAGAGCAACTCCGGGTTGCCGACCGTGAAGCAGTTGCGCAGGAGACACCCCAGTGGTGCCCTGCGGTGTAAACCTGTAAGAAGCTAAGCATTCAGTCAAAACTTGCTTAAGGGAACGCTGTTCCAAATGAGCGATTTGAATGTGTTCTTTCAGAACGCGATTGAAACGCTCGATTTGACCATTCGATTGCGGATAAAAGACTGACGAGTTCAAATGCTGAATGCGGCGTTGCGACAGAAAAGTCTCGAACTGGAGAGACTGAAATTGCGGACCATTGTCCGTTACTATTGCGTTTCCTATTGCATCAGGAAAACCTTCTCGGCTGAAAATGGAAGAGAGGAATTCAATAATAACTGCAGAAGTGACTGTAGGCGTGAAACAAATTTCAGGCCACTTAGAATGATAATCAATGACAGAAATAATGAACCGCGCATTTTGCGGGACATTGTGCAAAGGACCAATGATATCCATGCCGAGTTTTTGCCACGGTTGATCAGGCCACGGAACAGGTTGCATGGGAGCGAATGAAGGTTTGGCTGACTTGTCAGCCGCCTGACATATGTGGCAGTTGTAGACTGCCTGTTCGACCTGCTTGTCTAAGGCGGGCCACCAGTACCTATCCCGAAGGTTCTGCTTTGTGCGAACTATGCCTGGATGAGACTCGTGTGCAAGCTGTATTAGCTTGTTACGGAAAGAAGCAGGGGGAATCACGCGTTCATCGCGGAAAAGCAAGTCCTTGACACACGACAGTTCCTGTCGGACTGCGAAGTAAGGCAAGAATTCAGAAGCAAGAGCACATTTGGAAGGCCATCCTTCACGTAAATATTTAAGAACTTGAGACAAAGTGGAATCTGCAGCTGTAGCTGCCTGAAGCTCGGCTTTAGTGATGCAAGAAGTAACTAAGGAAACTATTTCCTCATCACGCTCTTCAGTAACCGGTATCTGAAGAGGAAGGCGCGACAGAGCGTCTGCAACCACATTATTTGCACCTTTACAATATTGCACACTGAAGTTGTCAGTCGAGAACACCAGCGAGAAATTCGGATGGGGCGCCGGCCTTCAGATCCTGCAGAAAGAAGAGCAACTAGTGCTTGATGATCTGTGCGCAAAGTAAAGTGCCGGCCCCACACATACACATGCCATTTTTCACAAGCAAAAAGACAAGCGAGAGCTTCACGCTCTCCTGCTGAGTACCTGCGCTCGGCAGGGGACAATGTGCGTGATGCAAAAGCAATGGTGATCAGTTGATCACCTAGCTGTTGTTGAAACACTGCTCCGAGTCCAACATCGGATGCATCAGTCGTGATGACAATGGGCAGCTTCTCATTGAAGATACTGACAACTGGCTTCGAGGCCAGGATTGACTTAATTCGAATGAAGCTTCGCTCAGCTTCAGCTGACCAGTTAAAAGGCTGTCCCTGTCGAAGTAAGGTACGCAGTGGTTCAACCACATCGGCATAGTGAGACACAAACTTGGCATAGTAACCAACAAGACCTAAGAAGGATTGCAAAGTTTTGACATCAGTAGGCCGCGGCGCGTTAACAATGGCCTGGACTTTTGATTCAACAGGTGTTAGCCCGCGGGAACTGACATTGTGTCCCAAGAATTGCAGCTCACTGACAGCAAAAATACACTTATTATTAAGTTTCATGCCACATTCGCTGATACGAGGAAGAACAGTATGCAAGTTAGCGTCATGCTCTTCGCGGCTTCGGCCCCATACCAAAATGTCATCCAAGTAACACAGCGCGCCACTACAACCCTTAAGAATTATTGACATCATTTTCTGGAACACTGCAGGAGCAGATGCAAGCCCGAAACACACGCGGCGAAAACGAAACAAGCCTTCGTGCGAGATGAAAGTGGTTAAGTCTCTACTGCATTCAGACAGTTCAACCTGGTGATAAGCGGACACGAGGTCCAACTTGGAAAAGCATACCGCGCCGGAGCGACGAGACAACGGCGTATGCAGACGCGGCTGGCGAGGATGCCAGCAAGCCCGAGCGTCGCAAGGCCCTCCTGCTCAACGCGTTGGGCCACGCCGGCCTGAAGCTCTTCTATACATTGGACGCCGCTAACGCGTCGGCGACGCCAGCGTCTGCCGACGTTTTCAAAGATGCCATCGCCTTATTCGACGCGCACTTCAAGGACGCTACGTGCGATCAAGAACGCCGACAACTTCCCGGCGAGCCTGTTGCAGATTTCATCATCAGTCTTCAAACGCTCGCCGCGTCGTGCAGCTTCGGCGCGCTTGAAAGCGAAATGATTCGTCATCAACTGTTCACCGGCATAGCGTCGCAAAACGTACGCTGTCGCCTTCTGCAAAAAGGCTCCTCCATATCCTTGGCTGAAGCCATTTCAATTGCGCGGGAGGATGAGCTCGTTCGCGTCCAGTTGGAGCAGTTTGCTCCACATTCTGTACAGCAGCTTTCCGCTGCGGGGCAGCAAGGCGCCCATTCTTTGTCCAGCGCGTCTTGTCAAGATGGCGGCCCTTCTTCATCGGTTCGGCGTGGCGGGAAACATGGCCGTCCATCTTCCCAGTTTCAACGCGGCGGTCAACATGGCCGTCCGCCTGCACATTCCTATGGCGGTCCTCAACATGGCGGATCCTCCGCGTCGCGGGGGCGAGGAAGCCGGCAATATGGCGACTCAGCATCGTCGAATTTCTCCTTTTCTGAGCAAGAGCGAGCTTTCGGCTCATTTCAAGGTCCTTCAGCGTCTTTTTCGACGCCACATTGTTTTCGCTGCGGGTCTACCCGCCATTTAGCCAATTTTCCACAATGTCCTGCTCGGAACTGCACTTGTTCGGCGTGCGGCAAAGTTGGCCATTTTCAAAAGGTCTGCAATTCTCTTCTTGCACTTCGTCCTGACGCAGCTTCTTCGTCCGCTTCGTTGAGTGCTACTGCAGAGACCAATACGGTCACTGGCCTAAACGTGGATGGTCTCAACGCAACTTCCGAGCCGAGCATCATTGCTTCAGTGGGCGATGTCCCCTTGTCTTTTCTGGTAGACACAGGTGCTTCAGTTTCTTTAATAAGTGCCGCTGACTTTTATAGTCAGCTTTCCGGCATTCGGCTCTTGCCTTCTTACATCGTCTTACAAACTTATTCTAAGGGCACAATTGATAATTTGGGTCATTTCACTGCCCAGGTTTCGTATCGCAGTCGCACTGCATTGATCACTTTTTACGTCACTGCCAATGGCAGCTCGTTGCTGGGACGTGATGCCATTAAGGCATTATCCATAAATACCCTCGGAGAATCTATGACATGTGCCCAAGTCGACATTCAACAGGATCTTCCGGCCAACGCGCCTTCTGCATTTCGTCACCTGTTCACCAGTGAACTGGGTTGTGTGCGTGGTTTCGTGCATAAAGTGACCCGTCGACCTAGTGTGTGCCCAGTGCGTGCTAAACTGCGCCGTATTCCTCTACTGCTTCGTGAGCAAGTATCGGCAGAACTATCCCATCCTCGTCGCCATTTGTTGCGTTGCGACTGCAGCGGGTCCCACGACGAAGCAGCGGAAAACATGACGGGTGGCCGGCAGGGACGCCAGCTAGCCACGAACACAACGGTGGGGCGCAGGGCGCCGAAGAAGAACCTCTCGCTCCGCGGCTTACCACACACTCTCTGCTTTATTTACACGTCCTACACGTACGCCTCTAAAGCGCCCCTAACGGCGCATCATCAACGGTGCCGAGCGAGGCACCACCCGGCAACGCAAGCACGCAAACCGAAACAGAAACTAGTACATCGCGACACAACATCTTTGTCGGTGTGTTGCTTTCTTGCAAAAAAAAAAAGAAAAAAATCACAGCATCACCTTATAACGCAGATCTGCTTCACGACAGGTCATCCACTTGCCATGAGCCGTTTTGTAAATTGAATTTTGAATTTTATTGCTCACAATTTTTACATGAAATTTGCACGCACTGTGTGGACCCGTAGCCATAGGCTAGTTTGGGTCCGAAAAGATACATTTTACAATATGGCACCTTGGAAAAAACATAACTAAGGAAGTTATACAATATTTAATAAATAATCTGGAAAGATGCTGTACAGTACATGAAATAACCACAAAATTCTGGTCTGTGACCGGCTTGTCCAGAGTCTTGATAGATCTTCTTGTTTTTTTTCATGAAAAACTGGTCGTCAGAAATAAATATCTTGCAGCCCTTGACACACCTTCAAGGGTTTGGCTGTCTGACTCTGAAACAACATATCACTCTCTTGTCTCATTGTGAAGCCCTGGTGCGAAAAATCTCATATAGACGTTACAAGTGTCACTGTATGCATCCCGAAGAACACGCATGTTGTAGTTATGCTCTGAAGAAAAAAAGAAAAAACACCTCTGAAGGCTTCCAAATCTTTTTGGTTCGCTGTTATATTGCCACATAGGTAGGTATAGAGGATGTGAATCAAAGGGGCGCAGAATCACATGCACCCCCCCCCCCCCCTTTCCTCGTTTTGTTGCGCCCTTTGGTATCCTCACCCTCCAGCTGAAAAAAAAAATTCACGCCAGAGCCTAGCTGAGAAAGAGGAAAGGAGAGCTTCTGAGCGTTACAAAGAAAATAACTGAAGAAATTCATGCAAATAAAATGAAAGCGAATTCGTATAAAAATACTTTGTTCAGCACATCAACCTTCCTCACACCAGATGTAGACATAAATGTATATCGATACAAAAGTACAGAAGCAATGGACCAAATATTGGTTCCTGTGAACCATGAAGATACCCCTGTCAAAGCGCATCGGTTACTAATTAAGTTTTATATATATGTGAGAGAGAGCAGCTTACGGACCCCTGCCCCCCTCGGGAAAAATTAAAACTGTGCCCGTGCATGCCAACCACCTTGTTGTAGATAGGAATTGTGGTAACTCTACCTTGTCACTGTCATGCTGTTCCACCGAAGGATTGTACAATCCCTTGTATGCAGTGAGCCTTATGGAGCTGTGAGCAAAGTAATTGAGTGATTCTGCGACCATGTATTCGAGCACTGAATGCATTGTGTCCATGGCCTTTGTGGCAACGAGGTCTAGTGAGTGGTGCACGCGCTTTAGTAAAATCAAATCTGGTTTCCATCCCTGATCCATTTCCACAGAGAGTGGTGTTCTCCGCTCATCGAGTTTGCACCACTTTTTGCTATTCCAACACAATCTTTAAGATCCAGCCCATGATCGGGCACTGGTGCATCACTTCTGCTGTTCCACTTGCTGCTTCCTGGGCAACGTAAAGTCAGCTAGTAGACATCTACATCTAGGCTATGTCTTGTAGCCAACTTTTTTAAGCCGTACATTAGCCTTACGCATACACTAGCCGGCTAGTAGCTTAGCTAATGCTCCCTCACTTACTAGTATTAGACGTCCGAGCAAGCTATGGTATAGACGGTGTATATGCGTGTTGCTTGAGTGAGTTTTGGCGTCATGGCTCTCGACGAGCTGTAGTTGACTGAAGACCACAGGTGTATTAAAGTCATTTTTCCTGAGCGTAGATGGTGCATATATGTAGGTTATAGAAATGCACTTTTTTTTTGGTTGTTGAGCAGTACATTCTTTTGAGCAAATCAATTGGTGCAACATGTCACTAAGTTAACCAGCAAAAAAGACAAGCACTAAAAGGTGCACATGCAGGATTAGTAATAGTAGTTCAGCCCTTGTTCTGTGTGTGCCTGTTCTTGCAGTGCTTGTCTTCGTGCTGGTTAAAGTTGAAATAGGTTGCATCATTGTTGCTCAAGAGAATATACTGCTCAACCAAATGTAAATGGACATCTTTTTAACCCACATATGCAGACCATTTGTGCTGAAATATGTCCATGATCCTCAGGAAAGTAGAGCTTGTAGGTAGCCATTAAGGGGGACCTGGGTTCTGGAGATATTTTCTGTAATTTATGACCATACTTGTTGAAACTAAGTAGACATATAGTTTCGTGCAAATTTCAAATATGCAATCATTTTTCATGTGAGGCAACTAGTTCAGGAGATAAAGTTCCCACTCCATTGTTTTCGTAGACAATGGAAAAAATATTGCTCAGCAGAAAGTAAATATTACTGGAGAAAGTGTACTAGTTGTAAAGGACACAAACTGCGGTAAGTACCGCATGGATTTTCACATGAAAACCAGCATAGGGCTCCTGGGCTTGAAAACACAGCTATCATGTTCAAAGCTTCATGACTAGGTCTTCTGTAACGAACGGTACATGTGCCACTTTTTTTGCTGCAGACTGTGCTTTCCGGATACAATAATCTCAGGATGCCATGACTTGTGTGAATGCTGAGTTGGTCCTAATGGATTCTTTCTTAATACAGAAAAAAATAGACATATGTAGCACTTCTATGAACAATTAAAAAAGTGAAAAGTTGTCTGAAGTTTTTATGGGGACTTTCATATTTATAGCCACTAAAGCACCGAAGCCTTGCTTTTGGTGTTATTGTGCACTTGCAATGTAACTGCACTCTGCATGTGCAATCATCCTTTTCTGCACCGTTAAGCTTATTTTCACTGAAGATGTGGATAATGGAATTAGGCTCTTTTTGATCCACCATGCAAGTGCACCGAGGTTCTCCTGACACTGCCTGTAATGTAGCTTGCAAGGTGCATGCTGTTAGCAACTTCAGAACCTGGCTCCCAATGAGAGAGATGGCATGTCTGGACCAAAGCCAAATATGATGATGGCAGACTGTTGTGAGCCTTTTCAGGACGCATTTATGTCACTTTTATTTAGAAATTGAAATTTTGCTTGGAAGAATTTAACACTAATGCAGAAATTCAGGGACATTCACATATGCAGTGCACAGGCACCTGACTCACACATAGGTCTCTGTATGCAACTGCCCGCAAATGAACACCATCACAACATGGCACTGTGCATGGTGTCATATATTGGTGCAATGAGCTCTACTTGAAAGGAGATTGCACGCAGTAATCACAACTATTCATAATTACCTGCATACTATCCCACTTCAAGTGCGCTGTTAATGTCACTGAAATGTGAGTCACATGATCATATTTCCCATCAATTGCGACCACCACAATGTAGCAGTATCTAATTTCTTGAAATTTTGGGCGAAGATGTAGCATCACTTGTTAGTTAATTTGAGGCATGCATTGGTTAAATCCATCATGATCAGAAGCTAAATCCCAGGTTAAAGAATGTTTGGCTATCAGTAGTCATTTCAGTAGTCAACCAGCCAGTCTGATTAACATGTAATTCAGATGTCAAAGTGAATGTAATGCCATGGACATCTGGCTCATAACAAACTCATACTAATGCCCTGTCCACAAGTTTATCCTTTGTTATGTGAGGTGCGGTGTGCAGTTAGTTAGGCATAGCCACATGTCATGCTATTCATAACAAACCACAAAAGATGAAGCGCCTTCAGGTATCCACTTGCGTGGCTCTAAATCCCTGTGCTCACAGTCACCATACAGTGGACCATGGCCATGGTGTTTGTCCTGAATGTGTTGTAGCATAGAAGGCCACTCAGCAACAGCCAGATCACCATCAGCAGCACCTTGTTGAACAGCAAAATACAAGTGGTTCACAATTGACTTTGCCCACAGAGCTAGGATAGCACACCCCTCGGCCTTCGATGCAGCCAACAGTTTCTTGTTGAACCCTGCACGAACCAGAGGAAAGGGAACTGTAGTCTGTACAAATCAGCATTATTGTAGGGAAAAAAAAAGCAAATCAATCCTTACCTTTGCACACATGCCAAGTGTGAAAAAGGTGGTCGACCTGTGGCTTGTCTGTCCTTAAAAATTTTCTGATCTGTGGGTGCCGGTCGGTAACCAGTTCGGTCACTTTGATGCCACTGTCATCGAGAGAATTGAAGGCCCTCTTAAGCCCTTCAAGCTCCATATGGGCACTTGATGCAACTTCGTTGGACTGCACAAATTTTTCACACCCTCAGTAAGATACATTTGTTCAGCATCTAAAATTCATTCTAAAGCATGAAATAGCATTGTAGGAAATGAAGTGCTCAGACTACTTACTTGAAGTGAAGGCACAGCAGGTAGTCCACATGAAAACAAGTTCTGAATAATGTCAGGATGCATTCTTCATAAGCAATAAACTTCCTGGAGTCTTTTGCCTCATTGTTGGACTTATGAAAGACAAGATTTAATTATGCCATGTCTGAGGCTTCTATGTTTAGCTAGTACATCACACTGCAGGTATATTAGGCCACCTAATGTTTGATGTAGAAACAATATCGTGAACAAGGCTCCCATATGAGGTGCCAAAACATCAAATTTCAGTTTTTGTTTTGGTCGGTGTATCTCTTCACGTCCAAGCAGCATTTCTCCACAGAAATGTACTCGTGGTGCTTACATTAGGCATCAAATGGTAGCTGCAGCAACAACTTAATAAAGTAGATCCTGACTCACAACATTGAGCTGTTCATTGAAGGCTCATACGTGCTGTCAGAGCAGGCATCAACAGAAGCAGAATAAGACTGTTCCGAAGGTATCGGTGTCAAGCATCGCTGGTGCATATCATGCCAGCATGACGTCGGGTATCTCAAGATCTGTCTGGCACTCTAGAAATTCAGTCAAGCAAGGAAAATCAGCAAACCTGTGCTAACAGCAAGTAACGCTTGAAAAATGGAAATTTTTTTTAAAAGGATGATGTGGTGCCTGTGAACACACCACACAGAATTATTGTGCTAGCATGTTTGGCTAGGGCTGGGGAATACTGTACCTTAGATATTGTTACAACAAAAAAACATTGCATGGGCTGGCAGAGACAGCAGTATTTCATTTAGGAGTATACCATGCATGCCACATTAATTTAATGCACACAGAGATAGAGAGAGAGAACCATACACATACGCACCAATCTCCTTTGTGATGATTTTCATCTCTGTACCGCCCAAGTTTGGTATAGACTCGAGCTGTTAGGCGAGGCGTGCCATACCAATATTGAAAAGTAAAGGCGATAATGTAGCTCCTTGAGGCGTTCCTCTATTGGGCAGGCTAAAAGTCGAGGCCCTAATTTTTCCCATGCCAATCGAGGCAGTCTGATCAGTGAGGAAAGAACGAACATAGTTGTATGTCCATTCTCCACAGTTGGTGGCGCTAATGCCCGTTGTTGCTCGGCAATGTAGGAAGAGACCTCACAGGTGTAGAAACCACAGGCCTCAGATGAGGAACGAAGTTCACCCTTTGCTTCACTGGACAGACCACAGTGACTGTGTTTGTCTTTCTCTGCTTAGTCCCCGTCCCCCACACAGGACGGTTGAGGTGTCCTCCTCGACGAGAGACAGTTACTATCCTGTGCTTTTCTCTTCTTTCCAGTTTAAGAATCTTTCTCTACCCAGCAGCTCTGTGGGACCTTCCACCTCCCTGATATGCTACATGGTCGAGTGGAATAAGGGCGCCAACAACATAAGTACAAAGCGCCGCAGTTGCACTTGACTTCCCAACTTTTTTTGTGTGTGTCAGTGGAGTTGTCAACTGTGCAATTTCTTTTATGTTCCATTGTTGCAAAAGCGAATTGACACCTGTAGCCAATGTTTGTCACTTTTTCCACATGTCGTGCGTGTGTGCCCTATGTGTGTTTGTCGAAACGTTTTTTTTTTCCTAAACAACTTTCTTAAGCAGTGGGATATTGTGAGGAAAGGACACAATAGTGGTTATTTTCCTTGCGCACTGTGATACCTGGCATGAGTGAACTCGAGTTGCCAGTGCAAACCAAAAGAGCACACGACGAGCTAAGGGCAGGTGGCACGGTAGCTGGGAAAAAAAAGACAGAGCAAAGAAGAGGAAGCCTGAGGGGCAGTGGAAGAACTTGTGGGGGAGCACGAGCAGCAAGGTGACGGGCTGGTCGATGATCGAGACGAACGTCCTCCGACCATCACAATGTGCATAACTTCACCTTAAATTATTACGTTTGTCTGTGTTATTGTACATTACGCCTTTCTGAGCACATGAGCGAGCTGATCATTAATGGTGTATAGTTCGCTAGTGCTATCCCGTGCGCATCATGGAACTCCATATATGGGGAATACAGTCATGTTCACTTCGTTGTTTTCAATATGCATATATCTCGGAACGCTCTTGCGTTGTGCCCCTTGCATTGTGCCCCAGAATGTAAATCATACTACATGAAGAAACATGCCACAATATACATAGCCTCAGGGAAACAAATGCATCATCGCTATAATCAACCTCTCTAACTACCATGGTAATTTGACCCCAACTAATAATGTGGTCAAGTTGCAAAGCATGATCACTGATTTAGACAGGAAAAGCAAAAACACAGGGTAAGTCTAAAGGCTATTATGCATGCAGGAAGCTTAAGAAATGTTCAATAGCTTAGAAGGAATACCATGGTTTGTAATAGCCTGTGAGGTAAAGTGAGTGCATCTACGTTTGAGCCCAATTAAAAAGCTGAAGTAACCAGAAGAATAAGGATGAGGTGGAGTTCTTTGGCAGGCATTCTTAGATTATGAGGGGCAGTTTACCAGTGTCCTTCAAGAGGAAAGTGTGGAACAATTGCATGTTACTCGTGCTTGCAGAAAAAGCTGGATGCTCAGAGAAACAAATGAAATGCAAAGAAAAATCAGGCAGAGCAGTAAGCCACAATTATAACTTTTGCAGGTCAAAAGGGGCACCAGATGGAAACATGTCAGTTTATTATTAAAAGAAACAAAAAGCCCAAAGGATGGCTCCCATTTGTCCGCCCAAAGAGAGGGTGGGGAGACTGGAAGGGATTGCTTGCGAGTGTGTATGTATATGAGTGGCTGCATGCGTCGAATTTGATTTTCATGCATTCAGAAGCTGTTTCCAAGATTAAATATCCCAGCTAAGAGATTTAAGAAGGTTATTAGAAGAATACAGAAACGGAGTGGTAGTTCACTAGGAAACACAGTAATACGGTAATAAATTAATGCACTGCAGCCTTTCCTAATGAATTGGTACACTGACACTTGTGGGATTGTGATGCACTCTTTAGGCACGAAGAAGCAGTTCACTGCCCCCAAGACTTCTGAGCACTGAAAAATCGCTTTAGACATATTGACAATCCCAACAGTGCCCATTATGTCATTAATCTATGCAAAAAGCTCTGTGCGAGGGCTTGCCATGCGAATCTCGAGTACTTTCATCCTCTGAATGGTATGTTTCATGTGAACGTGGGCAGCTGCAATGCTCTGATTTTGCTGAGCCTCACGATGTGTAAGCTGCTGCTTCTCGCGCAAAAATGACAGGCCTTATTAAATGGTGCTGACAACACAGTTCTTCTATTAGAAAGCCATTGTCAAGCATTACACTATCTGTCGAAGGCAAGAACTGTTCAAGAATCTTGCTTTCCTTTGTTACAAAAGGATCTGATGCCTTGCCATCTTGTGCCTGGCTAACAAAACCAATGTGGCCTCCAGGTGTTTGGACACCTATAACCTTAGCTGTACAAGTTCCTTTTATGCCAGCTGTAGGTTAGCAGCTGTGACTCCAGATCCTTTGGTTTCTGGAGTGAGACCTCTCTGCAGTCCAAAACTGCACTCACATTTGCGTATTCTTTGAAATGTACAGTCAAGTTGTCCTACAACAGCCTCTTTGGTTGGCCAAAGTACTGCACTTTTCAATATTTCTGTTAGTGTTCTTATAATTACTTTGAATATATCTGCCACTGTGTTGTTACGAACCCCAGAAAACACGCCAATCAATGAGGACAGCGGGCTGTGGTGCAGCAACTGTATCTTCATTGGATAAACGAAAGCTTTTTTGTTGCATAAGTACACGGCTGTCGGTGTACAGATCACAAATGTTATAATACATTCAGTAGCATGAAAGGATTATGTTGAAACCTTTCTCAGTCTTTATGTTCGAAATGCTGAGTGCCTGGTGCCTCAGCATCAAGAGTGTTTGCATGAATGCCAGTTTCCCTTGTGAAGACATATGCTGTAGCAGAAACCCCTAAAGCCCAAGAACATTAAAACCGCTGCGCTGCAAATGGAACACTAGGCTTATACCTAGCAGTAGTATCATGAAACGAATGAGACTAACCTTCTAGGGCATCTTCTTTATCTCCACCTTCTTGGAGACAAGAAGGTGAGCTGGGAGCAGGTGGCACGTATGGCAGCGATATAAGAAAAAGAAACAAACAAAAACAGAGGACGGAAGAAGATGAAGAAGAGACAAGTGCGAGTGGAATGTGTAGAGGAGCCTGGCAACCCAGTTGAACAACACATAGCACCAGTGCGCTGTTCCCTGAAGCTCCTTTGCTCTTTTGCTGGCGAGGTCCTGAAGCCGTGGTGCTTCCCTGGTGCTGCACACTATGGGCGTGGCTCCTGCTGTAATGGCGTGCGGGACAGGGACAACCAGTTCACGATTGTCACCGCCACCTGTGATGGCGTAAAGCCAGCAGAGGTCCAGCAGAGGTCTTTTGCCTTTATGCCGAGGCACCCACGCAGGACGCGTGCCACCTGCGTGCCCTGGCTCACTTACAAGAAACACATACAGTAATACCTCGTTAACTCGAAGTTGTAAAAACCAGGGAAAATTTCGAGATAAGCGGATTTTCGAGATAAGCAAAGTTGCGCAAATCGCTGGCAAAAATCGAGCACTTTTCAGAAAAATCACTACTACTTACCGGCTCTTCAGCAGCAGTTTCTAATCTTTCTTCTCATGAAGGTTTAAAAGAAAAAAAAATAACACACAAGAGACGTTAACCGGCCTGGTTTTGCGGCGCTGCCATTTTATTTAGCAGAGAAAAACTGCCTAATGCTCGTCTGCTTTGCGGTCGAGCGCGGGCCTAGGAAGGCGTCCTCCAGCTGCTTGACACAACGCATGAGCCGATCTTCCCCGCCGCTGCACTCGACCTTATTTCGAAGCAAGTGCAGCAAATTTCTCGTTTCAGCAGATGTCGGCACCTCTCGAGGTGGTTCATCGTCGCCGTCGTCTCCGCCGTCCCCTACGTTAGTGGCCGTTTGAACGATTTCGGCGTCCGTCATTTCTCCGGTCACCGGCACATCCTGCTCGCATAGCGCGTACTCGAGAAAAGTCACATCCCTTTCGGCAGGCACCATTAGCGGTAAGCTTGATGACCTCTTGACAAAGTTCCTCACAGTCTGTGAAGTCATCTGTCTCCGCTTCTGGCAAACTGGCGGCACGTGAAAACCCAGCGTGCGCAAAGCAGTTGGCGATAGCCGCTGCGCGAACTTGCTGCCAAGCGCTGCTGAGAAGATGTACTGCCCCCAGCAGATCAATTTCGTAAACTTTGCCGTTTTCATACGACAACAAAATTCTGTGGAGCAGGCTCTTTCGGTAGATTTTTCGGGCAACTTCGATGACGCCTTGGTCCATCGGCTGCAGCACAGACGTCATGTTCGCCGGCAGAAACTCGACTGTCACTGCCTCTAAGTTGTCTATTTTGCCATGGCCTGGGCAATTGTCGACAATGAACAGGACTTTCCTGTTTTTCTTGGCCATCTTGTTATCTATAGCGCGAACGTACTCTTCGAAAAGAGTTGCAGTCATCCACGCTGCTCTATTGGCGCGATAGATAATGCCATTCGGCAGTCGAGCATTTCTAAAGCACCTAGGCTTAAGTGCTTTGCCGTATATCAGTAACGGCAGTTTTTCTTCACCTGTGGCATTTGCCCCGAAAAGGACCGTTACCCTGTCCTTCCGCTGTTTCACACCCGAGCACGCTCCACCCTTCGGTGTGAAGGTGCGGCTCGGCAACATTTTATAAAAGAGCGCTGCCTCATCAAGATTGAAAATGTATCTGTCGGCGTAACTCTTTCGGCAAGTCGGCGAGCCGGGTGCTGCGCCAATTGTCTGCAGTGGCAGCGTCGACAGTGCCGCTCTCGCCGTGCACCGACTTGGACACCACACTGTTCCTTTTTTTGAAGCGGTCAAACCAGCCGGTGCTGCAGTTGAAATCTGTGTGCCCCATTTGCAAGGCCAGAGCTTCTGCCTTCTCCATCATTATTGCTGTGGTGACGGGAAGGTTGGCCGCTCTGGCATTTCGCAGCCACACCATCAACGCCGCTTCAACGTCCGGGAACTTGGAGCCTCGAACCCGCTTCCGCTGGCTGGAGAAGCTCTGCTGAAATCCATCGAGCACCTTCTGCTTGTTTTTCAGCACCGTCGAAAGTGTAGACAAAGGGATCCCGAATTCCTGCGCGATGCTCGATTTTGTTCGGCCTCCTTTCTCCACTTCCTTGATTAGGGCAACCTTCCTTTCTAGCGTTAGCGACTTGCACTGCTTTAGTGACGCCATGCTTGCCGCACTCACGCCGAGTTGCCGCTCCTCACAGTCAGCGAAAAATCTGTGCCGCGTACGTTGCGCAGATTGAACGAAAATCACACCTTGGAGGGAAAGAAAAACGAGCACTGCAAAAAACGAACGAGACAATACGCCAAGCGTGGGAGAGGGACTGCTCTGCGCATGTGTCACATGACGTACCACAGGGTTGCTTGACAAAGTTGATAGTCGCTAGGCTCCGACTTCACGTTCGCGGAAAGCATCAACATAGTGGCAGACGCGGCTAAATAAGAAGAAAAAAAAAATGCGCGGACTTCAGGCGTGGCAGCATCGCGCGAATCCCGTGAAATGGCTCGGCAGCGCAATTTTCGTTTCACTCCCAGTCAAGATTTCGAGATATCCACAATCTGGCCCAAAAATTCTTCGAGATAAAGGGAAACAATTACATGGGACGTATAGGAAAAGGTTCGGTGCTGGGGAACATTTCGACTTAGCCGATTTTTCGAGATATGCGAGTTCGAGTTAACGAGGTATTACTGTATTTGAATTACTGCATTTTTGTTTTTGGCAGGATGTATTCGTAAACTATGAATTTTGGTTGCTATTTAATTCTTGCCGAATTCTTCATTTTCGAAAGAGAATTTTCCGTCTCCATTAAGGACGTTAAATATTCTGTTTTCTTTTTCTATAGTAAGATGGATAGGGAGTATGTTGCGAACTATGTTTAGGGAAGCATTTTATACCGTGTGGAACGACATTGCGATTTTTGAAAGATGGCCAATTTATCTTCTCAAGGTTCTTTTTATTTCGCGCACATATTGGTGGAACCAGACCTGAGATCCGTAAACTATCATTCTTTCAATGGCCCCAAAATATACTTGTCTTAGATGTTTGGAGGTCACACCCCAGTCTGTACCCGATAATTTTGTAAGACCCGTGGTAATCTTCTGGACGTTTTGTTTCACTTCTTTCAGGTGCGGTATGCACGAAAGCTTATTGTCGAATATAACACCTAAGATTTTAGTTTGCTGTACTCTTTTAATTGTCTCTCCATTTTTATAACTGGTGGTCTATTCTTGTATGCCATGCCTAAGTTGATAAATTCGCACTTGTCATGGCTGAAACTAAGTTCATTTCGTTTGCTCCAGTCATAAGATATATAATTCCTAGTGCCCTGCCAGCTTCCTCTTCTAAACTCAGTCGACTTTTCCCCCTCACTATTATTGTTAGGTCATCTGCGAATGCTTGATGGTAGTATTCCCTGGCATTTCTAATGTTGGGAGTTCTGAGATGATTACATTCCATAAAAATGGGCTTAGGGTGGTGCTCCTTCAGTTAACTTCAAACTTATTTTGTGCACTTCCATTGCATACGTAATTATTCTATCTTCCAGAAGATCAAATATTAGTTCTCTCATGTCTATTGGTATTCTCAATTCTGTGAATCTTTCTCTAACTCTTTCAAATTTGATGTTTCCAAATGCATTTGTGATATCCAAAGAAATTACCACAATATCCTCATTGTTTTATAGTGATTCTGCAATGTTACTCTTTAGTTTGTACAGTAAAACCTTGTTAACCTGGATCTCACGGGACCGGCGAAAATGTCCGAGTTAACCGAATTCCGGATTATCGAATGAAACATGAAAACAAAAGGAAAGTGTACTCGGCACAGACAAACCTTTATTTCTTGAAAAACTGCGTTATTTTTGTCTGCCTTGTCATTGGAATTTGTGATAGAACGATCTTCTTCCACCCCATCAGGTGGTAGCGCACACGCTTGCTGTCGCTGAGAACTGACGCAGAACTCCTCGAGGACAGCGAGGGCTTCGGTGGCCTCCTGCACGGTACGATGTCGCACCGGCTTATCTGGACTGTCATCATCGGAACAGTGAGTCTGATGCCTCTTCAAGCACTTCCGACAATATGTCATCCTCAGTCAGCTGACCAGCAATGGCAACATTATTGTCTATAGCGATGTAGCCTACACGCTGGACGCCACTAGGAAGGAGAGACTCAAAACGCGTATCATTCACCTCTTCGTCGTCCATATTTCCAGTGGCCTCGCAAGTGGCCTTCGGAGTGGCCTCTGGAGGAACATCAATGAAACTCATCTCCTTCCGTTTCTTTTGGTATTTTTGCTCAAGCATGGGGTACGGTCCATCCCACATCGAATGTTCCAAATCTTCCTTTGCTGCGTCCATGCATAAGGGGCATCTCTTTGTTCTTGCCTTGCATTCCCTGTAGTAGCGGTCACCTGCACACTGTGTGCACCTCGCCTCCTTGGATACGCACCTTTCCTCCTTGTGGCCTAATCTTGTACAGAATGTGCACTTGGGGAGGTACACATTCTTAACAACTCGGCATCTAGACCAGCCAATATACAGGCTTCCTCTCTGTGCTATATCTCTAGTCAGTTTTACATCTGAGATTGGAAGAGTAACATGTGACCCGAATTTCCTTTCGGTCCTCCAAGTGGATTTGATATCATGTGGTGAGCCTTCTAGCTAATTATGCTCCAGCAGGATCCTGGGGATATCTGCGGAGAGTACATTTTTGTCTATTGAAATTAACCTTACTTCGGGTTCTGGTCCCTCAACTATTTTCGTTTCTAGGTGCTTAGTTTCATCGTGCTCCTTAAGCCCATTCTGTAAGGTTTTAATGGCTGTTGCTGAGGCAGCAATGACCGCTACTCCTCCTGTGATTGGTCTGAGGCCAATATCCTTTAAGCCGAGCGTCACTGGGTTAAATTTCTTAGCCAACGTCGCCTTGACTTTTCCTGAACTGGCCTCATCCTGTTCCTGTTCAAGGGATCTCAGCTAATAGAGTGGCTCTCCTCTCATGGCTCATCTCTTCCTTGCTTCGCTTTTGGGGTTCCTGACTTATATTGCACTTTGTTGCTTCTGCAAATGTTCTGGACTCGTTTTATTTAAGCTTAGACTGCTCCATAATTCTACCTTCAAGGTATGCATTTTTCTCCACTGCGATCGTTGCGATTGCTTTCATCCTATGGAATTCTTCCAACAGGTTCCTGAGGTGTTGTGCTGCTTCTGGTGCATTTAATTGCGTCACCATCAGGCAATGTATGAAATCTTTGTCACACTGCAAAATAGACCTCATTCCCAGATCTTGCCGGGTGTCTTCTCTATCTCTCTCATCATTAGGAACCTGCTCTTTTCTGTTAAGGTGGTTGTCACGTCGCCCTCTTTCCTTACCACTGCAGGCAACTGTGTAGGCTCCCTTCCAGAGCCTTGTTCTGTGTCGTGCATGTTGTGGCTTACATCCGAGCTACCATCCCGCCAGTCAGGCCTCGCTGACCTCTCACGAATCTTTGTCTCCGCCGAGGTACGAGCGCTTTGTTCAATCTGGAGATTGCCCTGTTCTGTTACGGACAAGCTCTGGGTGCCTTCTTTGCAAGACTGTTCTTTTTTGTCTTTCTTTTTCCCTACCTTTCTTTCTTCCTTTGTGGAACTTTTCTTTGCTTGTCCTTCTGGCATTGTTTGGGACTGGTAAGTCGCTAAATAGTGCCCTCCGACGTTAGCAGTATGTCTGCATATCCCGAGAGCTTAAGTGACGTGAACCACATTTGAGTTGCACGCAGTGGAAATCAGGAACACGCCTTCAATCACTGCGGACGCCAGGCCACCGGACTAGCATAAAAAAAAACCCAAGTAAAATAACTTCAGCGCGGTGGTTTTATATTGGCTTGACTAGTGATTAATAATGGCTAGAGTGGCCAAACAACCTAGGTGAGTTTCCCTACTAGTTATTTCTTAGAATATACACAATGGATTCCCATGTGAACAATGGATTCGATTGGATTTTTGTCAATGTGACCGGATAACTAGATGACTAGATGTCTTCCATTCGCTGATGAAGGGCTTAACTAGATGGAGCTTGTTATTAACGGAGCTGTCCCATCGTTGTTGCCACTTCGATAACAGACCCAAACGAATGGCACGCTGGCTGTCTTTTAAAGGAATTTGTATTCTTGTGACTGGTTTCTGCGCCGCCAGAGAAGCACATTCATCGGCCTTTTCATTACCAGGTATTCCGGTGTGACTAGGTACCCAGCAGAAACAGATAGTAGCCCCACTATTTACAACCACTTTGTTTAAAACGTCACCGAGTAAAGGTTCACATTCTGATTTCCAGTGCAGGTCTTTTGGTACACTAAGGAGTCTGTGTATATAACTGATTTCTTGTGTTGGCCGCTAATCACATTTTTCACTGCTTCCATTAACGCGTAAACTTCGGCTAATTGCACTTTTTCCAGTCACAATACCTATACTCACGTGGTTCTTTGTTTTAGAACCATCTGTGTAAAATTTTGTGTAGTCTTTATATTTTTCTTGAAGAGTGCGAAATTCTTGATTGATGTGCTCTCGTGGAGTCTCTTCAGATGGATTAGGGAAAGGTCGCAAAGCTGCGTCATATCGTGCCATGGAAGTAGTCTCGGTGGTTTCTCGGCGATATCAAGTGTTTCGTCAGAAACACCATATCTACAGCAATGTTCTTCAAACCGTAGAACCAGTGCTTTAATTGATTGCGGTTTGTTTGCATAGTATAAGCGTGAGCTGCATGTTTTGGTAATGTCATGACGTGTGCTGGGGTGACAACCTTATTCTTAAGACATAGGACAGTGTGAGTAATGCTCTTTGTTGGCACAGGGAACGCTCGTTACACTCTGCGTATAGCCTCTGCACCGGCGATGTCCTGTAAGTGCCACTGGACAAACGCAAACCATGATTATGTATGGAGTCGAGACGCTTGATGTAGGACTCTCGTGCCGTGCCGTAATCTACACAGCCATAATATAAGATGCTTCATACAACGGAGCGGAAAATATACAGTAGGCACTGTCGATCGGAGCCCCATTGCTTATGTGATAACACTTTTAGAAGGTTCAGTGCCCTATTGACCTTAATTTTTACGGTATTTATGTGGGCGAAAAAGTTAAGTTTTTGTTCCTATGTCACTCCTAAAGATTTGTGTTCTTGTTTTACCGGCATTTGAATGTCGTTTAGTTTAAAGACTGGTTCAGGAAATAATCCCAGTTTTTGCGTAAAGAGAGCAGCCGCAGTCTTTTTTGTAGAAAAGTGGTAACCATTTTATCAGCCCACTGCGTCAGTTTGTTCACTGTGATTTGAAGCTGCCTCTCGCAGGTCGATAGCTTCAAGGCACGACAGACTATTTGAAGATCATCTACATATATAAAATGCATAACTGTGGGTGATATGACTTTGCTAACAGAATTCATTTTCATTATGAAGAGGCAACTAAGTATGCAACCTTGTGGCACACCGTTTTCCTGGACAGTAGTGTACCCAGCCGTACCTGAAACATTCGATTACTCATAAACTTTAAAACCAAACTAAAATATTTTGTATGTGTTTCCTGGCTTCCGTATGCGGAGGGCGTTAAGAATACGTGACTAGAAAACAAAAAAATGTATATTTTGCACCGCCGCAAAATTGTGTCAGTACTCCTTTAAGAGCTTTTTTGTAAGCGTTGGCGCTTCCTGTGAGTGAAGCTCTTGAAAAGTCGGAAATGAAGCTGTAATTATAGGTGGTTTTTTGCAAGATCCCGTGGGGCTACAAAAGAACATGCAAGTTCTGGCATTTCGTTGGTTAACCCAATTATTTCTCACACACTTCATTAAGTGTACAGGATTAATTAGGAAAGGAAGCAAGTGTCCAGAGCATGCAGGGTGTCTTTATACACTCTGAAGCATGCAGGGGGCCCGAAAAGGTGACATTGTCTTGCAATTGGTTGAGTTATTGTCAGTTATGGCTGCAGTTATGTGTAAACCGATGTTCTCCAGCTCAGTAATGATGCTATGCAAAATGTTGTGTAGCTGCTGTGCATTGAAGCGCTCCACAGGCAGTATGTGCACTACATATTCCGAGACAAGCTTTGCATCATGAAGACATGCGCTGTCTTTGCTGCATTATAGCTATTGCTATCCGCTCCAACAATTACTCCTCCCTTATAATCAAAATATGGCTGCAGGTGAAATATCATCAAGACAACAATTTTCTCATGTTCCTCAAGCTTCTTTGCATAGGATAAGAACGAGGCGCCTTGCTGCTCGTGTGCCGGGCTCACTTTGTAGGAGTCACATATACGACATATTGTCAACTGATGATGTAACCTAATATTTCCAGAGCTGCGTAGAAACCTGTAGGCATGCAGAGAAACTGTAAATAAAATGCTTGAAAACACTAGCAACTCCAGAGAATACTGCAATGAGTTGGTGCCCCGCCACGGTGGTCTAGTGGCTAAGGTACTCGGCTGCTGATCCGAGGGTCGCGGGATCGAATCCCGGCCGCGGCGGCTGCATTTCGATGGAGGCGAAATGTTGAGGCCCGTGTGCTGTGCGATGTCAGTGCACGTTAAAGAACCCCAGGTGGTCGAAATTTCCGGAGCCCTCCACTACGGCGTCTCTCATAATCAGAACTGGTTTTGGGACGTAAAACCCCACAAAACAACAACAGCAATGAGTTGGAATGCTTGACAAGGAAAAGAGGAACTTGCTCTTTAAGAAATTGTCTGTAACAATAATTCGAGGCATCTTGAAGGAGGGGAAGTGTGGGGATCAACAAATGGGTAATTCTATCTTCTTCCTTAGACAAAAGCTTCTCATCTAAGGATCCTACGTCATCCAGCAGGCGTGTCAGTCAGCCAATATCATTCACTTTCTGAGGGATGCTATCTGTGCTGTCAGTCGTAGCGAGCTGCACATGTCGATAATGAACTTTCACCGTGAGATTCTCTAATACTACGATTGACAGCATAGTACGAGGGGCATCATCGGAAGCACAAGTGAGAAAAACGACGCAGGTTGGTCGACAAATAACATTCCAAAAACTAGAAAGCTTGATTCGAGGAATGCACTCCAGCGGCCTGTTTGGCCGATGTACGAGTGGCAACTCGCGCCACATCGGCCAAACAAGAAGTTGTATCAGCGATACGTCCATATCTTTGTATGATTCGGAGAAAAGATTGTTTGACCGCTGGATAACGTAGGCTTGTGAAGAGACTGCGCATGTATCTTGACTATTTATTCCTGGGATACACCCAGACCTATTCAATTGGAAGTGCCGCTTGTCCTGTTGCTGTGTTTTCTACCTTTGTGTGTATGTTCTTCTAGTGGCGGCTTCATCATGTCCTTAAGTAAATACCAACTAGGCCAGCAAGCTGTGTTGTTAAGACCTGCATAAGCAGTTATCCATACATTGAGCTTCAAAAATATTTTTCTCTAACAGCTGTGAAATATTGCACAAGCGACAAGTTAGGGCACAAGGTTAGTAGGGCATTGTCATGCTTCTTTTTCATTCCCTCGCTAGTGTAGCAAGAAAATTCTTCCTCAGAAAAAAGGCAAATAAGTAGAGTTTGAGACAAAAATGCAAACAGGTGCTTTAGGTGCCCCTAGCAGAAAAAATTACACCATCTCCTGCTAAAGGGGACCATGAGGTGGTGCGAAGCAGCACGGCGGGTGCACACCGCCGCCGAGAGGAGAGGAGGGGGAGGGGAGGAGGATGCGCATGCGCAGTGCGGGCGTGGACGCCACACGGCGGTGGGAGTGACATAGCCACAACCATAAGCTGCTTTGCATCTAAAAAATTATGAGAATGCAATCTTAGAGCAAAGTATGAGTTTACATTCCAGTATGCTTATGCCCAGAGTAAAGCGTGTCCGCTAAGGGGTCATATCGTAGCAGAAGCAGAAATATGATTAGTAAAGTGTGCCTTCACATACCATGCAGTCCTAGGAAGCTCGATTATTTCGTGAAGCATTAGCTTCCAATAAGCACTCTTAGCGGACATATTCGTTTGGTATTTGCCATGTCATACAATTTCATTGTGCTGTAGGCAGTTCAGTCAGCAGTGAATAAGGTCACTGAAAAGCTTTAGATCAATAAACAATCCAGCCCAGTAGGAAAGGAAGTGGAAGGGTTGAACTTGCTTTTCCGGGGATATGGCCGCATTAGTATGTCTTCAGAGGAAATGCTTCATCCCCCACGAGGTAGAAAGGAACGTTGCCAGTATTGCCCAGCAGTGTATCATGGGGGAATCCTTGGTTGTTAGAAGTGACGGCTTTGTGCAGCTCACTTCGGCTAAACACTCCACCGTCTGAATCACTCCCATGGTGCCCTACTTCTACATACAGGAATCTGAAAAGAAAAAGAGAAGTACTTCTCTGTAAACACTATGTCTGCCTGTTGTATTGGCTTCAGAGCAGAGGCTGAGAATTGTCACATGAAACAAACGATGCAAGTTTACAGTTCACATTACATTAAGCAGCTTACTTATTAAATGAGAGTTGCACTTCTGTATAAATACCATGTAAATTAATCCAACAAAATAAATTATTTCAATATTTCAAATTCATTTTGAGGCTTTACCTGACAAACCCACAAGATGATTATGATGCACAACATATCATGGGATTCTGATTAGCTTTGATCAACTGGGGCTGTTTACAGTGTTTAAATTAGACTACACACCTTTCACTCAAGAGCTGTTGTTAGTATGTTGTTGAATTGCACTTGAACATTGAAAATTATTGCAACGCATGAAGATTACAACCAATGTTAGTAGCAACAACGCATTAAGTGCACATGTGTAGCTGTAGCAGGCATCACTGATGGCAAGCATGGATTTGCTGAAGAAATTCTTGTACTTGTGGTCCTCACTTCCCGACTTAGCTGGGCATTCGATGGCAACATGTTTCCCGTCAATTTCACCGACACAGTGGGGCATGTTCCACAGTTCTTCAAACTCGCTTGCAATCTGAGGGTGAGCGTACATGAGAGGAGCAATAATGAGTAACAGTATTCTGTTACAGCAAGACATATGTTGAGGAAAACAAGCAGAATTAAGATGCTTGTTAATATATGTAACATAAGTGGTTGGTATATAGTTTGCGCAACATGTTTCCTGCGTAACATTTACCTGTAGCCACTCATCTGCACTTGAAGGACAAGCAACGTATACAGGCCCAAGCACATCCCACAGCGCCTTGCAGACTGACGACACAGTATTGCATGCTGTCGAATGTCCATTTAAGAAATTGAAACATGATGTGCGGAGCGTATTCCCTGCGGCCAAGAATCTGGAAGAAAATAAATGTACAAGCAATTTCAGTAGAGCATGCATTTTGATGGGGATGCAAGAATAAAGGAGAAATTTGCATACAACTTGACGAGAGCATTGTTTTGCCTTTTGTATTGCCTGTTATGTGGTTCTGACAATCTTTTTATGCAGCCCAAAGCCAAATAAAGCAAGGCAGAACATTACCATACAGTAATAACTGGGTCAATTTCCTAAATGCTACACAAATGAGGAACGCAGCTAGATAAATCATTCCTTGTCAGGCTCCATGTCATCAAAAATAAAGGGGGGGGAGGGGGAGTGTGGAGAAGGCCCTCAACATTTTACAGGATCACCTTACCTGACAGTTTGTGCAAGCCGGTGCTCAGAGCTGATTGCCTTCCGGAAGTTCGTGTCTTTTCTCTTAATGTGAGATCGGACAAGATGCAAGAGCGTATCGAAGGTGTGTGGAGGCATTCTGAGGTACCTGCATGGACAGAGATCGCACTGCGTAAAGAACTACACAGCATCCATACATCCGACTGCACGGAGTTGAATGCTGTCATGAAAAGCAATATATCTCAACTTGCTCTCTCTAATACTCCACGTCTCGATCGTGCAGAAGAGGCAGCAGTTTGTTGGCGTGACCGAGGCTCTCGCGGTCTTGAAGAGCAGGACAAACCCACCATCGCCGCTGGCGTCTTTTCTTCAGCGGTTTCTTTTTCTGCTCATGCATTGCAAGAAAGGTGCTTGCCAACTGCCTTTTGCTGCTCAGCAGTTAGCATACTTGTTGACGGAGCGTTGACACGGAAGCAAGTGAACATGCACTAACGGTACTATTTGTGCAGTTGTGCGAGCCGCGAGAACATCCGGGAGCTTAGTGCGCTTGGCCGGTTTGGTGCGCATTCTCAGTGGTTAACGTTTTTTTCGGCAGATGGCACTGTATCCCAAATCGGCGGTGCAGCACTGCGCAGTGTGTACGGCGGGTAGTTCGGCAGATGGAGAATTTCACTGGCTGTTGCTGCCAAAATCCCCAGTGTGAACTAGCCATGAGCCGCTGCGGGAGTTCCATGTGGGCCGGCAGTGCCTTCTGCACGATGTCCCTTAATTGGTACCAGGTGCACCTGGTTGCGCTGGGTACATCCGTCGGAGTCTCCGCCACGTAAGAGTGCAGGCGTTGAGCTGGTCCCAAGATGGTCATGGGAGAGTTGACGTCCGGTACCCAGACCCACTCGCCGGCCTTCAGGGGCCGCAGCATGTGATCTGCAGTTGAGGTCTGATGCTTGGCGCATCCGGTTGTCTTGGTCACGCGGAGTGAATGGGACCGACGGGGGCCGGGCCGGCTCCAGCTGGTGCAAGGTCTTCCGCCGACCTCTTCCCAGGGCAGAATTGGAATGGTTGATGGCAGCATGGGCTCTGAGCACTGCACCCTGGTTTCGGCGCACGTGGGGCAGTTGGACACTTGTGTCTCTATCTGTTCGTTGATGCCCGGCCACCAGACCGACTCCCGAGCTAGAGCTTTGCATCGATTGATGCCTTGATGCCCGACATGGAGGAGCTCGAGCGTGCGGCACTGAAGGGCGGATGGCACGACGATGTGAGACCCCACAGACGCTGAGGTCCCCTTGGTGCTGCGAGTAGTTCATCACGTGGAGAGGCAAGTGGAACTGCCGGGGCCAACCGTTGAAACAGTACTGAAGTGGCATACTACACTTGCTGTTGTCGTTGGCCTGGGCCTGGCGCAGGCAGATGCTCGAGCTGCGATGAGACGATCTTTGGGATGGAGTGGACGACCTCTTGGGCAAAGAGCTCGACCTGATTCACCTGGTTGGACGGAGGGGCTTCCAGTGGTGCATGCGACAGCTTACCAGCAGCTGCAACACAGGGTTCATGCTCGTTTACATGACAAAAATTCAAGGGTTCTCAGAGACTTTCAAGCTATGTGTGAAAATTTTCAAGGACCATGTTGTATCTTGGAAACCCAATTAATGCGTGTTCAGGAAAGCATGGAGGCTTAAAATAATTACTAGAATTGATCGAAAAATGGTAACGTTGTCAGAGCATACATTGAAAACGTGGCTCCACTGACATTTTCTTTATAGACATCTTTCAATCATAGTCTCTTAGAGTTGCATAGCAAACTTATATGCAAATGCAAACTTGTATTCAGATAGGAAAATCTAAGGCACAATTATTGTGCAATGCCTTGTTGCTTTTCCTGAATTTTCACATCAATGGCCAATGTCACTTGCTGCTTTGTCTTTGTAGTCTTCTTAAGGCTGACTGATGATGCACGTCAGGTCGCGAGTTGCCTCTGCCTTTTCTGCATACGAGTCTGCTGAAGTTAATTCTTTGACAGCGGCTTCCAGTTTCTTTTCCTTTTTTGTAAGCATTGCGACCTCCTCCTCAATGCAACGTTTCTTTTTCTGTTTCTCATCCTCATGCTCCTGCCTTTTCCAAGTTTCCAAAAATGCATGGTATTGGCTCCTCGCAAAAGCCACTGATGTTCTCAAACCTATTGTGATGTGCACATTACATATGCCACCTGCTACATTTACAGCGTCACAACACTGAATCCTCTCTCTACGCTTGCTTGGCCATGACTGAGAGTTAGCAGCAGTTTAACAGCACTCCAAAGCTCATCATATGCAGAGCCAACCTTCAGAAGGTCATAAAAGAACTTATCAAGTGCTTGTGAGCTCCTTTCATAAAGCTGCAACTCATGTTTGCACTCCTGTAACAGCTCAATGAACTGAGCAAGCAGTGTCCTTTAAATGCTCATTCATTCTCTCTGCAACAGTGAGTGCATCCAGAACTTTCTTTAAGCCTTCAGTGCACTCAGCCAGCTTTGACAGCATCTGCCTGGGATCTAGTGAAGACGCCTCTCACCAGGGGATATCGTAGGGGACTCTTCTCCAGGATCATGTTAGTGACACTCAGAATAAACTGCTTACACTGCATGTGAAATGCAAATGCAGCTTTTGCACTTAATTTGTGGCTCTTAAGAAGCTGCTCTGCTGTCTGACCACGTCTGCTCGAGTGGAATATGGTTGTTCAAATCTTTATTGTCAATTTTTAGCAGGCCAGTGATTCCTACCGACGAACACAGAATGGAGAGTTTAAGAAATTTTGTTAGCAGTTTTCTCACAATGTTCTCAAGGTCTGTAGCCAAAAAGAACACGACAGGTTTATCTGTCAGAAAAAATGTCAAAAATTGTTGGAGTGTCACTGCAATAGCAAGTGCAAACTTGAGCTTTGCTACCAATAGTGGGTCACAGCAAAAGTCAACAAGATTCTGTAAAGATGCTCACTTTGGAAGGTTCACTTCCTTGCTTCTTGCCACTTCCACATACTCGCTGACATCAGAGCAGAGGTGCAGAACATGCTCTATGTCTGGTACTTTCTCAATCCACCGATGTGCACAGAACTTGAGAGGAAACTGAATTTGTCCGGTGACAGCTACAAAATCTTCTCTCTGGGCAGATGCATCAAGAAACAACCTGCTCACACTTTAGAGCAATATGTCCAGCCACATTGTGCATAATGCCTTCTTGCGCAGTGTGCAAGCTACAGCTGCCCAAGTCTAAGCACCTCACTTGATAGTTCTTGTGTAGGTGCTCCTGCGGGCCTTTGAATGCCTTGAGATTCTCATTGGGCCCATCCATTGATATTTGCACTATTTTCTGCAAGGGAAGCTGTTCCAACGCGTTCAGCAGAGGTCTTCAGCCCGGGCAGGGCCCATAAACATGCATGTTGAGTACCGTGTGGTTGATCACTGCAATGCATCCAAGTACCTAACATGCACATCCATTTGTTTTTGCTGGCAATGTTCATTTAATGATTCGTCAAACAGGACAATGTAGTAATCACAGTTTTTTACCTACTGCCGCAGAGACAACAACAAGAATGTCCTCAAACCATGGCAGGCAATATATGACAGGGTTCGTACAGTGTTCCAAGAGAAAAATTCAAGGATTTTTCTAGGACCTTTGACAAAAATTAAAGAACACATTTGCAGTTCACGGTAAATTTTATTGCATAAAACAAAGGATATTCTGTTCACTTACTGCAGTTTCACTAGACTCTAGAACTTCAGAAATAGAAGTTCTGAAGCTCAAGACAGGTCTTTCAGTTTTTTTGTTTGCATCTTAATGCTATCAAGTTCTGCAGTCTTGACTTTACTACATGTCTGATGTCGTCAGTTGCTTCTGCCTTTTCAGCGAAGCCATCAGCATATGTTGCCAAATCGGCAACAACTGCTTCAAGTTTCTTTCTCTTCAGCTGCATGCATTCAACTTCCTCCATAATCCCCTTTTTGTCTGATTTGCATTTTCTTGACACTTTTTCTTCTCTGATTCTAAGTGTGTGCCACAGTGCTGCCTTGCTGTGGACAGCCATTCTTAGCTATTTTGTTATGGTGACATTTAAAATGCTGCCTGCCTTTTCCACTGCGTCACATATGACACACTGTTGTCAGGGTAAAAAAGAAAGGAGAACGCTTTAAAGGTTGAAATGAATAACTGGATTAAACCAAACTGCTACATGAGATTCGTCTGCTTCCACGATCCGCGCCAGTCCGTGCCTCGGAGCTCACTGTCTCGTCGGGCATCTTCTCCCAGGCTCTTCGGTGAAGACGAACTTTGATCCCAGGGGGATAGCACCACCAAAGCAGCGCGCACAGAAACGTATCACATTTCGGTGGCGAGGCGCCCCAGCAACATAAACACAGGCCAGACCACCGCGTGGGTCAGATGAACGGTGTTTGCTCAAAAATGAACACACACACACACAGAAGACGGAACAGCCATGCTCCGGCACTGACACGATCTCCATTTTAGATGGAGCTGTCCTCAGCTCCACGCCCCAAATGAAGACCGATGCTGGTGTCAGCAAGTTCAGCGGCGTCGCTCCACGATGCCGTAGTTCGTCGGATGAGGGCAGTGGTCACTCCCAGGAAAGCAACAATTTCGTACGGTCCTTCGAAGTGGGGGTCCAAAGTCCAGTGGCAAGCACCGATGGCGCATAGCACATTGTCGCCAACTCTGAAACTCGGAGGGTCACGCTTTGCGTTGTAGCGTTTCGTCGAGTACTCCTGGCTCGCCTTCAGCTTTTCCTTAGCCTTGCTTCGTGCCACAGCCAGGCTACGCAAACGTTTGGGCTCTTCGATGTCGCTCTGGATTGCTCCAATATTAAGTTCACCCGGTAGCCCGGGCTGGTAGCCGTATTAGCCAGAATGCGCTGTATCCAGTTTGCTCGGACTTTGCTACATTGATGGCGAAGACCGCGTCAGCAAGTATACGTTCCCAGTTCTGTGCTCGACTGAGCAGTTTTCTGAGAATTTGCTTCAATGTAGCGACCATTCTTTCCATGAGGCCGTTCGCTTGAGGCCAATATGGCGGCGTTTTCACGTGTTGCATTCCAAGCTTCCGGTAGACAGTGGCCATCTTTTTGTTTACACAACCTCTCGCCTGATCCGTAATGATCACTTCTCCCCGCAGGGGCGTCTGCGTGAGCAGGCGTTTGGTGTGTGGCGACACCACGGACCCGAGCCAATGGGGGGGTTTCGACCCCCTCCCACGTGTCGCCGTGCGTGGCTTAGCCGTGTCCGGGGAAAAGGGGATCCTGGGGGTTGAGCCGACGCCGGGTGATTGGACCTTTAAGGCCCCCCGGAAGAGGCAACACACCCCTTTGGCCCCGGCTTCACGTAGACGGCACCCCCGGATTGACCCGCCCGGGGGAAATCGGCAGTCGCCTTTTCCTTTCTCTCTCTTCTCGAATCTTCGTCTTTTCTCTTACTTTAAATCTTTCCTGTCCTCTACTCTCTTCTATTGACTTCCGTGTTTCCTGGCGGCAAGGGTTAACCCTGTGTGGCTATCCTACCTTGGATACACCATATTCGGTTATAGTGGTGGCGTACAGCTGGCGTCTGCAGGGCCTGTGCTTACAGACCCTGCAGCGTCCCCTTGTAGGACTCCATGGTGGGTGGCTGGTGTCGCTGCCGAAAATTAAACATCCAATATGTCTAGTTCTTACCCTCCACTCCCTGATCGCCCTCAGAAAAGAGGGCGCACCGATGAAATTTTTCAGTTTTTTGGCCAACAAAGAGAATCTTTCCCCCGATACCATGTCATACACTCAGAAACTCCAGACAAACCAGTGCGAGCAATTTCACCTTTCCTAGTTTCCAAGTCTTTGTCCGAAATCTTTGGCCCAGGGTATAAAGCATCGAGGATGGCAAGTGGTGATCTCCTCTTGGAGCTTCGCGACAAGAAGCAATTTGAAAAACTGCCTAATATAGTGAAATTTGGAGACACCAAAGTAATAGTAACCCCGCACCGAACTATGAATACCACCCGTGGCGTTGTTTCAGATGATGATTTGTTAGGGCTCACTGAGGCTGAACTCCTGGAAGGTTTCAGCGAACAGAATGTCATCAACGTGAAACGAATTAAGATGAGGCGTGATGGAAAAGAAGTCCAGACTAAGCACCTGATACTTACTTTCAATTCAAGTGTACTGCCCGACTCCATCGAGGCTGGGTACATCAGGCTTCGAGTGAGGACATATATACCAAACCCTCTCCGATGTTTCAAATGCCAGCGATTCGGCCACAGTTCACAGAACTGCTGAGGCCGCCTAACTTGCGCAAAATGCAGTGCTGAAGAACACACGTCTGATGCCTGTGAAAACCCTCTTCACTGTGCCAACTGTAATGGGGAGCATGCCGCATACTCACGGTCATGCCCAAGCTGGAAAAAAGAAAAGGAAATAGTCACAATTAAAGTAAAACAAAATATTTCATTTAAGGAGGCACGAAGGCAGGTGTCCTACCTGCCAAAAACCAGCTTTGCCGAAGTGGCGCGTCAGGGGGCAGCGCCACGACGGCCTCCGGCGGCTGTCTGGCACACACGTAGTGAGCCGGCAGTGACGCCATCCGCCCCCTCGGTGGTTGCAGCCAGTGCTGCTCCACCATCCAAGAAGGACTCACCAACCTCCGGGCTGGGGGGCGCGAAGGTCTCGTCTTCTGAGGCGAGGCCCTCAAAGCAAACGCAGCGCTCGCAAGAGCGCGTGTCCAGCGCCTCGCAAGAGGCAATGGACACAACACCAAGCGTGAGGGCGCAACCAGCGCCTAAGGATCGGCGCGACTCCGTCGACCGATCCAAAAAAGAAAAATCTCGTGTCACGGCCCCTGGAAAGGGTCCGTGAGCTAATTTTCCATCCTTGAGCACACAGCACAAAACACAAAAACACATCTAAAATGGACACACAGATCTTACAGTGGAATGTGAGAGGACTTCTCCATAATCTCGATGATATTAGAGAACTTCTTAATAAACATACTCCAAAGGTGCTGTGTGTTCAGGAAACACATCTCAAGTCCACACAAACAAACTTTCTAAGGCAATATGCCATCTTCCGCAAAGACCGTTACGACGCTGCCGCCTCGTCGGGCGGTGTCGCTATAATAGTCGACAAAAGTGTTGCTTGTAAGCCGTTGAACCTCCGAACTTCCCTTGAGGCAGTTGCTGTCCGAGCAGTGCTGTTCGGTAAGCTACTAACAATTACTTCTATTTACATTCCTCTGTGCTATCAACTTTCGAAGACGCAATTTCAGTGCTTCATTGATGAACTTCCTCCGCCATATATAGTCGTTGGTGATCTAAACGCACATAGTCCCCTATGGGGCGACCCCCGTTTGGATGCGCGAGGACAGAACACTTTCTGTTTTCATCAGGCGCATGTTTACTTAACAAAAAAGAACCAACGTATTATAGCACTACACACAACACATACTCTTCTATAGACCTAACTATTGTCTCGAGTACACTAATTCCATATCTGGAGTGGTCCGTTCTTAAGAACCCCTTTGGGAGTGACCACTTCCCGATTATGTTGAAGTTAACAAAAGAAGATACGTGCTCGCCTCATTTTCCACGATGGAACATCGAGACAGCCAACTGGGAACTGTTCCGAGAAAACACATTTTTAGACGGAGATGACATTGCTGATTTTAATATAGACGATGCTGTGGCATACCTAACAGGTTTTATCATTGACGCTGCAACGAAATGCATTAAGCTAACTAACGGAATGACTAATAAGCGTCGCATCCCATGGTGGAACGACGAGTGTCGGAAAGCGCGCAACAGTCAAAATAAAGCTTGGAGATTACTCCGCAATTACCCAACAGCTGAAAACCTCGTCAATTTCAAGCAGGTTAAGTCACAAGCCAGAAGAACGCGTCGTCTTGCAAAGAAAGAAAGTTGGAATAGGTACATCTCCGGTATAAATTCTTACACCGACGAAACGAAGGTTTGGAATAGGGTAAACAAGTTAATGGGTCGGGAGTCACACCCCCTACCCTTGGTAAGTAGCCGAGGTGAGAGCCTGGAAGAGCAGGCGGACTGCCTAGGCGAACACTTTGAATATGTTTCAAGTGCATCGCACTATACAGAAACGTTCTTAAGATTCAAAGAACGCGAAGAGCGGCAGCCCCTTAAATGTAAACGTCCATCCAGTGAGGCTTACAACTGCCCATTTACATTAGCTGAACTTAAGGCATCTCTTACGTGCGTCAAAAACTCGGCGCCAGGTGGCGATCGTATAATGTACGAAATGATCAAGCACCTTCACCCCGAAGCACTAAAAACACTCCTAACTCTCTTCAATACCATGTGGGCAGCTGGGTATATTCCATTGTCATGGAAAGAAGCGATAGTCATTCCGGTACTTAAACAAGGCAAAGACCCGTCCTTAGCCGCCAGCTACAGGCCAATAGCGTTAACAAGCTGTCTATGCAAACTATATGAGAAAATGTTAAACCGGCGTTTAATCCACTTTCTAGAAAGTAACAGCATACTAGACCCTCTTCAGTGTGGTTTCAGAGAGGGAAGGTCGACTATAGACCACCTTGTCCGCTTCGAGGCATACATCAGAGATGCATTTATTCATAGGCAGTTTGTACTTTCCGTATTCCTAGACTTAGAGAAAGCGTACGATACCACATGGCGATTCGGGATTCTACGCAATCTTGCCGCCATGGGCATCCATGGGAACATGTTAAACACAATTGAAAGCTATCTGTCTAACCGAACCTTTCGCGTAAAAGTGGGAAATGCTCTATCTAGATCATTCACCCAAGAGACTGGTGTTCCGCAAGGGGGCGTGCTTAGTTGCACACTCTTTCTTGTAAAAATGAACTCTCTGCAGTCAGTAATTCCAAGCACGATGTTTTATTCCGTGTATGTTGATGATGTGCAGATGAGTTTCAAATCATGCAATATGTCTATCTGCGAACGACAAGTGCAGCTTGGAATGAATAAATTCTCTAAATGGGCGGATGAGAATGGCTTTAAAATAAACACCCAGAAAAGTACGTGCGTACTTTTCTCCAACAAACGAGGGGTAATGCCACTACCAAGTATTGCGATCAAGGGAGACCAACTCTCTGTGAGAAGCGAGCATAAATTCCTGGGAATCACTTTAGATTCTAAGCTGACGTTTATTCCCCACATTAAATATGTAAAAATGAAATGTCTGAAAGCAATGAACGTCCTAAAGCTTCTATCACGTACAACATGGGGTAGTGATCGAAAGTGCCTCTTGAAGTTGTACAAAAGTCTTGTCTGGTCGCGCCTTGATTATGCAGCCATAATTTATCATTCCGCAACGCCAAGTGCATTAAAAATCCTAGACCCCGTCCACCATCTGGGTATCCGACTCGCAACCGGTGCTTTCAGGACAAGTCCGATCCAAAGCCTCTATGTAGAGTCGAATCAGTGGTCACTTCACCTGCAGCGATCATATAGTAGTTTCACATATTTTATAAACGTACGCGCAAACATCAAACATCCGTCTTATTCAACTATAAACGATATGACCGCTGCCACACTCTTCCATAATCGACCTGCAACGAGAAAGCCGTTCTCTTTGCGTGTGAGAAACCTAAGTGAGGAAATGGGTGTTCCACTGTTTGAACTTTGTCCTATGCTCTCAGTGAAACTGTTACCGCCGTGGCAGTGGCAGCTCATAGATTGTGACACATCATTTGTCGAAATCACTAAACACGCACCAGAAGCACATATTAAAATGCATTTCCGAGAACTCCAGTCCCACTACTCATGCGTAGAGTTTTATACCGACGCCTCTAAGTCGCATGCCGGGGTGGCTTATGCAGCCGTCGGACCATCCTTCTCGGAATCCGGTGTACTGCACCCGGAAACAAGTATCTTTACGGCTGAGGGTTATGCACTATTGTCGGCTGTGAAGCATATACGGAAATCAAAGGTACAAAAATCAATTATATTTACAGACTCGTTAAGTGTCGTAAATGCATTAATGTCACTTTTCAGATTCAGAAATCCGGTACTAATTGAGCTGTATTCCGTTCTGTGTACAGCGTATATGTCCAACCAGCATATTACTATTTGCTGGGTACCTGGCCATCGAAGCATCGAGGGCAATGTGTTAGCTGACCAAATGGCCACGTCAATTACATTGCGCGCTATTAACCCTACCGCTACTGTCCCTGCAACAGATCTAAAACCCTTCCTACGTAAGAAACTGCGAAGCCACTGGCAACGCTTGTGGGACACGGAAATAAACAATAAGCTTCACATGATTAAGCCGCAGTTAGGTTACTGGCCCTCCGCTACGAGAACACGGCGAACTGATGTCCTATTATGTCGCCTCAGAATAGGACACACATATGGTACCCATAGCTTTCTGCTGACTGGCGATGAACCTCCTACATGTGGTAGATGTGGCGAGAGGCTAACCGTCCTCCACGTCCTCCTGGAGTGTCGGGAAGCCGAAAGAGAGAGAAAGAAACATTTTCCTTTAGCATACCGCTATCATCTTCCCCTACATCCTATTATGTTTCTCGGCGAAGAACCGCTTTTTGACGCAAAATCAGTCCTTGGCTCTTTAAAAGATGTTGTATTGAATGTTTTTAGCCCAACAAGTTCATAGCGCATCCTCTGTCCAGAAGATGCCGCTGTGATAGCAGCTTTCAATGAGCCCATGCCTCCATGTCCTTGTTTTAAGGGCTCTGCTGAGGCACTAGTGCTCCACGCCAATTTTTTATTTGATATTCGTATCATTTTTAATGCATTTTTATGTCTCCATAGCACACAGCATTTGTCATTGCCATAATTTTACTCTATGTGTATTTTGCGCACTTACAGCGAGTGTTTTTAGGCCCATTTACAGCCACGTCACATCTGTTTTATCCACGCTGCGTAACGCACAGTTCATTATCATCGTTCTGGCGCTCTTTGGCCACATCTGGCCCTTGCGCCAATAAACTCCACTAATCAATCAATGATCACTTCTGGTACTCCAAATCATGGTACCCCTCAGTTGAGAAGGTAGTCGATGTAGTGTGTCGATGCCGTGCTCGGAACGGTGATAGCATCCATGTACCATGTGCAGGGGTGGAAGCGGGCTTGAGTGTTTTGGAGCAGCTCAGGGAGCAGGAATAATGCTGTTTTGGAGCAGCTTTGGAGCACCAAAATGTGTGTTTTGGAGCAATGCAAGTTAGTTTTGGAGCAGAATTCTAGGGTCAAACATTATTGTCGTTTAATGCTTTTTTTTATTTCTGGTAAACACAAAAATTTTAGAAAACATTCAATACTGACAAACCAACCACACTTAACACAAATAATATATATATATATATATATATATATATATATATATATATATATATATATATATATACACACGCGCGCGTACGTGTTATTAAAACATCACAGCTGTGATAGAGCAATGACTAAGGAAAACGAGATAAGTGATGTTTTGAATAGCTGCACTTGACTAGGCTGACACATGAAAAACGTTCATGGTAATAAAGCGCACCGTCGCTGACATGAACAACTGAAGACTAGAAATCAATAAATATTGGTTGCTTTCATGCTAAACTCCATGAGGCTCTTATAAAAAACGCTCAAAAAAGGTTACTGTCCCATCATTAAAACGACACAGCCGACATTACAACAGAGAGGAAAACAGAGATCCTTCGTTGCTAAACCTGACTACACTTCAGAGAAATTTTTTTAAATGCTCACATTGGCAAAACATAACTGCTCTCACGTACAAATGACAAGACGAAGCTATTCTGAAACATTCACTTCTTAAGCATCTAGCGAGCCTAGCCTACTTCGACTTCAGAGCTTCAAGAGCTGCGTCCACCGCTTGTATGCGTTCAAGGACTGACGGAAGTTTGGAGTTCACATCAGTCAGCAGCACGTTTCCAGTCTCAACTTTTTGCATGTCTTTCGATGACACACCCAAGTTGATAAGGTCTTGTGCACTGGCCAAGAGTGACTTAAGAGAGGTTAGACGAGCTTGCAAACCAGTTTTTTCTTCCTTAAGCTTTTTCACCTCGCAGTCCTTTGCCAATGGCTCCTCACTTTTTCTCTTGCGCGATGCTGAGGCTTCCTCCCTTTGCACGCGCTCGCGATAAGCTCGGTACGATTTCCCAACTGATCTGAGCAGCTCCTTCGTTAGTGGCACCTTCGTAGCGTCACCGCCATAACGCTTTAGAAAAGCTTTTGTCTGACGAAAGCTGGTCACACTTGTTATTGACAAAGAAGCTCGGTGATGCAGGGCTTGCTTGTTTTCACTAAATCCCCTTTCACAGTCCGCATTTCCATGCGGGAGACACAGAACTGCCTTTGCAAGTTTCGCAAGTTTTGGATATTTGGGCTCACCATTCGGCATTTTCACCAGGAACACATTTGCCCAATGCGGGATTACATCGTCAGAAATTTCCCAGTCTGCTGTTTCGCAGACGAGGGATAGCCACTCATCCGTCAGCGTTGATACTTCGTTCGGAGGAATGACTTGCGGCAAAGCATTTGCAATAAAACGCACAGACTTCGTGTAAGAATCTCCTGTAGCACCAGGCTTTAAGAATCTCATATGGAATAGCACTCTGTTGTCAAGAGGTAACCTTGAGACGAGATACTTTGTGCAGGTGATGTAAAAAGCTCTGGCCTTGACGTGGAAGGCCTTTTTCTGGGTAGGAGTCCACAGCTCCATTTCCTTCTCAGTGTCAGAGCCAAGCTCAGGCTTTGCCTTCCAGTTGGCCGGTAATTCGACATTCGTGTCTTTTAACTGGAAGCCTGTTGCATCCTTGAAAGCTTCTTGCCGCAAGAACCTGCCCATCACCAGCTTCCCAATGGCCACCATTTCCTCGTAAAAGACATGAATGAGAGGCTTCTTGCTCTGAAACAGCGTCTGAAATCTGTCAAAGAGTTGAGCGGCATTCTTAAGAAAAAGAAGTCTCGCTCGGAGCGTGTGGTCAGCAAATGCAGCTGCCAGGCGATTGTGCCTCACATATGATGTTTTTGGCTCACCACTCTTGGAAAAAAAAGCCTTCAAGGCATCGTACAACTCAAGCACACGCTGTATACTTGGCAGTAGTGTCAGCCACCGACTGCTTACGTGACGCAAGAACTCCAGCTGTGGCAAACCGAGCTTCTGCTGCAGATCTTTGATGTCTGCATGTCTCGTGGCACATTTGAAGTACTGGTGGATATCAGTAACAATACTATCAACTTCCTGGCAAAACGTGTCAAGAGCAGCAGCAAATGCGTTATGAACTTTATGTAGTCCGCATTCCCCAATGTCAATCATATTAGGGCTCAGCTCTGCTTTTATTTTGCGCTTCAGGCATTTCATCACATTGGGGCCGTCAGAGAAAAAGCACACCATGTTATTCTTGGGTAGCTCACTAAGCGAGTCGCTGACACAGGAAAAGAGCTCATCTGCAGTAGCGTGGCCCATGTGAAATGACTGAAGGTGCTCAACGACGACATCTTGTGCCTTTACAGAGAAGTACCGAACGAGGACGTCCAGCTGCTGCACCTTCATCTCGGGCACTGGCGTCTCGTCTATCATTACAGTGTAGAACACCCCAGGTTCTGCAAGTTCTTCTACTACTTTCCCTTTGAAGTATGGTCCGAGGCCGTCAGAGATTATGTAAGAAACTTTCTTGCGCCCACATTGGAAGGCCTTGGCTATCTGTGAATCTGGGAACATATGGGGGTATGTAGCTGTTGCGACATCTGCCAAAGTGTAAGGGAGTGAGTTGGCTACAACAGTAAGAGCAAAAAGCGCTTCAGCTTTCGCGACACTTTCTTGCAAGGACGTTGTTGGCGCATTCCTGCTGAAGTCTAGGGTGCTTTGGGTGCAGCGGCTCTTGGTAAGGACTCCATCTTTGTCTCGATGTTTTCTTGCATTTTCCACATGCTTAGCAGAAGTGGCATGGCGCATCACTGCTGAGCTTCCATGATGTGTACAGCTCACTGTAACGTTACACAGCACACAGAAGCCATCACTGTCATTTCCGCTTGGACGACACCAAAGAGATATGAAATCTCCATTGCCATCTTTCTTAGTCAAGATGTCGGGATTAAATTTGGTGCATCGCTCTGAAAAAAAAAGAAGTGACCATAAGAACTGCTGTCCGCAAAAGAAATTTCAAAGATTAAATCGAAGACCTGCGCTAAACTGAATGAATCTGCATAGTTTCCTGCACAGAACATTTTGCTACACTGAAAAATCGCTAAGTGCACCTGCTAAGAACAGGCCCATGTACTATGCACCACACCGCTAAACTATATAAACTACATTATAATATATCCGAGTCGCGGACACCGCCACATATGGGACTAAAGCGTAGTACACTGAACCAGTGACCACGTAATCCAGATTTTCTCTCTGTAAAAAAAAAAAAAAGCTCACCGCAAAACTATGTTTATCCGGATAACGAATGCACCAGTGTTTATTAAAACTTTTTTGCCCTCACGTACATAGCGCGCTTGCTGGAGAAGGAAAAAAAAAGGGGGGGGGGGGGAGGAGGGGTGCATGCATCACGCCGCAGCGCTGCGTGCGGCGAAGCTGCACTTTGAGGCAAAGTGCGCGAATTAAAGTGGAACCGCATGGCGCGTTTTTCGCTCGCGAAAAACACATGCGAAGAAGCCCGCGTTGCCGCGGAGGCAGGTGGACCCACACGGAAAGAAAGCAGCGGCGTTTGCCATGTTCCTACATTTTCGTCAAAAGCCTACGCCGGCTTCAAAAAGTTCCTTCGAAATGCGCGGAGGTCAGCGCCGTCTGGAGGCATTGGAAGAAACCAAACAAACACGCGTCTGCACCCTAAACTCCGCTTGTAGGACGAGCGGGCGACACGCTGCGCGAGGCGTTTTCTTTTCTACTTCGAGTAGGAAGATGCGGCGGCACGATTTTGAGATTGCGTTCGTCAAAATGACGCGCGCGCCTCTCCGACCACGCGTCAGTCCCGCATGAAATCAGGGCATTCGGGGCGCAACGGCGCGATTTCGCGAAGGCGTTCGTCAAAAAACACTCACGTCCCTCCAAACGCGTGTAAATCGCGCCAGAAAGTGCGCCATGCGGCTCCACCTTCTCCCTTTAAGTTCCCTTCCAAGATCTGTCTATTATTGGTGTTGGTTATATGCACACAAATATGGTACTTGAGGTGCGATGATACTAGATGTCGCAAGCGCACAATTTGTACCCCATGGTTCTGTTTTCGTACTACCTCACATTCGGCTTTTGAGTAATAAGCGTTCTAAGTGTCTATTTTGTTCTTTTTTGTATATTTCTTCACTCGCCACCTCATGTACCAAACCACACACAGCAACGGCGGCGAGCGGCATGTCATGTTGTGCTGCGTATGGTACGAGCTACAGCGTACTCGACCACGAGGTGAGCGCAGGTTCTGACGAGCCAAAATCGAACAACGCGACCGAGTGCACTGGCGAGACTAAGCTCATCGCTGCACGAGCGCGTTTACATGCTGCATCTATAACGTCTAAGGGCTTGTGTGCAATGCAAAATGTTCTGCACATGGAGGGGCACGCTCTCACTAGAGTTTCGGAAATGGTCCAACGGACTTACACTAACCGAAGCCCTGCGAGTGGTTTCGCGGTTGGCTTCATTGACCGCAAATGGATAAAACAAATTCTTCTTTCTCATGCAGACGTATGACACAAAATCCATATTACACACTCAGCAATACAGCGTTTTCCTTTATGCAATGTTTCTAAATAATGGTCGTGCATTTACATCCGTGGCAGCTGCTCGCACTATCCTCATGGCTTCACATCAAATTAATATTCGCAGTAAATAGAACCTTTTCGACAATATGAAGCGTCGACGCACTTACTTTTATTCATGTTCGCAATCCCAGGCCACGATGACAGCAACCGCCTCGTGCGCGCAGTGCGCCAAAAAACTCCGTTGCCGCCGGCGTCACAATCGAAATATGGCCGCACAACTGACTTTTTTGCGCCTTCGACAACGTCACGAGAGCGCGCCAAGCGATATGATGATGATGATATAAGCTCGCATAGGCGCGACACCACAAGGATGACAGCGGCTCATGAAGGCACAAAACGTAACCTCTGTGATCGGTTCCGGCAGCGCACCGGAGCCCATCGCGGAGGCCGTGCACCAAAGACCACTTGGGAGCAGTTTCGGCGCAATAATGCGTTTTGGAGCAGGATGGCGCAGCAGAAGCGGATTGGCGCAGCGTGGCGCAAATGGCGCAGCACTTCCACCCCTGCATGTGGCATGGTCGATGCAGACTAATACGAGCCTTTGTCTTCCGTTTCGTTAAGTGGGCCAATGTGGTCCAATGATATGACGATGTTGGGCTCGTTCGGCACATCTCGTGGATTCAAACATCCTTCGCTTCGTTTCGTTTGAGCATTGATCACTTGACAACTGTGACATGACATTACGTATGACTTCACGTCTCCTGAAATCGATACCTGCGTGCGATCAGGTCCTTCGTTTTGGTCACGCAGAGGTGCCATATCTTCATCACTGTGCTCCCGGAACAACAATTTTCTTGACGGTGCGGCCCTTTTCGGTCGTCTGTCTCGTTAGGGTGTCGTCATCTATCGAGTAGAAGCAGTTGCCTTTTGCCTCCTTGTTCATTAGCCTGATACATTCAGTGTCCGTGGCCTGAAAGTGCTTCAATGTTTCGTGATTGCGAACAACCATTGTTTGGAAAAGCACATGTCTCTCCGCATTCTCTATTTTGAGGACGTCTCCTGACGTTCTCTGCTCTTCCAATTGTGAGAGAGCTTCTGTGGCTCCGTTGAGTCTGGAGGAAACAGCGCCTTCCGTTTCTTGGCACAGTATTTCAACGGGTTCCGATTCTTTGGGTTCAATTCGTATGAACTTATTTGCGTCGTTTATTTGATTTCGGCAGAACGAGGCGATGAGAATTTCTGTGGCTTTAGTGTCGTCACTTGAACTAGAACGATCATGTATGGTGGGTTGCGCGTCCTCTTTAGTTACGTTCACCAAAGTGATGTCGTTTGTTGGACGAAAGATCACCTGGACATTGACTTTTCAACGTCAATCAGATCCCAGAATCATGTCAATTGGCTTTGGTAGGGGGCTTAATATTTATTTATTTATTATTTATTTACAATACCTACAGCGCCCACGTGGGGCATTAGTGTAGGGGGGAGATAATTACATCAAAGATATATGCATATACAAAACGTAATACATCTCAGAAAAATGCAGAATGGTGACAAATCATGGTGTACATAAAAGAAATAGAGCTACATAATAAAGGAACGAAGGGTGACACATAATTAACATTGACGCCACTACAACATTTGGTAGTGTCGTCCGTATTGTCCCAACCATTATATCAACTTCTGCTGACATTTGCGGCTGTATCGTTCTGTCCAAAATTTCATAGTTGTTACCGGATGTCCAAGGAGTAAGCGTAGCTTTCGGGGGTAGAGCTTGCGGGGAGATTAGTGATACGTTGGCACCAGTATCAATGCAAAGACCGTTGACAACCGGTAAACTTCCCCCAGTAGATTTCAGGAAGCAGTTCACCTGCTTGGCGGAAGTTTCGTGTGTGTTGTCACTTCTTGAACGAATCTGGCGTTTCTCCTCAGCTTGTAACATTCCTCTTGTTTTAGGTTTCATGCACTCTCGCGAAATATGTCCAGTTTCGCTGCAGCTAAAACATCGTGGTGCAGATGGTTTCCTAAACGGAGGCAATGTGGTGCACCCTGAGGCTTAGCGTTCTGGTTTCCTTTCTCGGAGAAACACTTGTGATTGCGCATCATCTTCTATAGCCTTCGATCGTCAGCAGTCAAGCATTGTTGCTCTGTCGATGAGCTCTAGGATGAATTTACAACAGTTTGCGGCTAAGGAAAACGCTTTAAAGGTTGAAATGAATAATACCCTTGTTACACAGGCAGCCTAAACCACGGTTAACGTAACCGCGGTTAACCGTACTGAACTACGGTTACCGGGATTTACGGTTCGCCGATGTTACACAGCGCACCAGCGTCCACGGTCAAGACAACTGGCGCCACCTTGGGTGGTACAAACGAACTAATGTCATATTCACAGGAGCGAAGTTCAGGATCTACAAATTTTCATTTATTAGCTACACAGCGTACTCAAAACGTATCTTCATATAAATATATGCATATTTTGTGTCACAAAGCTATTGATTGTTATAGTTTGCTGGTGACATGATTCCAGATTGCCCGATGTTGGACGGCGCGCAAAATAGTCTTACAACATTGGTCTTGTTTTGCTAGCAGTGGCGCAGTGGTCTGTGGCTGCCTTGTTAAAACGGTTACGTGGTTTTTGTTGCTTGTTTTGCAATCGGTGCTGTGAGGTTCTGTCGTGCATTCTGTGTGTAGCGGTGACCGGCGCGGGCAGTGCTGCAAGAGTGGTGATGGCTTTGAGCACGCCTACGTCAGTCGATTACAGCGAGGAGGATGCAACGTTCTGGGTTTCTTTTGCAGCTCAGTATGCACTGCTACAACAGCGGCGAATCCGGGAACGCAACATCTTCATTGAAGCTGAAAAGCTAAATGCCGAGCGACGAAGCGCCGAAAGGCGGTGTAAACGCGTTATGGCGATATGTGCGCGACTGTGTTCACGGGACAGGCGGCTGTGGTCGTACCCTCGGGGTCCATCGTGGTGGGAAACAACCCAGCCTCATCTCTCAGATGACGACTTCAGGGGAAACTTTAGAATGAGTCGAACCACATTTACTTATGTGGTAAGTGTGTGTGAGTCGATGAGACGCGTCGACACCAACAAGCGACAAGCCATCCCTTTGGAGAAAAGGATAGCTATCGGGATTTACCGCTTAGCGTCGTCTGCGGAAGACAGAACGGTAGCCAACGCCTTCGGCGTAAGCCGTGCCTCCGTGAATATAATATTCCGCGAGTTTTGCGAAGTTGTCGTACGCCACCTGGAGCCTCGATTTGTGCGCTTCCCAACACTGCATGAACTAGCGGAGCACATGAGGCAGTTTGCTGCACTGACTGGATTCCCCCAAGGTGTTGGAGCTCTAGACGGTTGTCACATAGAAGTGTGCCCACCCAAAGAACAAGCTTGCGACTACTACAATTATAAAGGGTGGTACAGCATGATACTTACGGCTGTCGTCGACCACTGCTATAAATTTATGCTTACTAACGTGGGCACACCAGGAAGGAGTCATGATGCCGATGTATTCCATAAGTCGTGCCTCCCAAAAATTTTGTCAAGTGGTTTGTTTCAGCTGCAAAAAAAGACATTCCACGGTGTGTCAGTTGGGCCTGTCCTGCTTGCAGATCAGGCGTATCCACTTCAGAAAGAAGTGATGAAGCCATTCTCACAACCAGGGGCTGCAGGTTCCTCCACACAGATTTTTAATTATCATCTATCCAGTGCAAGGCGAATTGTGGAAAATGCATTTGGACGTTTGAAAGCACGATTCCGAATTTTGCACAAAGGCCCCGAAAACGACATCCCCAATGTGAGGCGCATCATCCGTGCATGCTGTGTGCTGCATAACATTTGTGAAGAGCTGAATGACAGATGTGACACAAACTGGATCGAATGTGCTCGCTCCAACGATGAGAGCAGGCCTCAACCCCAGCACACAACCAATCGGTCTGAACCAGCTGCTGAAGAGGTTCGAGACGCTCTAGCAGCATTTCTTGCTGGTAACTGAAAAGTGCACATGAATTTAGTCTGCTAGGCCATTTTTGTGTGTACAAGTGTGTGGATTATTCGACAACCAGTAATATTTGTGGTGTGCATTTTTGTAGTTTCAGACGTTTCACTTTCAGAATGGGTGAACGAAATGCAATATCAGTGTACAGTGCTCACGGAATGAAATGCGACAGGGAGCATTGAGTAGAACGGTGCAATATGTGCAAGTACTCGAAGGTACCATGTCACGTCACTAGGAATCTGGCCACCTAGGGAGACTGGGGCCCTGATCTGAGTGTACACGCCACAATTACGCTGATATCACATGAACTCCGGACGGTGGAACCAAAAGTTTGGGCATTAGTTAGCGCTAGGTTGTCGCGTTTCATTCCGTGAGCACTGTACATTGAGAGAATTGGTTGCTGGTCTAGTTGGTTCATAATGGTAGACCGCAGAATGCAAATGAGGTACAGGACAGAGAAGTGCACAGCGTGTGCTTCTCTGTCCCGTACCTAATTTGCACTCTATAGCCCACTGTGAGTGCACTGTGCCATGAAACAACTATGTCATGAAATAACTATGCCATGAAAGCAAGCATCAGTCTAGGGCGTTTTCGAACATCATCAATGTTATTGTAGCAGTGTCTGTCTTTCTACATAGAAAGCCTGAAAGACTAAGCACGTTTATGATATTACCAAACTCGCTAATCTGGCATAAAAGCAGCTATCACTCTGCTTTCCAGAGACATTTCCTATTACGTAACTTTTCTGTGGTCGCTATTGTTACTTGCATCTATGTGGCCAATAAATAGAAAGTGCTGCACTCTGGTTTGTACTATTTATTTTACTTTGATGCAAAATGTTGCTGCATTAACTGCAACATAGACGCTTGCATGTCGTTGGACTCCTTCTGCAGCTTCAAACCTTTTTTCATTAGTTTTCTTGATTTTTTGGCTGCCTTTGCAGCAGTGGCTGCCTCTTCTTTGTGCAATTCAAGCAGCTGCTGCAAAACAGAGGTGGCAGGCCGCTTCCTCCTCGCGCTGTTTTCGGCTCTCTGATCCCTGGAAACATTCTGTGTGTTAGAGTCGTTGCTCCTGCTGGCGCTGCAACTTTGAGGGACAGGGCTGCTGCAGCGGCTGCTCTGGCTCGCATTCTCGTCCGTGCTTGCTGCAGTATGGTCGGAGTTGTCCCAGGAGGCCAGCACCTCTGATCCTTCTGGTACTTCTGCGACTACAGCTTGCACATCCATAACCTTTGACCAGCAAGTAAAACAATCATTATTTCTCAAGCAAATGCAAGCAAGTGCAATTTTAACAAGGCGAATATGGGTGACGTGCGACATCAATGCACTGAAAATGCATGGCTGCAATTTAGCCACCAACGTTAGTCCCAATCTGGTCACATGTTTGCCATTACATTATTTCCACTAGGAATAACATTGTCTAATGTGACAAAGCTATGCTATTCAATGAACTGTACAGTCCATTGCCTGAGATGTGCATCATCAAAAAATAGTCGTACAATACGAATATTCTTGAATTGCTTGCTAGTATTGCTAACAATGTTTGTTCAGAGTGGTAAAAGCATTCAAAGTGTATAAACGTAAAATACCTGGAAACTTTCTTCAACCAATTGGTCGTCGTTAATTGCCAGTGTGCCCAAAAATTTGTGCAAGTCCCAATAGAACTCCCAATCAATGCCTTTTGAGCCAGTTGTAGTACTTTGTCGCCTGATTTTCCTAAAAAAGAAATAAGGATTTATGTTACTGCAGGCTGAATCCAATGAGGACCAATGGGCACAATGTGAATAGCAGGTAGGCATGCTTGCTGAACATCAGGCGTGAACATCTGTAGGAACGGAAGCAAAATATACCGCTTTATGACCACAACCTCAACTCCGACAGCGAGTTTCCGCTGTCACCGCGCCAGATCTCTTCAGCCTTGCCTGTGCGCGCTACACCAACCTTGTTAATTCATCAGTAGGCGAATTGTTACTACAATATAAACTGCCACGACACTGTTTAATAATTTGTTCCACCTGTCTTAGCATTAGAATAGAAGCCTGAGCGGGTTGGGACGGAGGGATTCATATTTACAAACGTGAGCGCTTCGCGCTGTGTAAACAATACACGAAAAGAAGTGGACGGGCAGGCGCAAGACGGGACAGGCATTTGCTATCGCAATCACCGCTTCACCTTTTAGGCAAAAGAGCGCTTTTTTATTTACTGTGGTCAAAAACAGCCTCGTACTATGCCTTGCTCTGACCCGGTCATTAAAAAAGTATTAAGCCTCGCGCAAAAGCAAAATAGACAGCGGTGCACGTCCTGGCGTGTGCTAACTCAGAATAGATCCAGCAACAACCAGCGAGAATTAAATGCCATATGTACCACAAGGTATAATATTGTACGTACCGGTACTTTTTGTTGAGATTATCGATCTTCAGGCGGACTTGCTTGGTCGTGAAGGGCTCCACGTCCGGCAGCAGTCCAGCGTTCAACTCCACCGTAATCGCCTCGTACACCTTTGAATTGCGTGTGGTGCCACGTAGGCGTCGAAGGTTGTTTTCCCAAAGCATAATTAAGCTCTGTGTTGTTTCCGATGACCATTTGGTACGTTGTTCACGCACCGACGCCGGCGCGCACGCTCCGTCCATGGTCGCTGCCATTTCCTCGGTTAAGCAGCAAACCGAGGTTGCCAAGCTCGGTTTGCCACAACCGCGGTTAGCGGCATAACCGCGGTTTCGTTTTCCGTGTAACATACGTGAACCGCGGTTACACATAACCGCGGTTACGTTAACCGTGGTTTAGGCTGCCTGTGTAACAAGGGTATAACTGTATTAAACCAAACTGCTGCATGAGATTCGTCTGCTTCCACGATCCGCGCCAGTCCGTGCCTCGGAGCGCACTGTCTCATCGGGCTTCTTCTCCCAGGCTCTTCAGTGGAGACGAATTTTGACCCCAGAGGGATAGCACCACCAAAGCAGCGCGCACAGAAACGTATCGCATTTCGGTGGCGAGGCGCCCCGGCAACATAAACACAGGCCAGGCCACCGCGCAGGCCAGACGAACGGTGTTTGCGCAAAAATGAACACACACAGAAGACGGAACAGCCATGCTCCGGCACTGACACTGTGAAATATACGATGAGCCTTTCAGGTTCTCTACGGAGATTTGCAGGTTGACACTGATCCCCCGTTCAACACTTCGTTGTCTATGGCTAGGAACAAGAAGGAGCTTGACTGTTTACCATTGCTCTTTGTAGAGCGGAGCGTTCGAGGAATAACTAGTAGCCACTTCCTGCCACCTGGGGAGTAGTTGCGCCGGTACAATAGGTCATCCCGAATGCTGAAGTGCGAAGCTTGGCGTCGCAGCGTTCGAGTGAGCAGATGAATGGGTGCCTCGGATAAAGCGTCCAGAAGGGAAGCTATCCATGGGTCGTTATGTTGCGCAGAGGAGACGGTGTCAACGTCAAGAGTTGAGAACGTGTGGTCTATGGTGGATATGGGCATTGCTTACGTGGACAGTGGTGACCGCGACAGTGCATCAGCATCGCATCTTTTCGGCCAGAACGGTATACAACGCGAATGTCAAACTCTTGAAGTCGAAGAGCCCAGCGGGCCAGGCGACCTGAGGGATCCTTCAGCGAAGACAACCAACATAATGCATGGTGGTCTGTAACCACATCAAACGTGCGACCGTGTAAGTATGGGCGGAACTTGAGAAGCCCCAAACTATTGCCAAACATTCCTTCTTGGTGACGCTATAGTTTGACTCCGCCTTTGTGAGCGTTCTGCTGGCGTATGCGACGACATACTCTGGGTACCCAGGCTTTCTTTGCGCCAGAACCGCACCGCGGCCGGCACCGCTGGCGTCGGTGTTAACTTCAGTCGGGGCCGTAGGATCGTAATGGCGCAATATTGGAGGTGATGTCAGGAGATGGCGAAGGGTGGAGAAGGCTTGGTCGCACTTGGAAGACCACGAGGAGAGATCGGTCGTGCTGCTTAACAGTTTGGTCAAAGGCGCAATAATCGAGGCGAAGTGGCACACAAACCGACGAAAGCACGAGCATAACCCTATGAAACTCCATAATTGCTCTACAGTTGTGGGTTTGGGGAAGTCTGCGACAGCACATAGTGTAGCCGGGTCTGGAAGTACGCCGTCCTTGGATACCACATGACCAAGAATTGTGAGTTGTCGTGCAGCGAAGCGGCACTTCTTGAGATTCAGTTGGAGCTGAGCATTCTTAAGGCACGTCAGGACTTGTTTCAGACGATCGAGATGTGTCGCGAAATCTGCCGCAAAGACCACAATATCGTCTAGGTAGCAGACACATATCTGCCACTTCAAACCCCGCAGAACAGAGTCCATCACTGCGCTCGAAGGTGGCAGGCGCATTGTAGAGGCCGAACGGCATGACATTAAACTCATATAAACCATCAGGCGTGACGAAGGTTGTCTTTGGACGGTCGTCATCTGCTAAGGGCACCTGCCAATATCCCGAACGCAAATCTAGCGATGAAAAAAACTTGGCACCTTGTAAGCAATCAAGGGCATAGTCGATTCTGGGCAAAGGGTACACGTCCTTCCGAGTGACCTTGTTTAGGTGCCGGTAATCCACGCAGAAGCGAATCGATCCGTCCTTTTTCCTAACTAGAACCACAGGTAACGCCCACGGACTCTGCGAAGGGCAAATGGCGTCGCGCTTGAGCATATCATCAACCTGCTCGGTAATCTGACGTTCTGTGGTGGAGACACGGTATAGTCGTAGTCGCACTGGTGAATGGGAGCCGGTGTCGGTGTAGTGAACAATGGCAGAAGTTCGGCCAAGGGCAGGTTGGGCAACATCGAAAGAGTCGCGGAACTGGTACAGCACATGGAGAAGTTCAGAGCGTTCAAATGGCGACAGTCTGTCTGCGATCGACGAATCGAATAGGTCGGCAGGGGGTGTATCAGAAGGGTTCAGAGCACTGACGGCGTCGAGGTCGCTTCGCGGTGAATCTTCCTGACGGCATAAATTTGGCCGATTTCAATGGGTTGCACGAATCCGAGGGATTCATCTTTAAGCAGTTTGATGGTATACGAAAGAGGATTGATGAGGCAAAGGGTGCTAGTTCCATTCGAAACAGAGGGTCGAATATGGCAGGAGGAGTGGTTTCCGACTTAAGGCTTGATGGCTCAAATAATGCAGCTTCATCGTGGAAGTTGGTGCAGTACACGGGGAGCAAAGCAGCTGTTGTCGGCAGAATTTCTGTGTCTTCTGTGACGACTACTTTGTGCGCGGCTGGATAATTGCTGTTGTTGGACTCGTCATACAATGGGAAAAGCTCAAGTTCAGATCTGGCACAATCGATAACGGCCTGATTATGCGATAGAAAGTCCCCACCAAGTATGATGTCATGCGAACAGGATGAAAGGACAATAAACTCGACAATGTAGTGATCCTCGGCGATGACGAGTCGAACAGTGCAGGCGGCTATAGGCTGAACACGGTCTCCATTCGCTGTACGTAAGAACATCATATCAAGAGGCGTGGTCACTTTCCGAAGCTTGCGACATAGTTTGGCATCTATAACAGAAATGGCAGCACCGGTATCAACAAGGGCATATGCATGGATGCCTTCTACAAAGACTTCGACAACATTCGACAGCAAAGTTCGAGGACTTCAGCATTGTGACAGCGCAGTTCTTGCCTCACGAACTGCAGCGGCTAGTTTCCCTCATTTTCAGGGGCTGGTCGACGATGCATGGGTGACAAGGAGCGGCGACGGGGTGACGGCGAGCGACGAGACCCAGATTGCAGGTAGTCACGGGACGACGTGGTCGACTGAGGATCCGGACTCTCATAACGAGGGCGGGGACGATCGATGTAGTTGTACTGCGAGCGGGCGTCTGTGTACCTCGGCGCGAGACGATGCCAGTACCGGGCGACATGGCCAATGCCGCAGCATGCAAAACAGATCGGCCGGTTGTTGTGCGTTCGCTGGGGATTTGCCGCGATAGGAGCCGTCCATGCGACGGGTGGCTGAGTCGGGGCTGTGACGTGCGACACCTGTGACACACCATGGAAAGGCAAGGGCTGTTGCTGTTGTAGCTGCTGTCGCTGTACTGCCTCAGCGTCAGTAAGAGGCGCGGCAGCAGGGTGCTGCTGAATGGGCAATTTGCTCTTCAACGACGTGGCGGAGCGCGGGAGCCAACGGGATTGGTTGCTGCAGTGGCGGCTGCTGTGGAAGCTCTTGACGCTGAGCAAACGGCAAAAGAGAAAGCTGACGAGCTACCTCTTCCTGCACAAAGTCTTTCATTTATGCAAGAAGATATGCATGATCAGGCACGACGTCCAGTGCAGCGAGAGGTTGGTTAGGCGAAGGCGAACGTCGGGTGAGAGCTCGTTGCCTCCGCAATTCATCATAGCTCTGGCACAGGGTTACCACATCTGACACAGTGCTAGGAGACTTCGCGAGGAGCATTTGAAAGACGTCGTCGTCGACTTCTTTCATAATGTGCCGTATTCTGACACTTTCACTCATTGAAGCATCGACACGTCTGCAGAGATCGATTATGTCTTCGATATTGGCGGTAAAAGTTTTATTCAGTTCCTGTGCCCGTGTGCGCAGGCGTTGTTCGGCGTGTAACTTCCGTACGGCAGGGCGACCGAAAACGGTGGTTCTTGCCTCCTTGAAAGCGGACCAGCTCTGAAATTCGGATTCGTGGTTCGTATACCACAGCTTCGCTACGCCGCCCAGGTAAAAGTTCACAGTACCCAACTTAGTAGCATCATCCCACCTGTTGGGTCCACTAACTTTTTCGTAGGACGACAGCCAGTCCTCGACAACCTCGTCCTCCGTGCCGGAAAATACCGGGGGATCTCGCTGGCGAGCTGGGCCGGGTCAAACGGGGCTCGGTAGAGGTGGCGTCTGCTGGCCTGCGTCAGCTTGCATGGTCGGCTGCAGCGTGCGGGACCGGAGTTCCAGGGTTTCGGTGAGGTGGTTACCCAGCACTTCCACCAAATGTAAAGAGGTTTATTGGACGAGTTGGACAAGCAGGCGGTAGCTCGAAAAGTGCCCAGGGAGATCAAGATGGTGCAGCTCGAACGCCAGTCTCGTGCTTTCTACTCTTGATGATAATAGCGGTACTCGGGATGTCGGCGTTCTCTTTCTTTCATTACACAGTAAATATATCTGTAAATTGCCTTCAGCATAATTGCCCTGTCATTCATATCATGTCAGTGTGCTGAAAACATTCAAATTGGTGCAAGAACTTGTAGGAATTACTTAGCAATTAGGGCATTTCAACTTCCAGCTACACTGTCATAGTTAACCTTTGTGCTATCCTAGCTGCTAATATTTTGCCACATTTGTTGATAATTTTCATTAGCTTTATAAGTTTATGCTACTTTGTCACGCCAACTGGTTAATATTCATACCATTTCTGTGAATATGTCACCCCCTCACTCACTGACAAGAAATGGAAGGACCATGATGGCAGCCACTCCTTTGGCTACTGAAGAGATAAACCAAATTAGTGAAAGGGCTGCTGCTGCTGACCAGTTCTGCTGCCTGTAATTATTTAGTAACATGGCAAATGCAATAACACTGCCAGCAGTTTATTTTACAAGGCTCACGTAATTCAAAAGTAGTCCACTTCAAGAATTGCTGTGGCATAATTCAGTAGTATATGGGCAGCAAGTAGTGAATGCATGAAGCAGTTTCAAAATGAGGGATATTTATGTTTGATAAATATTGAAGGTTTGCTGTCTCGTGCTTCGATGAGTGATCTGCTTCTGGAAGAAGTTGGAGCCCTTACCCTATAGCAAAAATGGGGGAAACCGAAGCTTTGTGTGTGCATGCCTGACATTACTACATTTCTTTCTCTTTTTGACATTGTACAATGCTCTTCCCAGCTGTTTTCGTCCTTTATGCTGCCAATCAGACCTACATCCACATGTTTAGCAACACAACGCTTCAGTTGCTACAGGCAGCAACGACAGTCATGAACACTTATATCCAGGCAACTATGAGATGTGGCAACATGAAATTTTGCCCAGTCACTGCTCAGCACAGAGTTTATCGAAATTAATAAGGTGCTTCAGCTTGCCAGCTATGATAATGCAGAAGAACACGTCTACAACGGTGGAGAAGCCTTAATAAAAACTATTAAGGAATGAACAATGAGGGTCACTCACCCCCTTTTTCGAGGGCTAGTGCTGGATAGAGGCTCACAAAGTCAGTCAGGCTCATGCCGTCCAGTTCAATGCTTTTTCTCCTCGCAACAGTTGTTCTCAGCATTGCGTCTTGCACTTTTTCCATATTAGGGTTTTACTTTTTGAGCTCCTTTTTCATGAAGTCAGTTGCTTCAGTGATGAAGGCAGTGGCCATTTCAAACGTAGCCTTCACAATAGTCTGAAAATATAATTTAAAAACTGTCGCCAAAATTCACAGAAGCTAACATTGTGCGAATCATTGCTTGCATTATATAGGCTGATGTGGTGTTCAGTGGGCAGGCTGCAGAAGGGCCTAGTATTTCCTTTCTAGCACCACGTGATGCGTGAATACCAATGTGTAATGACATTGATTGGGTTGGAGAACACCCTTTATTTTGGACAGAAAGATGGGCTTATTCTGGATGTAGCACAATACTGAACTGCACTTCAGTGGTGAGGGACAGATCAAGACACTCCTAACTACAAGTGCTAAGAAAGCAGGCCCACGGAGGGTTGAATCATTCAAGATATTGTGCTTTTAATTGTGCATATTTGTTACAATATGCAGGGGTGGAAGCGCTGCGAGACTTATCAAATCTAGTCGAGTCTTATCATCGACCGAGCAACACTCAACGTTGGCTACACAAGGGACGCAGCCGTATCCACGTGTCATTCAGTGGCATCATCACTATAGTGTACTAGAATTAGGGCTAATGGGCCGTGGAAAGGCCCCGACGTCTCCTGGACATACACAGGTGGTGCTGCTGCACCTTTCTTTGCCCTTCTCGCGCAAACACGCATTGGACATCCGCCCTCGCACGCATGAGAAACTGCGTTCCAGTACGCCGCAAAGCGTGTTCCAGCAGAAAAGAAAATGAGGACAATGAACAGAACTGTTCCATTTTTTCTGCCAACTTTTTCAAGGATGCAAGTTCGTTATTTTTTGCGTACGCGTAAATACAAACTAGCGTCGGTTGTGCAGCTGGCTAATCAGACCTTGAAAAAAAAAAAAACGCTCTGAGCGCATGCACGCACACACACACACACACACACACACACACACACACACACACACACACACACACACACACCGTTACAAGTGTAGTTGCACAGAAAGTGCTTTATTCACATAGAGACAGAAGATCAAGGCTTGAAGGGTCCTAAACCAAACTACCGAGAAATGAATGAACGTTTATGTAGTCCTGCTCAATTTCAGGTGTTTTGCCCGTTGCCTTTTCATGGCATTCGAGCTATTGATGCCTTTCACTAGGAAATGGAGGCACGTGAGAATATAGAACGACACAATTTTCTCACTCACTTCCATGCCATGCTCAGCATAGCACACATAATATCTTGGCAAAAAGTTTGCCTTCACTTGAGAAAGAACATCACAAATACTGTTTGAGTGCAGTTTCCTCAAGCTAAATCATTCAGTAAAAATATTCTCTAGGCTAGAGATGAAGTTGTGCAACTCTCCGGATGGATAACAACTTACCCCAATCGCAGTGCTCTGTGAAGCTGGAAGGAAGGCCCTCAGCAGCAGCTTTGGCCGATTCCACAAGTAGGTTATCTTTGCACAGTGTGCATTTGAGCTGAAGCACACACTTTAGTGCCACATAGCCGGCAACATAATATATTAACCTTGAATCGCTATTTTCAACAACAAAGGAGAAGTGTTGCATGCTGCTTTTATCTTTTTCAAGAAACACTTCAGCATCATCGAGCCTACCTTCGGAAAGCATCTCATCAATTCTTTTAGGCTTTACGGGTACACCTTCGTGGTCATTGATACTGATCAAAGCACTTAGAACATCCGGACTTGCATTTGCTCAATCCACACTCCTTGCTAGGTTGTAAAAAGAAAGCAGGTTTACAGTGACAAGAAATTGTTCTGGAGAGGGATGTGCATTGCAACCACTAGATTGGCATACAATGCCAAAAATGTTTTCCAAAGGGTCAGTGCTCAACCTTGAGGTCATCAGGTACCTATAGCCGACAGACCCGGTGAGGTAATCAAGCGGAGAAAGTGTGCTTGAGATGGTAACTGTGAGCCCTGTAGTGGTCGAGTTGCTGAGAAACGGCCTTCTGTGTGCCTCCTATTTGTTGATGTAGTCAAGAAAATTTACAAGGGTGTCTACGCCTATGGAGCCTGGTCTCGGTGCTTGAGCAGTAAATCTTGAGGTCATGGCAGTGATGAGCTTGTTGATCTTCCTGCATAAAATTTCAGATCAAATTGTTGTGGCATGCATTATAGTTGCAAATAAACACAACAGCTAGGAAGCAACTTACGAAAAGAACTTCTGCGTTGCACTGATGCTGCCGCACACTTTTTCGATTTCGGCTTTGTAGAATGCTATTCCTCTCAAAACGGATGTTCCGAACAGTTGGAAGGCAAAAGAAACTCATCTTTTCAAAGGAGTTTGGATCTAGGTGACTCTCCGTTGAACCAAACGTTGCAGTCACGTAGGAATAATTCACGCACAGCGCGAATCGGCACCTACATTGTGAATAAAAAAGGCAACATGTAAGTTCTGTATGGCATGGCTGTAATTTCAACACCTGCACACATTTCACTTAAACGTCCATCTGGTGTTGTGGTGCCAGTCTTGAGTATTCCATTTCTAAGGAATTTTATGAGGTGTGGGAAGTCCGACACAAAATGTAAGGCTCTCTTGCTGTCAGGGGTGCTCTGTCCTGCACACAAATTTTTTTTGCAGAGGCACACACACCCCTGCCACTTGCCGCATCTTCCGGTTCCATGCGGCACCGTCACATGAAATGTGGTCCACAAAGAGCGAGCCTTTTCAGACAGTATCACCGTTTCAGTTATTATCTTGAAAAGTAAATCTCCTTTTATGTTGCCTTTGGTGGCAAATACTCCAATTACTTGACTCCATGTTCCTGTAAAGGAGACGAACATAACCATTCCATGGACGTATGCCTGCTGTTTATGGTCAGGTCTCGTGAATCTCCCAAGGTCCACAAAGCCTTGTATCTGGCCTGAAGATGTGACACTGAAGTGCTCCAATAGCTTTAGCTCGTCAACCAGCAGGCCTCCGCAGGGGTGTCTGCTTTGGCAGGCATTTGGTGTGTAGCGACACCACGGACCCGAGCTACCCACAAGGGTACCTTGAGCGATCAAGGTATTGTTGAGTAGCGTCACCGCGGACCCGAGCTCCCACACCAAAGCCGTAATCCATACCGTGGCTATACACCTTTTCACAGATGCACCCTCAAACCAGTGACCTGCTGGGGTCGAAGCTATGCTCAGTGTTGCCATCTTTTCTCTGGGCTGTGTGCTTGCTGTGGGTTGTGTTGTTTCGGTAGGCTTTCGTGTGTGAGTGTGTCTGATACAAAGTGACCGTCATGGCAGAAGATTTATCGTATTCGCACAGGGGATCAACTGGCCATCACTGTGTTGTGCACGGTTGCGCAAACAATCAGCGCAAGCGAAATATTTTGGGTGCAATTGTGTGTCCGCAGCACAGTACGCCACACGATGAGTGCAAGGGCAAGATGTTTGCGCTGCATCGTTTTCCTATGTCACCTGATTTACGGTGGCAGTGGGTGGCTGCAGTAAATCGAAAGGACTTCACTGTTTCACCATTGTCACGCGTCTGTTCCCAACATTTCGTTGGCGACAAGAAAACCGACAAGAACAATGTCCCCATGCTGTATCTTAGACATGGTGTAAGAATAGTTTAGGGTGAGAGAACGCCACCGCTCTTCGCTTCGCGAAAAAGCTCTGCTTCTCAAGCCCCTCAGCAGATGGCGCTAGCAACTAATGCCCTGCCGGCACCGCAGAGCCGGCAGAGCTCGGAGCCACCCTAGCTCAAGCTCGGTAAGTAAAAAGCCGGTTTGGCCTAGCTATGGCACCGAATGCAGCTTTTATAAAGCAGATCGCTTAATAAAATATGTTCTTTGAGCTTTCTGCCTTATAAAAATGTATGATTGAGTTCATCAAGCATGCAGCATTCAGGTTTATGTAGCAAAGGCGAAGCAGCGCGTCTGTGGCAAAGTTTCTCTAAATCCGCCTATTACGTCAAAAAACCTGCGCAATATTTACACCTTCGTAGGCGGTCAAGAGTACGTGCAGTTACATGCCGAGTTTATTTTCCGCCGCTCACGAGGGCCATATTATGCGATAACATTAGCGTTGGCGATAAGCGCGCAGGAAATTTAGGGCATGAAAGTAATCCACATAAAACGCTAGCTACATATTGGCCAAAAAAGTGGCTAATGAGTTGTGATATCCCATTCAACATTATTTTGCTCTCTGTAACATGCGTGTCTTCGACAATTAAAATTCGATGCTTTCTCATGTATATATGTACATCTTAGTATTCGTTATGACTTCCTATACTTCATGACATGGACACATACATTTGCGTGGGTAACAGTCCTCAATTTCATTTATTTGGATTGAAGCAGCAGATATTTATAAATGAAACACTTTACATACACACACAAAACAAAGGTTACATCACTGCACACCATGATCACAGTATACATAAGCATTATTTATTGCACACACATTACACATAAATCAAATGCCCTGAGTCAATGAAAAAGTTCTTGGAAGAGAATATGGAGAAAAACAAAGAAAAAATTTTGACTCAAAATCTCAAGCGTGCCACCACATACTTTTGTCAAGTGCAGGTACAGATGGGCATCACAGGAATTCAGCGTGCAGATTTGTTTGTATTTGTCAGTGACCAAGATTACACCTGTATTGCAGTGCCATTTGATAAGGAATATTTTAGTAATGTACTTGAAAGGTCCTCATTCTTTTTTGAACAGTACATACTGCCACATGTTCTTTCTATGTGATATGCTTTCTTCAGTTAGGCATGCAATTTTTAATGCACTATGGGTACCAAATGGCAAGCTCCCCTTTTAACCAAAACAATGTTTGGAGATGGTGCTTAACTTTTAACATGGACAAAAAGGCTATCAAGAAGCTTAGTGGGCAATATTGCATCAATATTTGGTTGGATACCTGGCACTATAAGCACCCAGCTATTTTTCTTCTCGAACGCAAAGCAGCCAGAAAAACTAACCTGCAACATTATGCTCGGAGACAAAAAACTTGAAATTATTACCTCGCCACATAAATCACAAAAAGAAGTTGGTGTGCAATTGTAGATCACTTCTAGTCATACATTTGCTATGGTAGTTTGTTAAAGTCACTTGATCGACTTCAAGTTGCATCCAATTCAGTTATCCATGTGGGATTAAGTGCATGTAATTTTTTAGTAAAATATATTTTGTGATATGGCTGTGATAAAGGTGTAACTGTGATGTCAAGCTCATCCCGGGAAGGACGCTATCGCTGGTTTGTGTTCCACACCAAGCTCTCTGTATGCGCATCTAGTCGTACTTGCATGTGTATTTTGTTTTCATGGAATAAATATTGAGCAAAGGCACCACATTAAAGAGAAGTTTTCATTTTCTTGCCTGTTTGTACAATCATGTATATAGAAAGTTCATTGATGCTATGATACTCGGGTATGACTAACTTTTGCTCAGTAAGCCTATGTTGTTGTGATTGTTTCATGTTTATTTCGTGTTCGTTTTGTTGTGTAGTTGGCGTGTTAACTGACATGACTGTGTCATAGAGATAAAAACGTGCTTCGTGCAATGAGGTTTTTGGCTAGCTGAACATTTTGACATCACTGATATAGGGTGAATGATTCTTGAAGAATATTGTAAAGTTTTCACACACAGCTGCCCGCTTACTTGGCAATAATCTTTGCTTGAATTGCTGTGAAAATTCAGGCCATGCACATTCTGCGAGAATTGAGCTACTATTACAGTAGTAAAGAGTGCAATATTGAAGGGTACATCGCTTCTTAGTTAATATTTTTGATGCTTTTTTAGTGCTGTGTTATTAAGATTTGCTGAAAGGCATTACTGTGATGTACTAGCTGCTATGTGTGATACCTGCATTACGAAGCAACAGAAGGATGATGCATGCAGCAATATTTTGAACATTTTTCACAAAGTGTTCCAATGGATATCTATATCTGGTTTTGAAAAAAAAAATAAATGCACTGCTTCTTGACACAAACTTGAAATCTGTTCTATTATTTTGCCTTACTGCCCGGTGTGTCCTTGCATGCACATAATTCTTTTAAAGCACACAGCACAAGTCTTGCACATAAGGGCCTGTAGTTGCAGGCATTGTTTCACAGGATCTTTGTTGCAGTGCAAGCTTCTCAAAAGACAAACACACTTAATGGTACTTTAGAAAATGCAGTGCTGACTTCTGAAATACTGTACACACGAGTAACAACACATGGTTTTAACATATGTCAAGAAACCACTTCTGTCATTTCATCTGATGTGTACTCAACTTTTGAAGAACAGAATAGCTAAGATGTGCCTTATTGAAGCTGTGATGTCATACCAGCATATGACGCACTCTGGCTTCGGACAAGCCTCACGCTTTATTTGTGCTCAAAGAACTAACCATGTGATCATGACGGTTGCTGATGGATTGTGTTAAAATGCACAGTAGAAAAGCGCTCATGCGATTTGCTGGCACAAACATGACCATAGACAAGAAAAATGCTGTCATGTTTTAACAATTTGGTTTTTCTCAGACTTCAAAGAATCTGTGTAAGTGCTGGGCCTCCACAAAACACATGCAGAACAAGTAGTGACATTTGCCCCCTACAAAAATAGGGGGTTTCATAGTGTACTCTAAATGTAGAAACCTGAACTACCAATACAGCTGGTGGCATTTCACAATTTCTATGCTTTTTTATAGAGTTGATGGTAGAACAGTAACAAAAACTTCACACTCAGTGATTTCTTGGATAATGTTTTATTAAGCTGACGAACCAGTTTACATTCATTATGTACACACTACACTTTGCCTGGCAGCTCGCACACTTACCTGCTCAAGAACTACTTTGCAAAGGGAAAAGACACTGAGATTAAGAGTCGAAAAGAAATTTGTTGTTGTTGAACAGTGGCTTTGAGAGGTTCACAGTGCCTGCAATTACTTTGAATATGTTGTCAATGTATGGCACAAGGTCAAGATCAAAGCGATTTCTTAAAATGCGGTACAGTTTCATCCTTTGAATGGCCCTTTCCACATGCACTCGGGCACTTGCAATGGATTGGTTTCTTACAGCTTCCTCTGTGGTGAGCTGTTTCTCCATTAGAAAAGGAGGCCTGATCATTTTTAAGTTGTGCTCTTTGCAAAGTTCACCTATAAGGAAACCTTTGTCCACCATCACAGAGTCAACATGTGGTATACACTTTTCAAGCAGTTTGGACTGCTTCGTGATGTGCGTGTCTGAGGCTTTCCCGCCATATGCGGGGCTTATGTAACTTATTAATCCACCTGGTGTTTCACTCACCAAGACTTTAGCGGTGTACGTACGCTTATAATGGCTGTACTTGAGGAGCCTGGACACAAGGTCTTTTGGCCTCTCAATTTCTATTTCCGTGCAATCAAGCACCATCCTTGTGTCTCTGTATTGCTTAAAGTACACTGTGAGGCAGTTCACAATCGCATTCTTGCTTGGCCAAAAAACTGCGTGCTGAAGAATGCTTGCAAGGATTACAATTGAGTCCTTGAATATATTTGAAACAGTTGTTCGGTGAACCCCAAACAGCACTGACAACAGCGAAAAGGTTAAACCATGATACAACTTCATGTATGTGAGGAGCACAGCATCATCATCGCTTAAGCAAAAACTCCGCACTCCTTGATGCAACCGCGCTTCCGTGTAAAGTTTTGTTAAGTTGTAAAACAATTCAAAAGATCCAATGCCTGTGAGGACAAGTAGACCATGCTCATCGGGAACCTTTGCAATAGTGACAAGCTGTCCTCTGGAAAACGGGATGCTTGTAGTGTCCACCTGAATTCCGATTTCTTTAGATAGTTCCTGAGCTTCAGCAGCAATCTCTGAAAAAAAAAAAAAACATACTGAGCTTAAGATTTACGCAAATTAAAACAGTTAGCAGTAGTAGTACATGCAGCAGTAAAATTGCTGCAGTGTGAACCGATACCTTCTGTATTTTGAATGAAGTCGCCTGAGCTCTCGTCTGGAACAGCTGGATGATAAAAGAACAACACTGAAACACTGCATATTACAAAAATGACATTAAGGCCCACTTGAGACCTAAATTTGGCACATGGATTCTTAGTATCGACAGATAAACATACCGTTACATTCCATTGGTTCTCCTTCTGCATCATGTTCCAACGTCTCGTTGCTCGAGATGTCAGCATCGGTGGGTATGTTTGTCTGGGGCAGCTGGTAAGATCGCACGGGAACACGTCTTTCCCCTGAAATGGTAATGCAGCCATGCCAGAGATTTTTCTAGCAATTACTTCACGCAGGTGTAACGCCGATGTTACGTAACCACTTGCAATCGTTATCTCCACCGCGACTCTCCGCAGCTAGTATGAGGAAGCCAATCGTGACTGACTTTTCGTCGCGATGGATCACTGTCGTAAGTGCGCCGTGCGGCGCCCGTAAATATGCCTACACAATTGCTTTAAAGCGCCGAGAGTAATGGCTCGCTGCTTCAATGCATATATAGAGAAAAGCTTTGAGCCCGTCAGTCAAGCATACTTTAAAACGGCAAAGCGCAATCGCTGAACAAAAAAGACTGCACAAGCACTCTTTCATGAGTGTCGACTTTGTTTGGTGCCGTGCGTGTTTTGCACCGTGTTCAAATGAACTACTCTAAAAATACGTTAGACATTGGAGCACAAACGGAATAGTTAGCTCAGCGATCAGAATACAGAGCTTTCTGCATCGCTTCAGGATGGGAAACGAGCTACCGCCACGAGTCGATCTTGTGCGGCACCGTGTAATACCGGCGCGGACATTTGGTCCGTTGTGGCTACCGCAGATGCTTGTCAATTAATTCTATCTGCATATATATTTGAACGACGAGTGCGCACTAACGGCACGTGCAATTTATACCGATACACTTACGGAGTCTTTTCGCCGCGAGCATGAGCTGCTTCTTCGCATCGTGTGGACGAACAGGCAAGTTGACGGACGGAACTGCTTCCGGAGACACCTTTCGGTACTTGTAACCTGTCGATACATAGTAGTGGACACGTTAATCGAGCACAAGGAAGCGAAAAGCAAATGTGAAAGCTTACCTAGCGTCTTGTACACGGGATATACGAAATCCTCTTCTTTGAAATGCTTGCTGCAGACGACAGCGTGCTTAGACGGCAGTTTGCCCATCCTAAGCTTGATTATCCATGCTTTCTTCAGCCTGGTCGATTTCGGGTAGTGATGAAAACTTACGCCGTCTACCTTGCGAGATTTGCATTGCGGAACTGAGCAGTAAGTGACCATCGTATCGCAAGAGCGGGAACACTGCGGCTGTAGAAACAGGAGATCCTCGGCCGCGGAGCAACCGAGTCCTTGCCGTGACGTCACGTCGCCGCGACTGCCGCGCCGCCAGTGTTCGTTCTCGGGGCTAATAGCGCCTGTTATTCTTCGTAGTGCACTTAGCTGCAGATATATATTCTTGCACAAGAAGAAGCTGCATCGGTGGAACGTCAAGAGCTTGGAGTTTCTTTTTGATATCCTCTTCTTGCAGTTTCATTATTTCAGCTGTACTTTCTTCCAGTTCTTTAGTAATGAGTTGGTTGCACTTCAGTAGCCATGCTTGTGCCTTCTTTAAAACAGACCTTGCTTGACGCAAGGCGTCAACTTTGTGCTTCTTGGTAGGTGACACAGACAGCCTGATGCGCTTCAGTCGTTGCCGTTGTTCCGCTCGAGCAGCCTGCCGCTTTGCATGAATTCTGAGAGTATCAAAGAGACTGCTGCATGCACGACATATGCTTCCCTCCGGTAACAACACTTGGCACCTTTTATGCCTCCATTTGCTTTGGCAGTCAATGAAAGCAGACTCGGGGTCCACAGAAGGAAAGTCCTTCAAACTGGGTCCTCCACCACAGACATCTACACTGTCAACAGTTTTCAAGATATGTTCAACTTGCGATGCCGTTGCAGAAAATTATTTACACCCATTGCACTACAATCAACCGGCTTGCCAAATATATACACTTGCACAGTCATGTCACATTTCACATGCACAGTTTTTCGGTTGAAAAACACATGACCCATCACTTGCGCGCAGCAGAGAGGCATCGTGGAACACGAGGTCACGATACCCTTCCAAGTCAATGCGATGGACACCCCACGATGGCGATGGCGTCGGAAGGCACAAAGTTGACGCAGCGCAGAACATTTCATCGAAAGGTGAAGTGCCGGGTTCACTTGCCGTGACAACATCGCTGTTTTCGTTGACTTTAGCATCTGAATTTGGGGCTGTTGCTGCTTGTTGCTGGGCTTGCAACCCGATGCTGGTCCCGCCTGTGCTCGCAGAGGAAGCTGCACGGCAAGCATGCCGCCTCGACTGTTTTCGAGGACTCCTTATCTTCTTCGACAAGTAACTAGGCACTCCTTCGAAAATAGATGGCAGGCGTCCTTTGAAAGTCCTGCTCTTCTGCTGCCAGACATCAGAACGTGGCCATGCATTTCTGCAGACCACGTTTTCAAAAGGAGCGAAATGTTTTTTGCACACACGGTCTGTCTGTTGATGCACGCGGTCTTTGCGAGGGATCGCCCACCTCCATGCTTCAAGCCTGGCTTGATCTTGTGGTGGCGTGAAAAGCGAAAACTTTTCTTTACACGACTTATATAGCCTGTGCTGCAGTAGGGTACAAAGCACTTCCCCATCGCGAAGCACACTAGCACATTGAACAACGAAGGACATCGAAGTGCCAACTTACGCGAGCACGTTCAGAAAAACAAGCGACGACATGTCCAGCGTTGAGTGAAGGGACAGCAAGCATGCGGCGGGAGAGCAAGCGGCGGCGGTGGGTGGCTAGTTTAGCGCGCCCTCTCTGGAGAGGTTTCCTAACCAGAACAGCATGCGCCTATCCCCACGAAGCCTCCCCTGTGCGCCGTTCTCTCACCTAAACTATTCTTACACCGTGATCTTAGATACAACAGAAAGGTATGCGAGTCGCCTGCTCACGAGAATGTTGTGAATTCATATTTCGAAGTCTCGGCTTTTATTTTCCTCAGGTTGTCGTGGGATGGCGCCGCTTGGTGAGACAGCCATATTTCCCACAATCAAAGAAGGTACAGGTGCATTTCACACATACGCTTCGCGATTGCGACCACAAACTGTTTCTCTTTGTGTGCGAATGATGACTCCCTCTCGGGCTCGGCTGGGACGAGTGCGCAAGCACGTGAAGACAGTGTTTTTGGTCCATTCACGGTCGACTGTGTGTGTGCGCGATCCAATGTTTAATGAGTTGAATGCCACGTCAACTCACGGATTTATGTGAAGTATTCGTGTCGTTGCCTATCCGTGTCATATTACAAGAAAAAAAAAACTGACTACGGGAGTACGGAGCGATGGTTTCACTGAAATACAAGCTCTGATGTGTTCGGCGCGCGTTCTTCGCAGCTAAGGCCGTGTCATATACGTGGCATTTGTCTGCCTGCACCGTACGATGATGTGAGAGAACTTCATGTTACCAAAAATGTGTGTCTGGATGGCGTACCGGCCCAGCTGGCGCTGAGTATCATTACTTTCGGTAATGGGTACACCGTTCCACACTGCACGCCGCTTGCGTCGTCTGCTATGATGCCGTACGGGTTGTTTGCGCCGGGTGCGGCGTTTGCGTACTCTAACCATGCAAAAGCCCTATCCCAGCACAAAAGCACAGCAACTGCACAGCACTTTGTTAAACAATCGAATAGAAACTCGAATAATGGCAACGTGATATTGAACATTTTTGTGAGTTAAGCAAGACTTTAGAATGCAGGTCTCAATAGTTCTCCCTGATTTTTAGTAAAAATTGATAAATTTAAACCGTACCAAAGATCAATGCACTGTTAGACCATACCAAAGAAGATCGGTGCACCGTACCGAAATAAGCCTATATACAGCACCAATTTGACTGTTCGAAGTACTCTTTTGTCATTAACGTGTTTTTGCTTGCTCGTCAGCATGTACAAAGAGATGGTTTTCAAGAACAATTGTAGCATTGTGGCATATTAAAAAGACAAGTGAAGCTGTTGTAAATCAGGAGCCTACACAGCAATGAGAGAAAAAGGGGCCCTGAAATGAAATTTTATTCACCGAATTTTGCACTGAATTGGGTTGCTTGCATTGTCCCGAGATAAATGCCACTATCACTGGCGCTACAGTCATGAGTGAGTCTTGCATCAAGCAAACTTCCATAATTAGCGTACTTAGCAAACTAAATTAAATGCTATTGCTTATACAGTGAAAAACAAGAAATGCAGAAGATGAGAAATCAACAACCTGGATATCGAAGCCAACGTCCTCACAAACATTCAAATGTACATTACAGTTTACAAATGTTCACATAATCAGAGGAAAGTGGTAGCGATTTCTTGGCATAGTGCCTTTCTGCTTTGGGAAGCAGCTCTGTAAAATAGCCATTAGGGCCATTTTCAGCGAGGAAATAATTGCCTGCAGCAAATTTTACATTACAGTTGCCTTCTTATACAGTCAATCACGTAGGGGCATTTAATTTCCAATAGTGCTCTGCCGTCTGGCCGTCTGGGGATGCAGACAGCCACGGAACATCGTGACACACAACTGTGCCACAGGGTGTGACAGTCAGACCCGTCTTCTCCGCAAACTTGTTCATATTTTTTTACCATGCTTTGTTGCAGCATTCCCTGAAAAGCTGGAGCTCAAAATTGGGTTGACTGCATTTGTGCAAGGCGTCTTGCTCCTTTTAGGCACTTTTTCGATGTTTGACGCGGTCAGGCGAATGCACTTTGCCACATGCCAAACAACTGAGCTCTGGCTTCTGGTGTGTTCCTCGAGAGCTGCTGCCGCTACAGGTGACAACTCCACAAACTCCTTATAAAAGGCGTTGTAAGGTACACAGCTACGAGGGAGCGTGTCAATGTTGTCGTGGGTGGCATGCAGCTCAGGTCTGGCCAGCCGGGGTGCAGCATTGAATGTTTTGTACAACATTGTCCCTGAAAATATAGCAAAATAAACTGCTGCTGCAACACTGTGCTTAGAAAAAGCTATTTACCTTCACACAATTAACCTCCAGAATTCACATATAGCATCTGACTTGAAGTTAACAGCAAGTTTCTATTCCTAAAAATTTCACAACTGTAAGCAAGTAATGCCACTAATGTAGTGCATATGTTCACCAAAGATAAAATCGGTGGCCCCGCCAGGTAAAGAGGTCTGCTTATTTGTCTCTCACAGTACCGCTTTATATCCTAATTTTGTTTCTGGCACACCTTTATGTGTAACACTTTCCACTTACATGGAACGTTTAACAGTCCAGCATAACCAGAATCACGATGCAATTCTTGGATTTCTTGCTTTCCGTGTGGCACAAGCATATCTCACGACTGACGCCGTGCCAAGGAGTCGGGGTCGACAGCTGTCCTCGGCAATTTGAAGTTTATATCTTCTTTCGTTGAGGGCTGGATCTTCCGTTTTGTTCCCTTATTCTACGCTGTAGCAAAATTCGTGCACGCTCTGACGGTTAGGCCACGGGGAACAGCGCTTTCAATCTTCCATAACAGAGCGCCGACGTGTCTACAAACTGAGCCTTTGCCAGCAACGCATGTGCAGCCTGCGCGAAGCACTTTGCTGGAGGGCGCTGTGGAAACCGAGGCGTGATGGGGCCTTCTGCTTACGGCTTGCGATGGTGTCACTTCGCCCCTCACTAGAACAACCTCGTCGTCCAGTAACCGACCAACCCAGCCAGATTGCACGTAGTTATACGACTCCAGTGCCTTGTAATTGCACACCTGGCGAAGATCACACGTATTCGCCTCAACGACGTAGTACGCAGTGTTCAGTTTACCTATTTCCGGCCATTTGCACGTGTCATCGACCTAGTCTTCTACATCGTCAGGGTGGGTGTAGGCCAATGTGTCTGCGAAAAAGTAAGATAGTGAGATGTTCACTGCTGACAAATTTGCGTGGCGTGAGCACAAGCATGCGCGGAGGCGTGAAAGAGACCACAGTTTTGAATGCCAAGAAAGAAATGCAGTAAAAAGCTGCAAGGAAAAAACACTTGACTTTCCAGTTCCAGTTCCACTTGACCTACTGCTGATGCCAATGATGAAGTACCACCGTTCGCAGACGCGGAGCTCATCTTGCATCGCCAGTGCCAATTCGCGTCGGTGAATGGTGAAGGAAGCAACAAATCGGTCACTCACAGTGACGAAGCTTGCCAAAATAGAGAAAAACCAGTGAACACAGTCTCTGACACGACTCTACTTTCACAAACATAACACGACGGTTCGATTCTGCACAGCCCGTCATGGCTACTTTTCCAGACTTTCGCGTTAGGTGGCGCGCATGCCAATATGGCGCGGCGTAGAAATTTGAAAACGTGTATTGGTTGGAAGTAGAACAGAGTCCCTAAAAAGTTGAAAAGCAAGCGAAACTTGCATTTTCTCAAAACCATTGGTTGAGGTGACTGGTCGTCATCTTAGGCATTGCTTTCAGGGTGATGGAGACCTGCAGCATTGAAAAATGCCCAAATGAGTCACTTGACAAGTTATGCGAAGTGCAAAATGTTATACCTGCTCACTCGGTGTGTCGAATCCACCTTTCAAGAGGGAATTGCGGAGGCATTTCACAAGATGAGGGAAATCTGAGAGAAAATGAAGATGCCTCTTTTTATCCACGGCGAACTCCTCTTTTTATCAATGGCATACTTTGCAGACAGTTTTGCATGCTGTTCCCTGAATTCCTACCAATATCCACATCCTCCTCTTCCATGATGCCCTGTCACATGTGTGAAGTCCACAAAGAGTCCTGTCTGTTCTGCCAGGATTGTAGCCTCAACCAATATTTTACAGAGCTGTTCACCTTTCACATTTGCATGTGAAACAAAAACTGTTAATATCTGAGAGCATTTGCCGGTAAATGGCACAAACATCAACACCATTCCATGGTCGCACGGAAGGTGCGCATCTTCAGGCACCTTCTTCCAGTAACGTTCTTGTTAAAGCTGAACCCACTCTTATACGAAGCAGTGTATTTTCGGAGTGTGGCATTGCCAGGCAGAACAAGAATATTGTGCATTCTTATGTGTCTGTACAGTTTTGGGCTTTTCATCTTCTCATAATGCACTCAAGCATCCATTCATTCGTGAAATGCATCCCATTGGTGCTCTTCTTTCTTGATGCAGCAAAGCAGTGTTGCACACTCTCTTGCTGCTTTGGAGGCAACTTGGACATTTTTTTCCTTGAGTGCCTCTTGTTTTATGGCAGCGTTCTGGACTCTCATATTTTCAATTTGTCCCTTCAAGCTCAGCACCTTTCTAGATAGGTGCCGGTACTTTTGTAATGCTGACCTTAACTTTCTGGGTAGCTGTCTTTGTCTGTTCCTTAAAGAGCACAGTATTGTCGTCTTGTTAGCAAACGTGAGTTATGTAGCAATATTGTGGCAAACTAATGATCACTTGATTGCTATGATGTACTAGACCAGCATTCCTCGGAGGGAAAGACATTGTACCATCTCGAGTGTAAGTAATTCTGCCTCTTTAATGACAGGCAAAGTTTGCGGCTGTTAGATTTTCTTGGGAACTCCGTGTTTATGCATTCTGTGAGCTCCCTGTACAATACATGCAAACGAAACACATTGCCATGCAGTTTATGCTTCAGTTACATTTTCATACTACCTTCTGTTGCTGTTGTCGCCACACTTTTTTTTGTTGTAAATGGTCCCCTCCTTGATGTCCATCTTATCCAGAAGTGATCTTGTCATATCTTATACGAAAATTACGGACACCAGGACACATGAGTAAAGATTCGGCACGAAGCAAAGCTTCTTCGGCTTGCCTTACAGTCTTTGCACCTTCTTCTAAAACCAGCTTCCCTTTAAGATATGTCTGAAAATAGACTTTGTGTTGCGCTCAGCTTGAAAAGGACTGCCTTCTCTGTATGCACTGTCCCTGTGTGTGTTTCAAGTGTTGTCAGTGCATAAACAATACCTTCAAAGTTTCCGTAGCGATGCACAGACCACCAGGTTAACGGAGTGTTTAGCTGTCCTAAATTCCCAGTGCCATTGCTTGGCGAATTACAGTCATTGTTGTAGAGGGTGCGAGTGCCGAGTGTATTGACTCTAGCAGAGTTGGTTACGGGGCGCCCTCTAGGTTGTGGAATAAAAAGGGTGTTGTTTGAATAAAGGAGGTTCACTTCTGCTGGGACAATGGTGTGTGCTTGTTGACTCGGCGGCGCTCGGGCTTCGGCCAGCATCCTCGGCCGCCTCAGCTCAAACCTGCCCACTACATGGTGTCAGAAGTGGGATGCCTGGTTCTTGCCGCTCGATATGGCTACTAAGGGCGCTCCAGTTCCTGCCGCCAGTCTACGGAGCACGGCCCCGTTCTCATTCGACGATGCCGGTGAGTGGCCCCCTTGGTTGCAGCAATTCGAGGACTACGTCTTTGCCACAGGCATGCACACCGCTCCAGACGAGACAAGGGTTAGGACTCTTCTCTACTGCATGGGTCCACGGGCACACATCGTCCTCAGCTTGCTCATGTCCGATGAAGAGGCGTACAAGTCTTACGTGGAAGTCACCCAGGCGGCTCACAAGCTACTTCGTGCACCCCGTAAACGAAGTGTACGAGAGCTCTCATTTCCACAAGCTGACGCAACAGCCGGGAGAAACCGTCGACAGTTACTTCACGGCCCTTTGTAACATGGTACGCAAGTGTAACTATCCGTCACCTGCTGTTGGAGAGCATCTTGTTCGAGACCGTTTCATCGTAGGTTTGTCGGATTCTCATCTATCAGACAAGCTGTGCCGTACCCTGAGCCTCTCCTTGGACGAAGCGCTTGTGCAAGCCTGTCAGCACGAAGACGCCGAGCGCGAGGAGCAACGCCTGTCCTTCACCGCTGGTCAACCGCCGACGGCAGCGCAAATGGACACGGCGCCTTCATGTAAACTCGCGCAGCGCAGCGCAAATAGATGGGAGTCTAGCAACATTGTGTCACGTGACCGGCCCGAATGTTCATGAAGCAGCAGAAGCGTTCGTGAAGCGTCGAAAAGCAGCCAAAGTGCGCAGTGCTATTTCTGCAGTCACGAGTTTCATCGATGGTCGGAGTGCCCAGCTGCGAAAGCAGTCTGTAACCACTGCAAGAAGCGAGGCCATTTTTCTTCGGTATGTCGCTCAAAGAAGCACCTCGGATCCGTGGAGCTCCACTCCGTCGCGGCGGTGCCTTGGAACGGCTGGTTAGTTGAGGTTCTGGTCAACGGGTGCCCTCTCGTTTTCAAGGTGGACTCGGGTGCCAACGTTTCCGTGGTTCCGCGCACGTTTCCTGGCTGCCCAGCCGTCCTCGATAATGCGTGTGGTGAGGAACTTTTCGGACCGGGGAAGCAATCTCTGAAGCTCCTCGGCACCTTCTCCATGGCGCTGTCTTGAGGCAGGCAAATCAACGAACGCCTCTACGTCGTGGCGGGACAAGAGATGCCCCTCCTAGGCTATCCCGCAATCATTGCCCTTGGTGGCGTCAAGTTTGTCGGCGCCGTCTCAGCAGCTTTGCTGGACACACCACCTAGGGAAGTCCCTCCAGCCATTTTTGCCGGCCTGGGCACGTTCCCGGAAGAGTACACGATCCGTATCAAGCCGGACGCGGTACCGTATTCCCTCAGCACATCCTGGTGTATACCGATACCCCTACGAGACGTGGTAAAGAAAGAGCTGGAAAAGATGGAGCAGGAGGGCGTGATCCGGTGCAGTTGACGAGCCAACGGACTGGTGCGGGCGCCTTGTCGTGGTCCCGAAGCTGGCAGGGGGTTACCGCCTTTGCGTGGATTTGACCAAGCTCAACCAAGTTGTTCTGCGTGAGCGCCACGTACTCCCGACGGTCGACCAAACCCTCGATCTGCTTGGTGATGCCCGTGTTTTTTTGAAGTTGGACGCAACTTCAGGCTTGCACCAGGTATGCTTGGCCCGTGACTCCCAGAAGTATACGACCTTCATCACTCCGTTTCGTAGATACTGCTATTGTCGCCTCCCGTTCGGCATTACGTCGGCCCCACAATACTTCCAGCGTCACATGTCATGCCTACTGGAAGGGTTGGCCGGTGTCGTCAACCTCATGGACGACATCCTTGTGTTTGTCCGCACAGCAGAAGAGCACGATCAGCGCCTTCAAGCAGTCCTCGGTCGCCTCCAACAAGCAACACCCTCAACGCTGCCAAGTGCACTTTCGGCATGTCAAGTGTAAGGTTCCTTGGTGTCATCGTCAGTGCCAACGGCATCGCTCCCGATCCAGACAAAGTGGCGGCCATTCAGCGCATGCCTGCTCCTCAGGATGTTCACGGTGTCCAACGTTTTCTTGGTATGCCCAACCACGTGGGTCGCTTCCTCCCAGGTCTTTCCCAGATGACTGTGCCAATTCGAAGTCTCCTCAACAAGACTGCAGCCTGGACATGGGGGCAAGCACAAGCCGCAGCGTTTGAAAAGCTCAAGACCATGCTGTCCTCGGACATCTGCCTCGCAAGGTACAACCCTGCACTTACGACAACAGTCTCCACAGATGCCAGTTCCTTCGGGCTGGGTGCAGTGCTCCTTCAAGACCAGCAATCAGGAGATCACCGACCAGTTGCATACGCTTCTCGTGCATTAACAGAAACAGAACGAAGGTATAGCCAGATTGAAAAAGAGGCACTGGCAGCTACCTGGGCTGATGGTTTGATGAATGAACCGGTTTGATGAATTTTTTCGAGGCCTTCATTTCACTCTGGAGACCAACCATAAGCCACTGGTGAAGCTCCTTGGAGCTGCTTTCACATCCGCCTACTCCAGTACCACTTTGACGTGAAGTATGTTCCTGGAAAGCAGCTTGTCACTGCAGATGCACTCTTGCAGGACCCTGTCACCCAGCTGCCAACGACTTCAGCCATAGACAAGGTTGAGCTGTACATCGAAGAAGCGCTTCGCGCTATCCCTCCCATGTTTGCAGCCCTCCTCAATGATTTCCGTGCTCACCAGGCTGCAGATTGGGAGTGTGCTCAGCTCAGCTCGTATTGCACACAAGGGTGGCCTCGGAAGCAGAATCTGCCTGTTAGCATGGCTCAGTTTTGGGCTCATCGTGCTGAACTCACTATCGGCGATAGCCTTCTCCTCTGTGGGGGACATCTACTAATGCCCTCTTCTCTGCGAAAGCACGTCCTGTCCCTCGTCCACGATGGACACCTCAGGGTCAACCGTTGCCACGCCATTGCCAGAGAGGCTGTCTGGTGGCCGACCATGGGGAGCCAGATAAAGACCATGGTGAAGAACTGTCCTAACTGTGCCACTACGCGGGTCCAGCGAGCAGAGCCACTGCTTCCTACAGTGACACCTAGCCACCCCTGGGAGCGAGTCTGTGTGGACATCTTTCATCACGACAAAACAGACTATCTTCTCGTTGGGAAGTGCTGTCTCTCCGCACTACGACATCCACTGCAGTAATCTCTATCATCAAAAGTGTCTTTGCAAGGCATGGCATCCTGGAGATCCTCGTCAGCGACAATGGACCTCAGTTGTCGTCAGCAGAGTTCCGTCTCTTCTCCCAGAGCTACGGCTTCTCTCATGTCACGAGCAGTCCTAGGTACCCGCAGTCCAACGGTGAAGGTGAGCGGATGGTGCGGACTGTCAAGGAACTTTTCAAGAAGTCTCCAGACTGGCCTTTGGCCCTCTTGTCATATCGTAACGCACCTGGGGTGACAGGATACAGCTGCTCAGCTGCTCATGGGGCGCAGCCTCAGGACTCGCCTTCCAGTCACAGCAGCCAAGTTGCTTCCAGGATTCCCTCGCGCTGCTGAGTTTCACAGGCACAACACTGCCCAACAACGTCGCCAGCATCAAGACTTCAACCATCGGCATGCAGCACGGGATTTGCGTCCCCTGGGGGAGGGGGAGAGAGTCTGGATTTGCGACACAGATTGTGCTGGCACAGTTCTTAAGCCTGAACCACATGGAGCACTTTTTCCGACGTTTTCTGGCGTTCCTCTCTCCGCCGTCACTCTGCGTCGACGCTGACAGTGACGACAGCTGAAACGCCAAGATCAGGACCGTCCAGATATTGGCGCCGCTGCTGCGCCCGCGCCGGAAGCAGCTGCATGAGCGGAGACCAATCAGCGCGCGGCTGGCAGAGACTTCCGCCAGCAGCTCATCAGCCCGAGCCCTGAGCAATTCTTCCGTTCACCCAGTGCAAGGTGCCATTGCTGTATATGCCGCAGGTGTTCAAGCAAAGTTCTCGCGATGCTTCCGATGGATATGGACAATGAACTTTTGATATCAAGTGTGGCCGCCTAACCTATATTATGGCAGGTCAAGAATAAGGAATTCAAAAACAAGATAAAGAAGAACGCCTTGTGGCTCGACGTCGCCACCGCCGTCCTGCCGGGTGTCCCAAATGCCTGCCGAATTTGCCGTAATATTTGCCTTTACTAGACCTTGTTCAGCGAAGATACTGGGGATCTCGCATCTGGTTTTCCAAAATTGTAGCTCAAACGTGCCAAGGAGGTGGCAAACAGGCCCAACAGCCATCCTCTCGTAGGAAACAAGACGGTTTCGGAAAATGAAGTTGTTTACTGTTGGCTCGTCGCATATTCCAGCCTTCTGTTGGAGCTTGGAAATCTACGAGGGTGGCAGCATGCGGCAAGTGTGCTTGGTTCAAGCAAGCCGATAGAAGCAATATTCAATTGAAAGGTATGCGAGGGTATTATATCTACCAAAAATTCTCTCCTATGCGATAAGCACGTGGGCCCCGGAAGATTTAACGGTTAGCTTGTGTTCTCCTCACTTCTCCAGCACCAAAGCGTACTATTACAAAAATAAAATATTAAAAATGTCCAAACTCCATACTTATAAGCTATTCCTTGAAATTAGGTGGCAATTTCAGTCTGACAAACATTCCTTCCAGAGTAAATACAGTGTAAAAACGACAGGAAATAGAAATAGTTTTGTACCTATACCACATAGTAGAACAAATTACGGGGAACAAAAACTTACTGTGCAAATTCCTAACCTTCTCAGCGACTATGCCTTAACCACAGATCTCCTCTATTCCGGAATTAGGAAGCAAGCATTTCAAAAAACGATAAAAGAATTATTTTCAGAGGACTAACTAAAGTTAATTAATGAAGACTATGATTCCACATCAATGTTATGTATTGCTTTGGTTTTTCTTCCCTTTTTTTGCATGCGACTCGTAGGCCCCATCAGGTTGTTATTGGTTGCCTTTCATTTTTTTTTTTGCTCGATAGTTATACGTGCATTTTTTGTTATATTTGTGTTCTACTTTTTTTAGTGCTAAATACCAGTCAAACTGTATAACATTGATCTTTTTGTCTCTTTTCGTTTATTGTCTTTCTGCTGCTGCTGCTGTATGGGTGGCACGGCCCAGTCGGGCAATGTTTGTCTTTAGCCGTGTCTCCTTGGACAATTTCAGTGATTGTTCTTAATAAACTAATAAAGAAAGAAACAAAGAAAGAAAAACGTTTGCTAAGGCTCATGCGTCCTTGGGACAATGTATACGCTATCCCCTTTTCTATTTTCCCTGGGACAAATTGCCGGATTAGAGCACAGAACCACGATCAGACTTTATTTGGAGGACTCGATTTATTTTGGTCACCTCAGATCACCTTCTTGAATTTGCATATCGGTTCCACTCAATTTCAACCATGTATTTTACTTGGCGAAGCTAATGTAATAATCTGTCATGTCGGTTAAAGTCCGTGGTTTGCAAGTTGGGCTAGCTACTAGCTTACATATCACTTTAAGGTAAAGGTAATAACACCGACGTATTTCTTGCAGAGAATTTCATCCAGACATGCTGGAAGTCGTTGCGGGACAAGTTCCGCCGGCTGTGGACGCAGCTGAAAGCGGCGCACAAGAGCGGAGCCGGAGCCGAGGACACTGATGAAATGAATGTGTCTTGGCCATATTTTGAGATGCTGCTATTCTTAAAGGATAGCATTGAAGGAAGGGCGTAAGTTGCTGACGCTAGCATTCTTTGACGAAGTAAACTTGCTGCTTCTGTAACCACTGCTCAGACAGCAGTGTCCAGCTGATGAACCCTGCGCTGTACAAAAAATCTCCAGCAGGGTGTCCCTAAACTGTATTTGACCAGTTAGCACAGTACTTTAATGAACCATAGCATGGTAGTTCAACCAAACAAAAGCAGTAAGCAATAAACTGTTCCTCATAATACTGTAAATTGGCTTAGAAAGCTATCATATCGCCACCTTTCTCACAGGCATGATTCTGCTATTTCATTGGATTCCGCAAGCAGTTGGCTGTGTTTTGTTTGTGGCAATTGTAGTAGCTGCCATTTGCACATGGTGTGTGCGCCAAGGGTCGCCTGCATGAAACTGCACCACAAAGCTTGTTTGTGGGTAATTATTGTGATGATATACAGAAATATAATTGCCATTTAAGGCTACCTGTGCAACAATGAGGCATGCAAATCTATTAGCAGTATGGAGTAAGCTAACAGCCTAATCTGTTTTCAGTACAGCTTATGGTGCACTGAAGAGCTATACTGTGCTTCTCAGTATGAAGGCTTCGGCCAGATGGCTTGCAAAAGGTTCATTACATTAGTGAAAGGAAGCTCAAGTTTTTATATGTACCTCTCACCTAAAAATTCAAGCTAGCTCAGGAGAAGATGGAGGCTTGACTCGAACAGGTCGTTAAAACCTGGACAAAGAATGCCGCTGGAGTCAACGTTTTAACAAGTGAACTTGTCAGAATGGCAACTCCATCCCGACGAAGACAAGTCCATTAGTTGAAACGTTGGCTCCAGCGACTGTTCCTGTTCTACGTCATTAACAATCTCATTATTCACCCAAGAAATGGATCTTGACACCTCAAGCACTTTTCTTCACACCCCAAAATGTGGGGCACAATTTTATTCACATATATGACAGCCTGGAAGGCATTACATGCACATACGAGAATTAACACTTAAATAGTATAAAAAAATAACTCTTAATGTGCACAACTGAACACGACAACACAATGAAGCATTACTGCCAATGTGTGTTATAAAAATGCATCTACATAACTGCATTTTGTCAAATGTTGAAATTGCGTACAGAAAATACTAATCATGAAGCAATGGTTATTAAAAGCACTTCAGACAGTATTTCATGTAGCTTCTTTGCTGGTACTAAATGTGGTTATAATGCTCTTTCAGGACATCTGGCAACATGAAAAATGCCCAAGCATATTGCTTGATTTAAGTGGCAGCCACAGCAGTTATGCTGATGTGGACACGCTCAGTGTCGACATGGAGAGGCACTCTTCAGAATCTGAGTGCTTTTCGCAAGAGTATCCTCTGCCATTGGCAGAAAACCCCCCGGCAGCCACCTCAGAAGCAGCTGAGGCAGAAATGTCATCAGAAGTGGCACCTCATCTGCACCAGCCGAAGCCACCACAAAAAAAGAAAAAAACATGCCGACCTCTTCATTGAAGAGCTCAGCAAGGTGCAAAACGAGCTCAACAACTGTGCCCCCAAGGACGCTGACGAGCACTTTGCTTTGGCTTTGCTTGGACACATGAGAGCTGTGAAGCCAGAAAAGAAACTGGACATGCAGCTGAAACTGCTGCAAGTCGTGAAGGAATTTCAGAACAATGAATAAATATTTTGCACACACGGAATAGCAGAATGTGTGTTGTGTGTGTGCTGAAAGTAACCTTGTTTTGGCAATGCAAGGATAAGCAAAGTTAACCAAAGAATTGCTTTGCTATCCAACACAGGTCAGACATGAAAAATAAAAATGAGACTCTCCCGACGTTCTCACATGTGAAGGACATGATTTAATGACTGCTTGAGAGAACACAAGGAATCTCCTTAGAGTTATTTGGACCGCGGAAAGTTAAGCGGTATATGCAGCAACGACTGTTTTTGGGTCAAAATTACTTTATCCCTGAACATGTTTCAGAAGAATTGGGGATGAACTATTTCTCCCTAAAAAGACTTCTTTGTTTTTGATGCATGGACTTTGTGTTGCACATACACTAGCTCCTCGGCTCAGGACAATGAACCCCGGTTCGAGTGAATTGCAGTGACCATTTCACGACCTGCATGCAGCTCTCAAGCACGCATAAGTTAATGCTCATTACTGTCGTTACTTATACTAAGGGGTTTGTCATACAGTTCGACGAAAAATAGAATGTATTGTATTAGTACATTTGAAAATTTGACCTGAAGAACTTTGAATATCATAATGGTTCTACAAAGAACATCTTCTTGCCTTCGCTTATAGCCCCACATTAAAAAATTATAAGCCTGCAAATTTTATGCATGTGCTAGCTCATTATGTCTCGATGATGAAAGTGTGCCTCAGGGTCACCGTTCTGGACAATAAGTACGAGATTTGTGTTATTGCACTGCGTTTTGAGCCTGCTTGTTAATGAATATGTGTAGCCTTCCCTTTGTGTCTGTTGTGGCTTTAACGTCTTCATCTTAATTTAAATCCTGGTTTTTGCAGTTATGGGAAATCATTGGCCTGCAAGTGGCAATAGTTGCTGCTCTTGTAGGCGCTTTAAAGAAGCATCTTTAGAAACGCCTGGCTGATGCCACTGCCAAGGCACTTCACCAAAGGTGCTGCAGAAGTATGCCATAAAGATGTTCCGTGCATGCGATGCGTCTGCAACAAAATTTCTGGACGGTGTTGGTTGCAGCGGAACTGCACTACCCTCAGCTGCTCCTTCCACACTTTCCCGCCAACGACCAGGAACAATATTGCCGAAGCTGTCCTCTTTGTCCGTATAGCACTGCGCCTTGCCAGTTAATTTCATAATGAAATTATGAAGAATGCAGGCTGCCTTGATAAAAAAGTCCACATTGCAAGGATCCAAGTTGATTGTACGAAGAAGTACTCGCCACCGGGCAGCAGTGATGCTGAAGGCATTTTCAGCACACCTCCTGTAAAAAACATAAACAAGGCAGAGCTAAGACAATAAGTAATAAGTATGCAGTGACTATGACCAGACGACAAACATTTTCAGGAATTTCTGCACGACCTTCATTCATCCATAAACACAGACAAACCTGACAGCTAGACTCGTGCTTGAGCTATATTTAACTGCCTTCTCTATGACGTAGCAGCCTCTGCAGGCTTGTGCTGATTATGCACGCTTGCCTGTGAATGGAAGCTGTGGAAAAAAGCTGTAAATTCTTTTTTTCAATGAAGTGTGAACACCGTAAACTCAAAAGTGATGATAGGTGGTTGTATCTACTAAGGATTCCTGTAGCTATGAGCAAACAGCCTGGCTTTAAACATATACACAGCCATGTTTTGTGCAGCCAGCAACCACTTTCATTTCATATTTGCACTGTCTTTGCATACAGGAACCAAGCCCGCAACAAGGGGCGTGCACGTGCCCTAGCCCCTCCCGAAATTTTGGTTCCGACAAACTTGCTCCCACGAACTTGCACATGTTTTTTCAAAATCGTTCCCATCATTCATCATTACCTCCCTCTGCCTCAATGTATACAGTGTCAGTCTGAAAAGCTGTCGTCCATAATTAGCTCAGCATGTACCATCCAGCCTAATTCAGCCAATGGCAGATCCAAAGGGCGAGTCCGGATGTCCTGAAAACCTTCCTAATCTATGAATCTATGCCCCAAAAAAAGAGGGCCTATTTTAGAAACATACGAAACATTTAGTAGCTTCAGATGCTCCCTCTTGCATCTGATCACATGCGTGCGATAACTTCCCATAAGCTCACCTCCTACGTTCCCATAAGCTCCCTGGTGTCTGCATAGTTAAAATATAAGACGGTGGCGCAAAATGGGACAAGGACGAAACAGGAAGAAGCGACGTATACAAGCGCACACTACCAACTGATTTATTTTCGAAAAGACACTCAATATATATGGCATTACGCACATGCGCAGACGGCCGAAATCAAAAGCGATCTTGCAAAAAAACAAACTCACTGCTGTGAAGGATGATAGAAGGAACGCTGACACACCCACTCCCGTACAATTTAATGAAATAAGCCTCAGCCAGTTCTCTTGCGACTGCGTCACCACTTCGCTTTAAAATTTTCCTAGATGAAAACAGGGGCACACATGCACAAGATTTACAATGAAATGGCATATGCGAGCCCGTACCATTTTTTATGGACAGCACATGTTCCTGTAACCGAACATTAATGCATCGGCCTGTTTGGCCGATGTATACATTGCCACAGCTCAGAGGGATCAAATACACCACACCGACACAACACTCCCCAAAAGGATGCTCATGCTCAATATCACAGCAACGCTTCGTATCACCAGGTTTCATTACTCGCCTACAAACGCTGGACAATTTGCATGGCGCCGAGAAGACCACAGGAACATTGAACCTTGTAGCAACCTTCTTAAGATTATGAGCGACTTTGTGAGTGTATGGGATAACTACAGGTCTCGTTTTTTTCTGTTGGCGTTCTAAGGCAGGACTCTGAGTCTTGCCTTTCATCTTCTTTAACATTGCTTCTACTACAGAAGCAACCACTGTCCGGGGAAACCCAGCAGCTGAGAGGCGCGAAATTTGTAGGTCAAAGCTCTCCTTCATGGTGTGCATACACGATTTCTTAAGCGCTGAATCTAAACACGCAGAACACGCGAGAGCTAGTGGTGCTGTTGGCTCCCGCCACCGGTGCTTGTTGTGACGGCACAGTCGACGTGCATGTGGGTTGCAGCAACTGGTAGGCTTTGTTCACTCGTAATTTTTGGAACTGCTTTTGCCCATGCGAAGTGCCTTGGACGAAGACGCATTCGTTGGCGGAGGAGCCGTCGGAAGTACAACAGCAAGACGAAGGACAAGCGATTACCAACACTGCCGGGACATAGAATTGCCCTCGCATCACATTCACATTCGATCACTTGTCAACTGTCGTGCTATCTTCAAAGTGATGGCTTTTTGAGTGTTTTTATGACGAGGTAACAAAGAGTAGGTGCGGAATATTTTACACTCGCCGGCTTGTGAACGATTGACTGATTTGTGGGGTCTAACGTCCTAAAACCAGCTCTGATTATGAGGGACGCCGTAGTGGAGGTCTTTGGAAATTTCGACCACCTGGAGTTCTTTAACGTGCACTGACAATGCACAGCACACGAGCCTCAACATTTCGCCTCCACTGAAATGCAGCTGCCGCGGCTGGGATGGCTTGTGAACGGGGACTTCCTTGTGCACAAAACAGTTGTAGTTGATGAGCAGTTTAACTGCACAGTGAACAGCTACAGAACGTAAAGCAAACAGCTGTCGTACAGTCTAAGCTGTGCTGCGGGCATGGAACATCTACTCTGCGAATTTGACGGACAACGGAGTACGCGCACAAACTTCTTGGTTCTCACGTCATGCCAGATCTGTCCGAATTGTTTAAGGCACCGTAGAAAGGAGCTACTGCAGACACCAGCGAAGGCAGCCATTAAGAATTTTAAGATGAAGAATCTCAGAAGAATGTTGCTTAGGGCCACAGCAGCTCGTGAGAAGCAGGAGAAACAAATCATGGAACTGAAAGGAGTGATAGAAACAACCTCGGAGGAGTGCCTGAACAAGCAGCTGGACTGCCTCCCACTGCTCGAAGAGGTGGCGGTTGCAAATGCATTTCGCAAAATCAAAGCAAAAGCACCGTGTGGAATGCGTACAATGCAGAATGGTTGCTTAACTGCATGCTTGTATGAATCGCCAGCCCACGGGCTTAAAGGCTGCTGATAGACCTGAACATGCTCCCACTGCCAACCACGAACCGGCTGGCACAAATACTGGAGGGCATTTAATGTAAATATGGATTTGAAGCCGTCTGTCTGGAATACATACTACGTCAAATGAGCAAGCAGCTTGGGGACGCTTGTTGTCGATAAAATGAATCTTAGGCATTCTTACGAGTTCAACAAATCTACCAACAAAATGGACGGCTTTGTTGACTACGGCAGTTAGCCGACCATGTGTTGGTGGTTATGTTGGTGCCCATGTTTGAAGGATGGGTACAGTCTGTAGCAAGTTTTGTCACAAAGGGCGTGTGTTGGCCGAGCTTGTGCTCGAAGCCATTTTGCAGCTGCACAAGTACGGTGCGGCCGTTATCGCCGTGGTGAGCGACGGTGCCGGCAATAACAAGTCCATCTGGCAGCAGTTTGGCATTAGTGGTGCCATTTCAGACACCAGGCATAAAAATTCAACACCCGTTCTATTCAATGAGCAATGCATGCGGTTTGATGCATACAGACGACCTTATGCATATCCACTTAAGCAGTGCACAAATGGGATGCAGGAACGTTGACTGGACGGACGATAAATGTTTAACTTTCGCAATAGCACTACTAGAAAGCCGCCGTGCGAAACGCGCGGGGGATCACTGCTGTGCTCCGTCGTAGCAGACAACGTGCCGAGAGTAGCGGAAGACGTGACTGCAGCGCCACAAGCTCACGCGACCGCCGTTTAAACCAACGTTACTAGATCCTGTCAGTTGTCAAACTGCGCCTGGGAGCGGCGCGAAAATGTGACCCTCTGCCGTCTCCTCTCGTGATGTGGCGCTGCCGCCACGATCGGCCCGATGGGCTACGGAAGCTTCGCAAGGCAGCAGCGCGCCGCTGACCGAATGTCGCTTCTCTTTATCTCGTTCTCTTTCGTTGTGCTGCTGTCCTTCGCACTAAGTATACAAGGAATACTTTTTACTTTGTGCACTATGTAAAAAACAGCTAATGGGTGAATAAATAGGACACTGGGGCTTTTCGTGCGAGGTATATTGTTTTATGTACGCGTATAACGGGCCGGTTACATAAAAATACAAAAGTGTGTTTGGCAATATTCACAGAAGACGCGCTTTCTTGTTTGCTACAGCTACCTTGTGACTGTTTTCTAGTCGACAATTCGTATCTCTCGCGTAAAAATGCATCCGCATCACAATGAAAAAATTCAACACTTCGCACGTGAATGAGAGCATATGGTCTGCGCAGCCAAGAAAAGGGAGGCAGCACCCCTCTAGGTCATCTAAAACCTTCCAGAATATGTCTCCGCAAAGGCCAAAGTCATCCAAGGAAGCTGACACACTTTTTTTAGCATTCTTCATAAAGCCCAGCATTTTGTGGGCGGGGTGCTTTAACGAACCTTGCTTGAAACTCCTGTACTCAGTATGTCCGCTATGCATAGATCACATGCTGTGCCCTTCGTGACTTTGTGAATAACGTATCCAGACAGGTAATAAACACTTAAATCTTGACGCTAATCTATTAAAATGGATCGAATGTTTTCTTACTAATCGCTCACAATACGTTACCGCGAACGGCTATGATTCACCAATGTGCTCTGTTGTCTCCGGAGTGCCTCAAGGATCAGTCCTCGGTCCTTTGTTGTTTTTAATATATATTAATGACCTACCCTCGCAAGTAACTTCTAATATCCATCTCTTCGCTGATGATTGCGTTATTTTTACAGAAATTCAGACGACGATTGTAATCGCCTTCAACCTCATCTAAATATAATATCTAACTGGTGCAGCTTGTGGCTAATGGAACTAAATATTAACAAATGTAAAGTTATGCATGCATCTAGGTCACCTAACTCCTCCCGGGTATACTACTTAAACAACCTCCCTTTAGGTCAAGTAACCTCATATAAATACTTAGGAATTCATATCTCATCTAACCTTATTTGGACAACACACATCAACTACATAATTAGCAATGCTAATTATGTAGTAGGCTACCTCAGGCGAAACTTTTTTGATGCTCCTGACTCTTTAAAACTATTACTCTATAAAAAATTAATACGTCCAAAATTAGAATATGCCTCATAACACTAACCTAATTAACGCATTAGAGCTAGTTCAAAACAACGCAACTCGTTTTATTCTTTTTACTCATAACAGAACTGCCAGCATAACCACCATGAAAACTAGCCTGTCACTTTCATCTCTTGCAGCCCGGCGTGAAATCTCCCGTTTATCATTGTTCCATAAAATATTTCACCACACAACACTGCATGACATGTTCATTCATAATCCGCACTATATATCGCGCCGCATCGATCATTCTTATAAGGTTGATGTTCCTTCTAGCAGCACCAACACATTTTATCATTTATTCCTCGCACGTCACTAGAGTGGAACCGCCTTCCTGAAGATATTGTATCTATTAGTGATAACTCCTTGTTTCTTGTTGTATTAAATAGCATTGCTCACTAGATTATCATTTATTTTTCCGTACATATATTTGTTTTTCTTGCGTTCTGTTTGTGTACTCATTGTATAACTTACCGTGATTTAATACCTTGTAATGCTTCATTTATTTTTTATCATGTATTACATATTTATGCTTTACTTAGCTGTACAAACTTCCGATTGTAACCCACTCCCCTCTGTGATGTCTTGTTTGGCCCTGAGGGTATAATAAATGAACACTGTCCTCCACATTTCCTGTAGCATAAGTGCAAGTACGTTCTGGTGGGCAACTTATTAATCTCTCCTCAATGGCGTTGCGAAGACTACGTTGTTTTGTCTTGTAGGCTTCTCTGGTCTCCTTGAATGTGTCGTTAAAACCGACAAGTACAGGGCTCGGCACACCTTCCACGCTTCCGCGTAGCGCAGTTTTAATAGGTGTATAGAGGCTCAAAAGTCTGGATATCTGCGTGAAGTTCATTATAGTTGGATGGGACTCATCTCCACCGAACGAACGCACTAGTCCAAAGTGTCTCTGAAAAAACATGAGTGAATTTTTTAGCCAATACTGCACTCAACGTGAATGCAGGCAACAAATGTGAACAGTGTGCCTTACCTCTAGTGGATCTTGATTTAACTTGGCAGTCAAAACATGATGATGATGATATTTGGTGTTTTGTGGCGCAAGGGCCAAGTGTGGCCAAAGAGCGCCAGGACAGTAACAGTATGTCTGCCGCGATTGGTGCGTTACAATGACAGGTGGTACGTGGCTGTAAGGAGGCCTAAAGACTATCGCTGTAAAGGAGCGTAAAAAACAAGATAGGCTGAAATTATGGCAATGGCGTGTGGAGTGATCTATGGGTCCGGAATGAAATAGAAATGGTCATGGTACTAAAATATCTAAAACATGAAAGTAGCACGACACCTACCGGAAGCCTTCCTGGACAAAGGAAAGGCTAGGAAGCGCGTGCTTTTCTAAGAAAATGCCGCAGCAGCGGCCTCTGTTTAGAGGCCGTGCTACAGGTCACCTGGGTAAATGACTCGGAAATTATATACATCCTTAAAAAATGCAAGTAGAGATTGGTATTTAAAAATAGGTTCATTGCCCAAGAACATAGAAGGGTGCAGTGGGAGGTGCTGTCGTGGCAGTATTGCAAAATGTCTTTTCCTCTGGAGTTCTAGTTCGCGGCATTGCAGGAGGACATGAAGTACGCTGAGCGGCTCACCACAATTGCATACAGGCGGATCACTACCGGACAATATGTATGTGTGTGTACTGTACGTGTGTCCTATCCTGAGTCTACAGAGAGTAACTTGTGTGCGGCGTGTCTTAGATTCTGGCGGCCAATGAGCGAGATGAGGCTTGATAGTGTGTAGTTTATTATTTATTTCACTGTCCCACAGACGTTGCCAATAGGCCCTAATCTTTTTCCTGATAAAGGGATTTAGGTCCATCACAGGGACGGCCATCGACGAAGTGGCAACGTCCGTGTGAACGGATGTGGCTAACTTGTCAGCCATCTCATTGCCTTCGATCTCGCGGTGCCCTGGCACCCAGCACAGCACGATTTGCTGGCTGGATGCGTACGCGATACAGATAGTTGAGTAAAGGGCTATAATTACGGGGTTTCTGTGCCTCCCGAGAGTATTCAGACATTTCAACACGCTTAAAGAGTCGGTATAAATGATTGCCTTGGGTATAGCTAATTGTTTTATATGTTTGACCGTCGCCAGGATGGCGTAAGCTTCCGCTGTAAAGATGGTTGTGTTTGGTTTTAGAACGCCGGCAGTCGAGAAGGACGGACCAACCGCAGCGTATGACACACCGGCGTGGGACTTTGAGGCGTCAGTGAAATATTCCGGACAAGCGTACTTCTGCTGCAGTTCCCGGAAGTGCATACGAATATGCACAACCGGCGCTTGCTTTGTTACATCAAGAAAAGACAAATCACAGTCGATCATCTGCCACTGCCATGGTGGGGCTTGTAATGTAGGAGTCATTAAGCGATGTTCGAGTATGGGGACACCTGTTTCCTCAGCTAGTGCTCGTACACGTATTGGAAAGGGTTCTTTGACTGCCGGTCGGTGATTAAAGAGCTGATAACTGGACAGGTCATTTACAGCAGGATATGCGGGGTGATCAGCATTTGCATTTACTTTCAAAAAATACTTAAAGGATAGGTACGACCTCTGTAAATCGAGCGACCACTCGTCCGATTCCACATAGAGGCTTTCGACAGGGCTTGTTCTGAAGGCCCCAGTGGCTAGACGGATGCCTAGATGGTGTATCGGATCAAGCATTTTCAGCGCACTTGCTGTGGCAGAGTGATAGACTATGCTGCCGTAGTCCAGACGTGTCTTGACAAGACTCTTGTACAGGTTCATTAGGCACTTCCTATCGCTTCCCCACGTTGTATGTGACAGTATCTTTAGGATATTCATTGTTTTTAGGCATTTAGTTTTAAGGTGCTTGATGTGTGAGATAAAGGACAGTTTTGAGTCAAGGATGACACCTAGAAACTTATGTTCATTGTTTACCTGTATGTGTTGTCCGTCCAGTGTGACCTCAGGATCTGATACAAGGCCTCTTTTTCTGTTAAAAAGAACACACGAGCTTTTAAGGGGGTTGATCTTAAAACCATTCTCACTTGCCCACTTTGATACTTTGTTGAGGCCAAGCTGAACTTGTCGCTCACAGATTGAGAGGTTGCATGATCTAAAGCCTATTTGGACATCATCAACATAGACCGAGTAAAACATGGTGGGAGGAATCATTGTACGAAGCGAATTCATTTTCACAATGAAGAGGGTGCAACTAAGCACACCCCCTTGCGGCACACCAGCTTCTTGCATGAACGATTTCGAGAGGACATTTCCGACCCTAACGCGGAACGTGCAATTAGACAGATAACTTTCTATAGTCTTGAACATGCTGCCATGCACACCCAACGCGGACAGGTCTTTGAGGATCCCAAATCGCCATGTTGTGTCGTAGGCTTTCTCGAGGTCAAGAAATACGGACAGAAAAAACTGTTTATGGATAAAGGCATCTCTAATAATCCCCTCGATGCGAACAAGGTGGTCAAGTGTTGACCGACCCTCCCTGAATCCACACTGAAGGGGGTCGAGTAGCTTGTTGCTTTCGAGGAAACTGATTAGTCGCCGGTTTATCATTTTTTCATAGACCTTACACAAACAGCTTGTCAGGGCTATTGGCCTGTAGCTACTGGCCAAGGACGGATCCTTGCCATGTTTATGTATTGGAATGATGATGGCTTCTTTCCAACACGATGGAATGTACCCAGCTGCCCACATGGTGTTATAAAGGGACAGAAGTGCATTTAGAGGTTCAGTATGTAAGTTCTTTATCATTTCATACATGATGCGGTCGCCACCTGGTGCAGAGCTCCTGCAGGAATTCAGAGCGGCATTCAGTTCGGCTTCATTAAACGGACAGTTGTAGGGTTCACTTTTCGCGCGTTTTTGTTCAAGGCGTTCCCGCTCTGCGCGTTCCTTGAACCGAAGAAAAGCTGGACTATAATGGGATGCACTGGAAATATGTTGGAAATGTTCCCCCAAAAAGTCTGCCTGGTCTTTTATGCTATTGCCTGAGGTATTTAGTAAGGGTAGTGGTTGTGCTTCCCGGCCATTCAGTTTGTTTAGGCTACTCCACACCTTACTTTCATCCGCATAAGAGTTTATGTTAGATATATATTTTTGCCAACTTTCTCTCCTCGCCTGTCGGCGCACTCGCCTGCCTTGAGACTTGGTTTTCTTGAAATTAACGAGGTTCTCAGCTGTTGGATGGTCCCGAAGTAATCCCCAAGCTTTATTCTGTTTTTTCCTTGCTTCCCTGCACTCTTCATTCCACCACGGGATACGGCGTTTTCTTACTAGTCCGTTAGTTTGCTTAATGCATTTTTCAGCGGCGTGAATTATAAAATGTGTTATATACAACACAGCGTCATCTATGCTACAAAGAGCAATGTCATCCCACTGTAAGTGTGTATATTCTTGGAATAGCTCCCAGTTTGCCAACTTGATTTTCCAACGGGGAAGCTGTGGGGAACCATCGTCTTGTTTAGTTAAACTTATTGCTATGGGGAAATGATCACTTCCGTATGGGTTCTTAATAACACGCCAGTCAAGATACGGAAGTAGGGGACTGCATGTGATGCTTAAGTCGATAGATGAGTATGTGTGGTGTGTGGCATTGAAGTATGTGTGTTCCTTTTTGTTCAGCAGACATGCACCACTAGAGAAAAGGAAATTTTCTATCAGTCCTCTAGAATCACAACGAGAATCGCCCCAGAGTGTGCTATGGGCGTTTAGGTCTCCGACCAGTAAGTAAGGTTCCGGAAGCTCATCAATTAAGTTTTGAAATTCGGTTTTTGTGAGTGTGTAGCCTGGGGGAATGTATAGTGAGACGACAGTGATCAGTTTATTAAAGAGCACTGCTTGAACAGCAACTGCTTCTAGACGCGTATTGAGGTGGAGTTGCCTGCAGGCAACTCTATTATCGACTATGATCGCCACACCACCGGACGAAGTGAGGGCATCATGACGGTCCTTGCGGAACATATTGTCTAAGAAAATTTGTGTGTGTAGGTTTGAGGTGTGTTTCTTGGACACACAGCACTTTTGGACTGAATTTACGCAGGAGCTCAGCAACATCGTCTAGATTATGCAGGAGACCTCTTACGTTCCACTGCAATACCTGCGTATCCATTTTGAATGATAGGTTAGTGCTGTGTGCTTTAAGATACCTCAAGTTACGGAGCTCTTTCGAGGCCCCGTAACAGGAATTTTCCCTTTTTTGGGGCGGTCGAGAATGTCGCGCCGCTCCTTTGGCGCATTTCGCGCCGCCTCACTCGAACTAGTGTCCATCGTCTCTTGCGAGGCGTTGGACGTTCGCCGGACAGGCTTCGCCTCGAGGGGCGGAGCCTTTGGGCCCACCTGCACAGAGGCTGGTGGGTCCTTCCTAAGAAGTGGCGTCGCAGCACTGGCTGCAGCCGCCAAGGGGGCATTTGGCGTCGCTGCCAACTCACTACGTGTGGGCTGGACAGTCGCCGGGAGCCGTTGTGACGCTGCCCCCTGATGCGCCACATCGGCAAAGCTACCCTTCGGTAGGTAGAAAATACGTCTGCGTGCCTCCTTGAAGGAGATGTTTTCTTTGACTTTCAGGGCAACAATTTCCTTCTCTTTCTTCCATGATGAGCACGATCGCGAGTACGCGGCGTGGTCCCCTTCACAGTTCACACAGTGTAAAACATTTTCGTAGGACTCAGACGAATGTTCAGTTGCGCTACATTTTGCACAGGTAGACCGGCCGCGACAGTTCTGTGAACTGTGGCCGAATCGCTGGCACTTGAAGCATCGGAGAGGATTAGGAATGTACGGTCTTACTTTAAGTTTTATGTACCCTGCCTGGATGGTTTCGGGCAAAACATTGGATCCAAAAGTGAGGATTAGATGCTTTGTGTGTATTTCCTTGCCATCGCGCCTCATACTGATTCTTTTAACATTCAAGACATTTTGGTCGCTCCACCCTTCAAAAAGTTCAGCCTCAGTTAGTCCCATGAGGTCATCATCAGAGACAACACCCCGGGATGTGTTCATTGTGCGGTGTGGGGAGACTGTTACTGGGACGTCCCCAAATGATGTTAAGTTGGACAGCTTCTGACATTGCATTTGATCTTGGACTTCCAGCAGCAGATCTCCATTAGCCATTCTCGAAGCCTTATAACCTACTCCAAGAGTTTCAGCGAGAGTTTTTGAGACAAGGAAAGGTGAGATCATTCTCACTGTCTTCCCTTCTTTTTCGGAATGAATGACATGGAAGCGGGGGAATACTTCTGTTTCTTTTCCAACAAAGCGAAATACATCTTCGGTGCGCCCCCTCTTATGGGGACGATCGGAAAGTTTTGGGAAAGCGGAAGCCATCAGATATATTATGTTTCAGCAGTAACGCCAACCACCCACCATGGAGCCCAACATGGGGACGCCGCAGGAAGTGTGGAAAACAGTTCCTGCAAGCGCCAGCTGTACATTACCGCTATAACCAAATATGGCGTATCCAAGGCTGGCTACCCACACAAGGTTAACCCTAGCCGCCAGGAAATCTGGAAGTAAGCAGAAGAGAGGAGAAGACAGGAAAGATGTAAAGTAGGAGAAAAAGGCGAAGATGTGAGAGGAGAGAGACAGGAAAAGGCGACTGCCGATTTCCCCCGGGTGGGTCAGTCCGGGGGTGCCGTCTACGGGAAGCACGGGCCAAAGGGGTGTGTTGCCTCTTCCGGGGGGCCTTAAAGGTCCAATCACCCGGCGTCGGCTCAACCCCCGGATCCCCTTTTCCCCGGACACGGCAAAGCCACGCACGGCGACACGTGGGAGGGGGTCGAAACCCCCCCGTTGGCTCGGGTCCGTGGTGTCGCCACACACCAAACGCCTGCAGAAATTGCATTGATTTTAAAGATGGTGAAGCCTAAGTTAAGCCACATGAGAGGTATTTATCGAAGTGGTTTGAGTGTGACGCGAAAAAACTTTCCAGCATGACTGGCCCAGTAACCGTTTTCATTCGTGAACCACTTCACTGACATTTAAGTTTATCTCGCATTCATTTACCTTGTTTTCATACTGAAACGTAACGCATGTGTACTGTTTTAGAATTTTCCTTGCACAGTACCAATGTTTGCAAGTTGTTCTCATATTTGTTATCCATGCATGAGTTTGTGCATTTGCACTGGGAATAGTTGACATTGTGTGAATCTTACATTAAGAGTGTCAACAAGTTTGAATACAGTGCACATAAATGATTGCAGACAAATAACATGTAGAAGCTGTGGCACTTATGCCTAATTTTTTTTTTTCTCAGGGGTAACAAAGAAGCCGTGGTTTCACGAAATTGCTTATCGTGTGGCTGCAATTGGAAAGCCACCCGGAAAATGGACAAGGGCATTCAAGCTCAACCTCGCAGTGACCAGGACCACACATACTGTGAAGATTTAAAGGTTCACGCACAGCGCCATTTGTGTCCGCAACACAGTGCCAGCCAGACTGAATTCACTATTTGTTCAAGTCTTCCACCACATTCCTACCGTTTTTTCACTGGTGTGTCGAAACATGTGTTTGATGAGCTGGGAAGGGTGCTCGACCTAATTGTGAAATCCCCATTTGCTACGGTGTTTCAAGATCAGTTGCTGCTAACGTTGATGCGACTAAGGTTGGGGCTTTTACTTTTTGACCTAAGCATTCATTTTTGTATCTCAACAGCTGCAGTGAGCAAAATTTTCTGCTTCATGGTGTCAGAAATAGCCAAATACGCTCGCAAATACGTAGTTTTTTCTCTGCCCAGAGACGTGATTCAGCAGGTTCTTCCTGAAAGCTGCAGTGATTTTTCGTCAGCTACTTGCATAATTGATTGCTTTGAAATATTAATTGAGAGGCCAGGCAACCTGCTTCACAGAAGCAGGACATTCAGTCACTACAAATCCCACAACACAGCTAAAGTTCTCCATGTCATTGTGCCGAATGGCTTCATCATGTTTATATCGAAGGCTTATGGTGGGCGAGCAAGCGATCGCTTCATCACATCCGACAGTGGCTTTATCAAAATGCTAGCGCCAGGTGACCAAATTCTCGCTGACCACGGATTTACTATAAGTGACCTCCTTCCACATGGCGTGAAGCTGTCATTGCTTACTTTTCTGAAAGGACGGTCGCAACTGAGTGGTGAGGATGTAGTGGCATCGAGACGTTTAGCTCAGCTGAGAGTTCATGTCGAGCGCTCCATCAGACGGCTGAAGTGCTTTAGAATTTTAAAGCAGTTCCCATGCAGCATTTTCGCTAAGAAGCCTTTGGTAGATGACATACTACTTGCTATTGCAGGCCTGTGCAACCTGCAGCCACTGCTGATCAAAAAGTAGTTAAGCTAGCATTGAATGTGGTGCGTGTCCTAAATTTCCGCAGGGTGTAAACACTTGTGGTACCGAAGTCAATCAAAAAACAAATTGTATGGTAATTCGATGTGCTCTTCATTTTCCTGCACCCTGAAGGTTTTCCTTTTTAAAATTGCCGTCATTGCAACAAAGCGTAACGGGTCATTTAAACCGCCCAGGGATTGAAATAGAGTTGTGTTAAAGTTGTGCACGAGTCTTCCACAAACACGCAGCCATAAATTCTTCGATATGATACCAGAATAGTGGCCAGGGTGCTCCACTTCACCGTGCTAGGAGAAAGAGTGGTGAGCGCGCATACCTGTGCGCAGACAAACAGGTTGTTTTTGGATGACATGTCCGCACGTGACTGCTGATGTCATGAACAACAATGATGATTTCGAAAGGCTCACAGAGAATAATGGATTGTATGTTGGAGTTTGTGGCACATAGCGCTGATGTGTATGGCATTGCTGAGTGCAACGGCATTCTGAACGTAATGCACGTTTTTTCTTGAAATGGTTCTGGGCCCATTAAGCCACCTTTTTTGTTACATGTGAAGAAGTGTGCACATGAATGTCAACAGAAAAAAAAAGCATCCAACCACTCTGCGTGACCACAAGCACAAACACTTACTTTTTAGGTGTTTCCAAAAACGGAAGTACATGTTACTCAGTGAACCCGAAATGCTAGCTACGACATTTTCACGATCATGAAACAATCGATGACCACGTTTTTTACATCATCTGCTTAGTTTGCCGAGAGGAGAGCCAGTAATTTCTGTAGTCTAAAACACTATTGCAACTTGCCTACTTTGCGCAGTGCTATAACCTCTCGAGACTCAACGCCCACGCATGCGGACACGTGTGTTTGCCAGTTCATTTGTCTGGCGACTTTAAAAGGAGCAAGGTATAATGCACGTTCGATGAATTAACCTCACTTAACCTCACTGTGCGTGCATGACAGCGTGCATGACGTTCGACTGCTCAGAAGGAATGCCGCAGTCCAGCATCAACATTAAATGTCATTACTTCTATGCTGTGACTGAGTACAACCAAAAACAAATTCCGCATACATTTCTATTTGCACCATTTAGTCCTTTTTATGAAAAATGAAATGGAACCTGACTGACTGCACATTTAAATGTTTAGTTGCACACTAATGATTAATCCTGAAAGCTCGCACAAAACACCACATTACTTGACTTTACTGAAATGCAACACCAGGTACCTCAGAGTTATGCTATTTCAGTGAGACATATTTGCAGCCGATCGCTCATGATTTACTTCTGATGAAGACAACAACTTGCTTTGACAGAAGCTTTGACAACCAATAAACTTTGACAACATAACGGCAGTGATTTCGACAATTCAAAATTGTTGCAGGGCCCATAAGCGTGCACATAAAGCATTTCATAAATGCAGTAGTATGGTACAAGTGCTCACACCACTGCAGTAGCCAGAAGTTTTCTTGGGGCAGGGTTGACTACTTCAAGCATGACCGTGCATGCGTTTGTATGAGTGCGTACTTATCCCTTTCGGTCACGAATCATGATCATGATGCGTTGTCAGAAACACGGCAAATTGCCGTGCCGTAATTCCAAGGCACTCAGTATTACATTCCAAGTAAGAAAACGATGAAAAGCGTTTTTTGTGAGTTTTAGTAATGAAAGTTAACAAGTGTGTAACTAATTATTCGGCTACCTGACTCAGCTTCAGTACTTGCAAAAAAACAATCCACTATTAGACCCGAAATGCACGCACAGTTAGTTTTTTGGTAGTATTTGTTTCGAGCAAAGAAAAAAAAATACTGTTCACGTTGGTCCTCGAACACGTCACGTCGAACATGATAGTGTACCCAGCAAAGTGATCCTCTGCAGCAATACGCAGCATAATGAAGTTACATTATTGTCCGTTGTCCACTCAGGAGGCCTGTACAAATGTGCACACTAAGTTTCAAGCCATTTGATCAAACACACAGTGCGTGACATGCCATTATAGTTGGCGTGTACACTTGTACGCACTGTGACTGAAAGGGATATATACACATGCGAAACGGAAACCTTTAGGAGGTTGAAACACCACCACCCTGCGCCAGTGGCTCACACGTTTACTTACTAGGTAGATCTAGAATCAACAATGGCCGGGAGCAAGTGCATAAAATAAATGCTTTCGAGTGTAGGAACTACTGAATTTACAAAATCTGCATCAAATGGGACCTCTACAACATGGGCCTCTGAGGGTGACCACACAACAAAGTCACACAGACTTTTTTCGCAACAATAAAGTTGTAGCTGAACCTGGAGGTAGTACCTGTTTTTTCCCGCTTTACTGAGGATGAGCTCATCATCCTGATACCTGACGTCGTATTTGTCGCTGAAAAACAGTCCTGTGAGGCCACCATGCTTGGTCAGTGTTTGCGGGGCTGGGCATTTCATTTCCACGATCTTATTGGAATCCTCAACCAGTCTATCAGGGCTTGCACCCAGCCATGATGTCGCTGGCCGGACCACAAGTCCACACACTGCGACCTCACATGAAGTACTCTGCTGGCACCAGGCACGGGCCAGCGGCTCATTTTGTTGTCCATAACTGCGCAGAAAAAAATCATGCAATGGCTATATTAATTTTATTTCAACCTATTATTACGAGTATGCTAGCTGTAGCATAACAAAAAGAGTGAATAAACTGAGACACAAAAACTGAAGCACTAATGAGATACCAATGTGCAAACATCACCATGAAATACAAAGTGCATGGCTCAACCTAGTAAACATACCATGCGTGTATCAAATGCACTAAGGACTATTACTGTGTTAATAATTACTATCGTGTCAGCTCAATTCTTATAGAATGTACGATTTATGACTCAGTTATATGGCACTTCGGCAAAAGTTCAATCAACGAGACTGCAAAAAAACATGAACACCCACAGCCACATTCCACAGCCATTGCTTGAAGTTGGCGTTAATGTTAGCCACCCATTTCTTCTTGCATTTATATCTTCTGCTACAGGCCTAGCAATTTTAACACCACAGTTATTCTTTCAGGTCTAGGTCACAGATCACATATTCGGTGAATGGATGGCAGGCTGATGCATGGCACTCTGAAAGCCATGCTGAAACCGAAATTAAAAAAAAAAAGAAATGTTCTTTTCTGCTCATAATCGTGAATGATTTTTAAGGCGCACTGAATGGCTGGTTGACATCACACCTTTATCCTATACTAATGTATGTTGCAGCAACCTGCAATCTCCCTGCAAAGGAAATTATTTTCAAAAAATGAAAAAACAACACTGTGCAGCTCTGTTCTTTTCTGTTTGTTGATCATTTTGCCGATTGTTAACCAATTTTATATGCCAGGGTGTATAATTTCAGAATTTAATGAACATGATGGCGGTGTACAATTTTTTATCTGTTGGGTAACCAGTACGCAGACGCAACCTACCGAAGCCAAATTGTGACTATGCCAAGGATGGCCTGAAGGGCATCATTTGTAGGTCAATTTAGTGTAGTAACAGCGTAAAATGTTAACAAATTAAATGCTGCAAAAAACTGTCGTAGGTAGAAATGCAACCTACACCTTTTGCATAATGCGTCTGAAGCACTACCAGTAGATCTGTGATGGCGTTTGTTCCACCATCCACTTTATTGGATATATCTGAACCTGTAATCCCAGTCGTCAGCGCGCCACACTTTATGCTTTCAGGTGATGTGTAAGGGATATTTGACCAACTGCCAGCTTGTAAAATGTTCACATGCTATGTGATGCAAGCTCCCAAAAAGTGATCAGTGAACAACACGGCGTTCGTGTTGTTCACTGCTCTCCTTGTGTCGGTGTCCTGCACGCCTCTTCTTTTGATTATGCAAAAAGTGATGTTGTATGCTCGCTGCCATGGCTCCGAATGGCGCTGGCTAACACTACTGGAATCAAGAATGCATAAAACCTAATGAGGGGGGATGACCGCTGCTGAATAAACAGGTAGACGATCACATACGTAATCATAAGGCTGTGGGTTCGGTTTTTTTATGCACAATTCCTTCTGGCTCGTGTCATAACTGCTACATTACAGTTAATCACTACAATGCCCCCATACCTTATGCAGCTTTATGACGTACATAGCTAGTCTGTCACATAGGTTTCATTGCAAGAGTGCGTGTTATGTGTGATTATGAATACATGTTGCTTTAAAGCCATGCCTTGCCTCGTCTACTTTCCGTGTATCGGATTTATTAGCTCTTTTCACTACGTCACCATGCCAGTTTACCAACATGCCCTTTAAATCGAAGGGATGAAACAAAGTGCTCAGGTAATTTGTAACATACAAAATTAAACGAGAAGTACCAGTCACAGGAAAGGTGATAGCGTATTTAGGCTGTGCCACTATTTAGTTTGAATTTGATTACTAAAATGTCGCTTCATAATATCGAATGGGAAATTTGGAGCATATTCAATGCATTTCGACTTTACCGTGTGCTTGTGCTGCCATGGAAGGTCGGGTGGAGGAGTCTTTCTACCCACTTCTGCGGATGCGCCTTTATAGGAATGCTCCTCGCTTCACTTGCTGTGATCCGCATGGATCTCTCACGGAACCACTCAGCACTGCCTTGACTATATTCTGAGAGTGCCTTTGCCGATTCAGCCGAAAGGAGGACGTGGTTCGTGAAGAAATCCTTGCATGGTTGGCACAGCAGTTGGCTGCCGTGCGGACCATGGTGTACCTTGGAAGCTGCACAGAGATATGTACGAGCAAAGAGATAAGTGCTCTCAAATGAATAAACTACACGTATCACTAACAGGAAGCAACACTTAGTGTAAAAATATACATATTTATATATTTGTCAAATGTACAATGACAAGTCACTTCATCTGAATTTCTTCATTGACAACATTTATAACTGAAATGAAATACTACAATCCAGCAGAAGATTGAGTAACATCGTTTCAGAAAAATTGGAAACTGCCTGAATGCACAAACTGGAAGGGTTCTCTTCCTAATTCCAAGAAAATCACTAACTTTGAAAATGTCTGCGTACATAGCACTAGTCAGCCAATTTCTTTTATCCGCCTCGGCATTTCTTATGCTTTAGATCATCTTGTTGTCACTATTGTAATTTTTTTACAAAAAGCAAACATTATGTCCACACCACCACTACATTTCAGAAGCTTGCCTACTCGGACACATGTTTTACGAAACAACACATTCACATTTCCGTTGTCGCAAACTATCTATTTCTACTTCTTGGTAACGATTCATCTGAAATGCAAAAAAGAGGGGCGCAGTACCCACAAGCAACTTCCAGTATCGTTCTCTTCTGCAGTCCGTGTTTTGTACTGCGCTGCGCCCCACTTATTTTTACATTTAGGACGTTCCAATTATTTTACGTAATTGTAACAAGAAATATATTGCAACTTTTTCCTTACACGCACTTACGCTTTCACTTCCAACTTGTTTTCGGGGCTGCAGAAGAAGTGTCGACTTGCTGCTATGGCTGTAGACGTCCTCCATAGTCCCAGGTGTCACATTCTTCTGCGTGGCAGCATTCCATGTGCAGGCTTTGTCGGTGCACGATGAACCTGTGAGGCCCTTGTTTGTGGCTGCACCTTGCGCTCTGTCCAGCCTTGCAATTGCAGCTTGCAGAGAAGGTGGAAGCAAAATCAAGCTGCGTAGAGTAGGAACGAGCCACTGTCTGTGTTGACCTGATGTCAGCCTTTATGCTGCAAACGCCATCCCTGGAGTGACATAGGGCCTTTCCGACATTACCACTGTCAAACAGGTTGATGCCCTCGGCAAACCCCCTGTAGTTCTGTGCAGGCTTCCAGTCTCGGTCGATTGCATTGACCATGTAATCATAGACAACTGAAATACAAGAAAAAAAAGTCTTAACTAATGCAGTACTAAAAACTTTTTTTTCACGAAAGCTGCTTTTTATTTACTGCTTGACACATCAGCGGCCGTTCGAAACAACATAGATGACCCAAAACACACAGTCCGATACATTTCTTACTAATAGTTGTGCGGCGAATATTTAATAAACAATGATTGCACTACTACTCATACAACTGTGGGCGTTTCACGTCACAAAACCACGGTACGATCGTGAGGCACAATGCAAGGAGGACTCCACAAATTTCGGCCATCTGGGATTGCCTAACGTGCACCTAAATCCAAGTACGCAAACCTCAAGCTTTTGCCTCATCGAAATGCGACTACCACGATCAAGTTCAAGCCCGCGACTACCTTGTCAGCAGTCGAGCACTGATTGCATTACCACCTGTTGCTTTTCTATGTCGACATTGAGAGGTTTAAACATAAGATTGCTTTACAAAAAAATGTCGGTTACATTCCAAAGTACGGCCCTGTCATGTGCACACTTCCCATGACGTTCGCTCATCCTGGTGGTTCGATTTCGAGCACAAATAATTCCCACCACTCTGCCCAAGAATCGCGATGATCATGGTTGGGTTGTAACGCTTAAGGTGGCGATTCGCTTGCAGTCTGCAGTAAATCAACGTGTCAAATGGGTAAAGGAAGTAGCTGTACAAACTTTCTGATTAACGTTCGACAGCGAACGAAAGTGCCTGTGTAGCAATACACGACCTAGGTCGGCTCGATCATGCACGCATACTCGCTTCGGAAAATGCATGCGCATTCAACCTCCGAAGTCAACTACTCGAGGCTCGACTGCTTAGAACTCACCTAGCTTTTCTGTCCAACTAGACAACTGCGCAGAGACCACAGACACAGTTTGGTGGTAAATGCGCACCTTGACCAACGCTTCGGCGTTGCCTCAACATGTGCAAAACAAACACTAGTGAGCGACATGTCGGAAAGCAGCTGCAAAATGATTTCTCACTCAGTGCACAAGCGGTCTCATTCGAAGCAGTCACGTGAAGTGCGAACGGCAGGACAACCGTGCTTAAATACATCGCACTAGGCACAAGTCAACAAAGAAAAAAACGGACTCAAATCTGCAAATGAACAAACCGACTAGCATGCATGATGATCGTGTGTGAGCTTATACAACGTTAACACGACAGCCAACGGTTCACTTACATGTTCGTTGAACCATGGGCCAAAGCTTTGTGTCGTCAACCCAGTCGCTGTCCTGAGGATGACGTGAAACACCGGCGCTCACTGCACTGTCTGCCATGTCAACATCTAACCCTAACCGCTGGCCTTCAAACCCGGGAGCGGCGGCGGCGAATCAGCCGGCCGTCGGCGACGGTAAAGGGGAAGTGGAAAGGAGAAGGCCATTAGATCAAGTGTTCAAATGTGGCAGCGCCCGTTCGCTGCTGTGGAAAACCATCTATAATATGGAAGCAAAATTTCAGGATCTCACTCAAAACTTGGAAGCGAAGTTCACAGAGCGCACTACGGCGCAAGTCACCGCAAAATGTCAAATTATGATAGAAGCTACCATTACCCGCATTATGGAGAGCGTCGTCTCCAGCATCATGACCAAGGTGGAAGAGCGTTTAGCTCACTTTACCATTGGGCTGTCATCAGCGTCTCCTCCCGCAGCCAAATCTCCCACACCCCTCCTCCGCCCTTCAACCTTACAACATGGCTCCTCCGACGGGCCATAATTCCTTACAAATTATCCAGTGGAATTGCAGGGGCTTTCGGCGAAAGTGCAACCCTCTGCAACAAATTATTTCCAATTCTTCAGCACCACAAGACAATATCGCTATTCAGGATGCTAATGTTTGCAGGCAACTGCCAGAGTACACTGTTATTCCATCAGAATCTACTGCTGTTCCCCGCGTGATAACATATGTCTGTAACTCCTTGCCTTACGCGCAGCATGAGATCACTTCTGCTATCGTTCACACTCTCGTTGAAGTTTTACCTCCTAACCCTGCACAGTCCCCCCTGTTCGTTCTTAACTGCTACCTTCTTCTTCCGAGACAGTCAATTCAGTTACACCCTCATCTCAAATCTGCCGCGAAATTGGCCGCATCAAACCCCTTGCTAATCACCGGCGACTTTAACTGCGCTCACGTGGACTGGGGCTATCGGCGCACGAACCATAGGGGTACGGTCCCATACAATGAAACGCTGATGCTCCACCTAACAATTTTTAATGACTTCAGCTGGCCTACGCGGATCGGTAATAGTGTTACTGCCGATACTAGCCCAGACCTCACGCTTGGAAGAAATATTACTGACGTGCAGTGGGAAAGAACACACACCACACTAGGCAGCGACCACCACCTAATTTGCATAGCAGTGAATTATCAACGACCTCGATGCAAATTTACCATTAGGAGCGTTAACTGGGACCAGCTACGCAAGTTTAGGCAAGCGCAGCGAACACAGGGTCTCTTCGACCTTGACTCGTGAACTGCTCAATTGCAGAAAGACATTCGCCAGCATACCCTAACGCTAGATACAACCCCAGAAATCCCCGTGATTGACAGTAAGCTCATGATAACATTATGCAGTGGTGGAAAACTCAAAAGCACAACAGGGAACTAAAACTCAAACTCGTGCACCTCCAAACCGAAATAGAACAGCACAGCGCCACCCTTTGCAAAGCAAACTGGGCTCAGATCTGTGAAGACCTCTGCGGTAATATCTCTACAACCCGTGCTTGGCACCTTTTGCGCCATATGCTAGACCCCAGGCAATCTAAAATTCAGACGCGTCTTAGCATTCGTCGCCTCACTCAGAAACACCGGCAGGACACCGATGCTTTCCTTACGCAGGTCAAGTGCGCCTATACTACCCCTGGTCCTCCTACTAACCACCCTGAGTACACGGGTTCACCCCAACCCCAGTTTGACGCTCTTATTACAGAATCAGAATTTCGCGCGGCCCTATTGAAATTACGTAAAACAGCACCCGGTGACGATCAAATTACCAATGGTGCTATCCGAAATCTTGATGACGCTTCCATATCTGATCTAGTTAATTACTTTAACAAATGTTGGGAAGCAGGTACCCTCCCTGCATCCTGGAAGCACGCAAAAATCATATTTATCCCTAAGCCTCACAAACCCATTACCGTCGACAATATTCGCCCCATCTCTTTGACATCCTGTCTTGGCAAGGTCTTTGAACACATAATCCTTGCTCGGCTAACGACATACATGGAAGACAATCACCTTTTTCCCCACAGTGTGGTGGGCTTTCGTGCGTGTCTTTCAGCCCAGGATGCCCTCCTCCAAGTTACGCACGACGTGCTTGACGATACGATACCCCACCTGACTAAAGCTATCCTTGCGGTCGACCTCACTAAGGCATTCAACACGATGCCATCTTAAAGCAACTACAGGTAGGCCCCAAAACTTATAACTACATTCGTGCCTTTCTCTCTGGGTGCACTTGGGGGTCCAAACACACTGGCCAATAAAGTTTTTCACTCACTCACTCGTTCTTTTAAGAAAGAAAATATTTTTCTTTCTGAAACAAATAACACACCCTGCATTTCTTTTTGTTGCCACTCATTACGAGTGTGTTGTGTTGTGTTGGGTTTAATGGCACATAAGCATCTAAGGCTATCATGCGCCAAGAACAAGGTATATCCTTTTTTAAAAGGTCGGGTCACCTCAGTGATTCCTTGTCCAAGCAAGGGGCCCGAGGTTCCGAACTAGTTGGGAACGGGCCTCGGCCTTCTTCTCAATTATGAGAAGACTGTAGAGGCGCGTCAAAAATGCAGCGATGTACATACAGTGTAAGGTATCAGAGTTTTTGGAGGATACCTGCCTCCCTTAAAAAGTTAAAAACGCATGACATGTTAACAATTGCACTCTCACTTAAAATCAGAGCTGGATGGAATGGAATGTGTTCGTCGTAAAAAGCCGTAAAATATTTTTTTCTTAGTTTTTCTAGTTTTGTGCACGATACTAAAATGTGAATTACTGTGAGGTCGTCTCCACACCTCTCACATAAAGGCTTTTCTTGTTTTGTTAGTAGGAAGCTATGTGTTAAATGTGTGTGCCCGATGCGCAGACGACACAAAACTATCTCTATGTAGCGTTCTTGATGTCTGCACGATTTCCATTCACCCAAGATGGGCTTTACAAGGTGCAGTTTGTTATTTGGTTCATTATCCCACGTTTTCTGCCATTTTTCTTTCAATTTTCTGTGAATAAGTTTCATGCAGTCTTTATGGGGAATGGTCACCTTTTTTATTTCGCGACTCCAAGCTAGTGCAGCACATGTGTCCGCTCTTTCATTTCCACTTATCCCGATGTGACTCGGTACCCAACAGAATTTTATGGTATGTCCATGTGTTGTGACTTTTTCTATATTGTGAATAATGTTGCCTACTAAGGGTTCGGCGGCGTTTCTGAAATGCAAAGCTGTGAGTAGGCTGAGAGAATCAGTATAGATTATACTCTTCCTGATATTTTCACTCACTATTTTTCTTACAGCCACACATACAGCATAGCTTTCTGCAGTAAACACTGATGCACAATTCGGCAGCCTTATTATTTTTTCCCAGCTGTCTTGCACCGCTGCACTTCCAACGTAACGTGCCGTTTTTGAACCGTCTGTATAAAACTTTGTGTAATCCGTATGTCTTTCTTCTAGTGCAAGGAATTCTTGTAATATGTGTTCGTGTGGTGTTTGCGTTTTCTGAAAGCGTGTTAATGTGAAGTCACAAACAGCAGGAAGGTTATACCATGGCGGTAGTGGATCGTGTCGTGGGGCAATTTCGGGTAGAGTGTCTATTATTTCTATTTCTTGGCATATTTCTTCAAAACGCAGCAACAAAGGCCTGATTGATTGTGGTTTATTATTGAACAGCGTTCTAGACTTGCACTTTGTCACTACTGGATAACAGATGTGTTTTGGCAGGGACCTTATTTTCAGCACATAAGAACACATAAGCATCGTTCTTCTGTCTGCGAGGTGTGGTTCATCCGTTTCTATGTGAAGACTGCTTACGGGAGATGTTCTGTATGCACCAGTCGAAAGACGCAGTGCCAGGTTTTGTATCGGATCTAATCTGTTCAGGTACGATGGTCTTGCAGACCCATATACTATGCACCCGTAGTCTAGGCAAGAGCGTACGACGGTCCGGTAAATGTGTAATAGGCAGGTCCTGTCAGACCCCCAATGTTTTCGCGAGAGCACTTTGAGGATATTTAGAGATCGGGAAGCTTTCTTCTTGAGTGAATTTATGTGTGGTAGAAATGTCAGCTTTCGGTCAAAGGTTATCCCTAAAAATTTATGTTCTTGTTTTACTGGAAGTGCTATTTCATTTAAGTACAAGGCCGGATCAATCTGTATTCCTCTTTTCAGTGATAAGAGGACAGCAACTGTTTTTTGTGGTGAGAATTTGAACCCATTTACATCCGCCCAAATAGCTATTTTGTTTAACGTGAGCTGTATTTGCCTCTCGCATGTTGACAAGCTGGAAGAGGTGCAGGCTATTTGAAGGTCGTCGACATAAACTGAGTACATAATAGACTTTGGAATTATTTTTCTCAGAGAGTTCATTTTCACAATAAAAAGTGTTGTGCTTAAAATGCACCCCTGTGGCACCCTGTTCTCTTGCTTAAAACTCTTTGAAAGTGTAGCTCCGAGACGGACTTGAAATGAACGGTCAGAGAGAAAGTTGGTCAAGCATTTCAGCATCCTGCCCCGGATGCCAAGATCTGCCAGGTCGCGTAGGATCCCAAATCTCCACGTTGTGTCATACGCCTTGTCAAGATCGAAGAAGACCGCAAGGCAGTATTGTTTATGTATGAAGGCTTCCCGGATTGTGTCTTCGAGGCGAACGAGATGGTCTACCGTTGAGCATCCTTTCTTGAAACCACATTGTTGGGCGTCAAGCAGTTCACGGGATTGGAGGGTAAACATCAACCTGATATTTAGTACACTTTCGAAAGATTTAGCAAGACAGCTCGTGAGTGCTATTGGTCTGTAACTATCAGGAGAGGTTGGTGGCTTTCCAGGCTTCAGAAATGGCACTATAACAGCTTTTTTCCAAGCGTCTGGTATTTTCCCGGATTCCCAGATTTTATTAAAGAATTTGCATAATGCTTTTACAGCAGCTACGGAGAGGTGAGCCAACATTTCATAATGGATTTCATCGGGTCCAGGTGCTGTTTGTTTACCGCAGGACAATACTTTGTGGATTTCCTGAAGTGTAATTAGGTTATTGTATGGTTCGTGGGTACTGCCAGTTATTGGAAGTCTTTGTTTTTCGGCTGTGTTCTTGTGTTTTGTGAATGACTGTGTATAATGTGAGGAACTAGAAACTGTAGCGAAATGTTCCCCTAGAAGGTCTGCTTGTTCTTTAATGCTTGTTTGTGTACCGGGAGCTGTGAGCAAAGGAATTGTGTACGGCGAAAAGCTGCCATCAAGTTTACGGACTTGTTCCCACATTTTTTTGGACGTCATTGAGCTGTTTATGGACGATATGTATTTTTGCCATGAAGCTTTTTCAGCATTGCGCCGAATATGCCGGCCTTCAGCTCTTGCTTTTTTGAAATTTATAAGGTTTTCGTTTGTTGAATATCTCCGAAAAATTCCCCAGGCTTTGGTTTGTTTCTTTTTTGCATCTCTGCATTCTCGTGTGTACCACACTTTGTGCTTATGGCGCATATTTCCTGTGGACTGTGGGATAGACAGGTGTGCAGCAGTGATAATACATGATGTAAAAATTTCGTTAAGTTCATCGACACTGAGGTTCTCCGAATATATCTTGTCCAAACACGCCTCTTCTCGAAACACTGCCCAATTTGCGAGGTACAATTTCCAACGGCGTGGTCTGCTCGGGGTGATCTCAGGTGAGGATGATGGGCTGATTATTACAGGAAGGTGGTCGCTTCCGTACGGGTTGTTGAGGACATCCCACTTAAAATCAGTAAAAACAGATGGAGATGTAAAAGACAAATCTAAACAGCTCATTTTCCCTGAGCTCGAAGAGCAGTATGTGAACTTTCCTGTATTGAGCAGGCAGACATTATTGCACAAAATAAAATCTTCTAAAATACGACCTCTAGCATCAGTTTGTTCACTTCCCCACAAAGGTGAATGCGCATTAAAATCTCCAACTAAAAAATATGGTTCCGGTAGCTGATCTAAAAGTTCTTCTAGATCTTGTAGTGTTACTGATAGATGGGGTGCAAGGTATACCGAACAGAGGGTGATGGTTTTGGAATGCAGCACAGTGGCCGCCACGGCTTCTAATTTAGTTCGAAGCTTGATTTCTCTGGTTGCTACGCCACTTTGGACGATGATAGCAACACCTCCGGAGAGCCTAGTGGCCTCCTCTCTGTCGCATCGAAATACTTTATATTTCTTTAAAATGTTTGCATGTTTACGACCTAAGTTGGTCTCCTGCAAACATAATGCTATTGGGGAAAATGAATTTAAAATATCCGTTATATCGCCGTAGTTTTTCATGAGCCCACGACAGTTCCATTGTATCAGGAACGCCATATTTGGTTGTTTTTAAGAGATGTACTTGAAAAGTTATTTTCCTCCTTTTGGAGGACCGGTTATTGGAGTTTTTTCCTTTCTTTTCTTTTCAAGAGAGGTTTGCCTCCGCGGAAGCGGAGGCGTGCTAGGGGTTATCTCCATTGCCTCGCTAGGGGTACTGGAGGTCTGTGGAGCAACCGCGGGAGCTTGGTTTGCAGCCCTCCCCTGTTGGGGGGAAGCCTGCTGAGCTGCCGACACAAGAGCCGGCGGGCCCGGTGTAATTTGCTTTGCAATGTGAGCTTGCTTGGCGGGCTCAATGGACGCCTGAGAACTGCTTACGGTATCATTGGCACTTGTGCTACAGAGCTGGCTGCACAACTTACACAATAAAAAATGTATGCAATGTGTGTGTTCTCTCAATGTGTGTTATACTAGTTGTGCAGTTCGGTAAAGGTATTTCTGTTTCATATCCTGCTACATGTTTTCTCAGGCAGCCTAGAGGTGAACCGGCGATTTATTAATGTAAATGCCATATTTTATGCTGTTGCGTGCAGTGTGACAAGGGACAAAGTATGGAAACATGCGAAGGAGTGGTTATCACCATTGTGCCTCTCTGTCCCCTGTCATGTTATGCACCTCATCATAGACTACCAGATAGCCCGGTCTTGCACTCAGCTGCTTTTATGCGTAGCTATCATCAAATTCTTCTGATGCTGCAGACATCATCTAATACCCCTTTAATACTTCAAAATGAAAGAACTTGGGAAAATGTAGAACATTATTTAGACTAATGGACAGAGAGATTATCTGTGCAACAATTTTTGTCGGTGTAAAACCAATGAGCAAAATGTGACATTGCAGGTGGGCCTGCTACTTCATCCGCAACAGCCATCGCTTTGTGGAAGCCCCGATGGAATCTTTTCCCTCTCTGGTGAGACGTGTTTGCTGGAGATCAAGTGCCCCTACAAATGTAACGACCAAGGGATTTTTGATGACTTGGGGAACAGCATTGTGGACTATGTGCATCATGTTCATGGAAATGCCACGCTAAAGAAATCGCACAGGTGTTACACGCAGGTCCAGATTTTGATGTACCTGATAAATGCAAAGCACTGCTCCTTTTTTGTATATTCGGACAAAAAATCGTCACCATCCCTGTTGCTAGGGATGATGCGTTACTGCAAGATCTACCAAGACTTGAGAAATTTTACTTTGAATGGATTTTGCCTGAACTTGTGAAGCGGCAAGGCTTGTAATTCAAAAGGTTCCTTAGAGCAGTACAGCATAAAGGCTAGTGAAGGTGGCTACTGCCTCCTGGCAGCTAAGCTGCAGTGTACTCTTTGTATGTAACGTGAGACTGTTTAAAAATGTTTAGGCCTTGGAATGTGTCTCACATGAATACTGTAGACTCTCGGTAAACGGAAAGCTCCTAAACTACTGCTCGAACGGAACCACTGACTCTAATACAGTGTATGCGTACAGTGTATGCGTAATACAGTGCATGCGTGCTAAATGAAACTCGCATAAACGAAAACGTCTCTTAAACGAAACAATTTAAAGAAAAGTAATTGGTTTTCTATAAAATGAGTACCGAGTTGCGCTCGACATACGAAACACCATTTTGTGGGCAACACAGATAAACAAAACCGAAATCGACCGTCATTCTGACATTGTTACCGTCGCTGCATGTCCAGAATCCAATCCAATCTGATCCGGTACGCAGTAGCTGCATTCTGATGCCATTTTGCCGTTTGTGTTCATTGAGCGTTGGTGCGCCGCTTACTACATGCGCGACTCTCCGCGTGCTCTATTTAAGGAACCACTAAAAAGCGCCTGCATAATGCACTGACTTTAAAGGGCCCATGACACCAAAATTTCAAACCCGATATGTTTGTGTTGTTTGGTTGTTGAACATCTGAAGGCACTTGTGGCCAAGTATTAACGGCGAACGTTGTCGTTAAGATATTTTAATATGTATTTAAAGTGACCAGAAATGCTCATCTGGGTTTGCGGCACCTCGCGACATCGTCACTAGTATGACGTAGTTTGTGGGCCATCTGTGACGTTTCACTTTTGTAAGTTGATATCGTGACGTCACAGAGAGACACGGGCGCGCCGCGCTATGGCCTCCGAGCGTGGCCTCCAAGATCGGCTCTCGCAGCCGATCGCGGAGGTCACGCCAAAAGCCGTATTTTTCTGCTTCCTCTCCGTGTTGGTCCCTCAAGCGTACATTGTACACACGCTATGATGCAAAGCGAGTGTGGCGAGCTGGTCTGGCGCTCGCGCTCTCCGCAACGTCACCGAATCTTGAGCTCAAGTGATCAGTGCATGCGCTCACTTCCGACAGCCGCCGCGCTAGCCCCGCGGCGCTAGTTTCTTGCAGTTTTTGGCGGGCGTTTCGAAGCTTCATTAAAACTGAACAAAATTAACGATGCTGTGACTAATTAGACTTCACGCTGGAGAATTTGCCACTCCATGCCGTGATTACAAGACACTGTTCTACTCATTAGAACATAAAAGTATCCAACAAAAAAATAGCTGTCATGGGCCCTTTAAGCGCCAGAATGAAAGTTCTCAAAGACAGCTATCGCTAAAAGGCATGGCATCCTGAAGTGCACCCTTTCGAGGATTTTGAAGGATCTCGAAAAGACTCAAAATGCTTACAACAGCGGCGCTTTCACTCCCGGTAAGAAAAGGATGCGTCTGGCCAACCACGAGGACCTCGAGAAAGCACTTTTCCTGTGGTTTAAGCGTGCGCAAAGCTCCCACCTTCCAGTGACCGGGCCTATTTTGCAGGAGAAAGCAAGAGACATCGCACTCCAAATGGGGATTGAAGACTTTAAATTCAGCGACGGCTGGTTAAGCCATTTCGAAAAGCATCACGGCCTCGTCTTCCGCACTACGGGGATGGTGCACAAGGCCAGGCGGCTCCACCGTCGCCCCCTGCGTTCAGTGCCAATGTGGGCACTCCTGCGTCGCTGGGGTGATAAGGCTCCCTCCCACACCACGTGCGCACCTGCTTGTGCGGGGGCGACATCGTCTGCATGTGTTCTGCTGCAGCTTCTTACTGGTTTTGAGACCGTAGAAGGTTAGAAAAATTTCTTCCATACGGCTAATATTGCTAAAGGAAAACTTTTATTTGAGGCAGGCCATGTGCGTGAAGTTAAAGAAAGTATGTCAGCGGACGGAAGCCTGGTGACCGGCCAATGTGTCTCCCCAAACGCGGGAGACAAAATGCTGAAAAAAAAAAAAAGATACTCAAAAGGTTTTAGATTGTCAGGCTGGAAAGCAAAAGTGACTTTTATTCTGATCCTTGTTAATTTCTAATTATACGTTATCGGTATGTATACACTATTGTCAATATAACAGTCCCATAAAAGGCTCCACAATGAAGCAGTGAAAGTCTGTAGCTCTATCCATCACGTGTGAGCATAGTGCTTGTGTGCGCGTGTTGGAAAGAGAAGCTGTGAAGCTGTGAATCGTGCTTATACTAAGTGAGAAAATGCGGCGCCGGTGCCAGGAATCGTCAACAACGTACGTCCATTTATTTATTTCTAAATAATGAAGGCTGAACTAAGCAATACGGTTCTAACTCGTTTTGAAAGATTCTGTTAGAAACAAAAAAGAAAGAAAGAAAGAGAAACACAACTGGAAAGAAAACAGCAGGACGCCTTTCAGTGGCTTTTGTTATCCGGTGCCTCAACTCCTTCGTGCAGCGTCTAGGCCGGCAGGCGCATGCAAGATGCACATAGTCCGTTTTTAACTAGCTTTGCTTCTTTCTTTCCTTTTTTTTTCTTTTTTTGCAAGAGGCACTCCAGTAGGTGGATGTCGATCCTTGTTCTGGTCGGAGTACCAACGGAAGGAAAGACAAAACCATTCAAATGTGTGACGGGGCTCTAGAACAAAAAAGAAAAAAGAGGAAAAGGGCAGCAGCACAGGCCGCGAACGAAGTGTACGGAGCACCTTAGTCCACACGGCTACGCGTGTCGCAGCCTGGTATCCCACACAAGCGGCTCGTTAGAAACAGCGTGAACCATTGCAAATTGACAACACATGTCGTCTGTCAGTAGAAGAGCGTTGCCGGAACGCACGCACGAACTCCCTGTCATCCACAACCCACCTTTCACGTACTCCACGCAGAATGCCGGCGGACGGAATGACCATTACATTTCAAACTAGCACCACATGTCGTCTGCTGAGTAGAGAGCGTCGAAGGAACGCGCGCGCAAGCGACCGCGCTTCTCCTTCAGCATTGGGCTTTCTGGAAGCTATAAACATTTGTCCCTGGTGATCTGTGATATAAGTATTGTTATGGCCGAGGACACAACCAATCTTGTTCCTGAACACCGAGCCGTAGTACGATGACGTTTGGAAGAAAAAAAAAATACGCAGGAAAATGCAAATAATTCAGTTCTAAAGCTACCGCCAGCCCTGCGACCGGAGCGTCTGTCACCCCAACGACGGGCGTGCCACCGCAATCGGCGCTTCCGTCGGCGGAGAGTTACAAGTGCACCATCCCCATAGCAGGTGAGAGTGCTGCGGTGGATCTGAATGTTTGCGCCAACTGGCACAGCAAGGACCACGTCACTGTTCTGGTGGGAGCCAATATGGACGGGTCTGAAAAACTGAAGCTTCTTCTCATCGGAAAAGCAAAGAGACCTCGGGCTTTTAAAGGTGTGAAAGGACTCCTGGTATTTTACGACGAAAATACCAAGGCTTGGATGACTCAGGCAATTTTTGAAACCTGGTTGAGGGAGAGAGACGCCAAGTTCACTAGAAAAAGCAGAAAGGTTGTGTTCATTGTGGATCCATTTGGTTGTGGATCCATTCATTGTGAAGCCGGTGTCGGCTCAACCCTCAGGATCCCCTGTTCCCCGGACACGGCTAAGCCACGCACGGTGACACATGGAGGGGGGGGATCGAAACCCCCCTCCCCCCATTGGCTCGGGTCCGTGGTGTCGCCACACACCAAACGCCCACTCGTGCAGACGCCCCTGCGGGGCTTCATGCAACTCCGTGACTTGTCACTTGCCCATCTGAAGAAGAGTGACAGCCCACCCACCAGAACACATAATACAAGTATTCCGTGCACTACAGTTTAAGTACAGAGATTACAGTGAATATTGTACGGACGGCTCCAAAACAAATAACCATGTCGGCATTGGGATCGTGACAGAGGAAAATGCACTTAGCATTAGGCTGCCTCAATGCATATCAATTTTTTACAGCTGAAGTCTGCCCTGAGAGAGGCGATTCAGAAAATAATCAGTGGTAAGCATAAGAAGACGGTCATATACATGGACTCATTAAGTGCATTAAAAGCTCTCCATTTCAGGTCTGAATGTGAGCCCTTAATAGGTGACATTTTAAATGTGGTAATATTAAATAATCAGGAAGTGCGGATTCATTTTTGCTGGGTCCCAAGCCATGTTAGGATACCTGGCAATGAAAAGGCGGACAAATTCGCTTCTCTAGCAGTTCATCAAGCAGTCACTAAAGCAAAAATACCTCTAAAAGGCAGCCGGCGAGTAATAAAACTAGCTTTATTAACAAAATGGCAACACTGGGATATATACACAAGTAATAAACTCCACCTAGTGAAAGCAGTGTTCGGGGAATGGAAAAACTGTCATCACCAAGAACAGTCAGTAGCATTATGTAGACTGCGAATCGGACACACTCACCTGACACACAGCTATAAACGAACCCCAACCAAAATGTGAAGGCTGTCAAGAACCACTAACGGTTTATACATTTATTAATTTCATATCCTCACATTGAGAAGCAAAGACAAAAATACTTTGGCGCACTATATAAAACATACATACCTCTCCACCCATCCTTGCTTCTAGGAGATGACTCGCTTGTACCCATTTCTGTTGTGCTTGGTTTTCTAGAAGAATGTAGCCTTTTACATCAGCTTTAGATCTGCACCTCTCTGATGGTCATATCTCGACACCTTGTGGCTGGCGCATCATAGCCTGAGTTGCTTTTGCACCAAAAAACCCGAATAAACCAACAATCATAAGTGACTCTAAATCTGCTATCCTAAATTTTGCCAGTGGCTTCATATCTCGCACCACTGCTCACTTATGCTTCTGGCAGCCCCGGCGCTCCATAAGCCTCATCTGGACACCAGCACATGCCGGCCTCCCTAGCAACGAGGATGCTCATTCCTTAGCCCGAGGTCTCACATTCCGGGCAGGAGAAATCGAGCCTCCTTCACAGGCCAAGGAGCAACTGCTCTCTTTCTATGATACTCTCACGTACTACTGGGACCAACGGAGAGTATACACACCCCCCACTTCATCCCTAGCCGTAATGCAGGCCGCTCATTGGCGACGCTTACAAACTCAAACCGCCCCATACTACTAAACGCCCAATACCCAGACCAATTCCCCTCTTCATGTAAACTTTGCGGCAAACCAGGGGATTTTCTGCACATCCTCCTCACGTGCCTCCCCATCACCGGCTGTGGCAGTGTCTTACTGGGAGACCATCACGACCAGCACTTCTGCTCTCGATCAGCGCAACGTCATCTCCTGCGCAATGGATAGGATTGCACTTCAAGGCCTTTCCTTTGCTTTGTAAGGGTGTCTCCTCAGTGAGGGAGCACCCACGTGCCATGTAGGGGGCTCCGCCCCCGCATTCAAACATCGGCAATAAATGTTTTCATCACCACCACTACTGTGTGGTAGGAATGCACGCCGCTCTCCTCCTGCCAATATTTATGAGCCGTTGGAGGTGTTTCCCATTCAATGGAGACCGCGGGTTTCGGACCAGGCCTTCGAGTTTGGGCCATAAGCACTCGCTCCATGGAAGACGCCGGCCTGGTCACATGACTACCGACGGAAAGGCCGTCTTAGAGGCGTCTAAAGGGAAGTCTGCCTCGGGCAGCCAACGAGATAATCTGCGCTGGGAGCCACCTGCATCTCCAGTGGGGCCTGGGGACCCCATTCTTGTCTTATTAAATAAACACCAGTCGTAACATTCAACGAGTCCGCAGTCTGATCTTAAAATCCCCAACAGCACACAGTATTTTCCACAAATGTGCACACACGTATCAGAACATGACAAAATGAACTCAACGTACAACTAATACTGGCCGGCATAGGTGTGTGCACCAGATAAGAACTGGGACGCCCCCCTCCCCCGCATAGGGGAGGAGGACGAAGTCTGCCTCATACATTGACTTCATAGAGGAGGGGGGCTCGAGCTGCAAGGAGCTTTTGCCCCCTCTCCCCTATAAAGGTGAACCCTGCGCATGGTTAAGCTGGCCGGACCTTCGTGGCTTTGTGATCGAAGGATCCATGCCATCTGTCCTTGAAATGCACCGATTCTGCAGCTTTTCCCTGGACAAACCCCATCAGCTCTAGCCTGCTGGAAACTTCAAAAACGCTTCCAGCTTGAAGAAATGTGACAAGTACCAATGCAATAAAGATCGCAGTTGACCTATGCAAAATTAAACTCGTTTCTTCGTCTTAGAGTAGCAACGTTTTTCCATACATCTACCTGGAGCCTAAGAAACATGGTTCTGATTGACGGCGAGTGGTAAACGGGAGAAATGCAAAGCAGGCATTAAAGTAGTATGCGGTTCTGTGGGAGTTATAAAAGTGATACTATAATCACGCCGCAGGTGCTCCATGTCTGCTGCTTGCTTGTGTAGAGATGTAAAGATGGCATCGTGCTCTTTTCCGATCAGTTATTATTTGAAAACATTAACTGTTGCCTCACTGCAGAAAACATCTAATCCGTATGGACGTGAGCATAAATGAGCACGATCAACGCAAACGGCACGCCCACTTATAGTTCTTTTGGGATGTGTCAAGCGCATGTACTTAGATTTATGTGCACGTTAAAGAACCCCAGGTGATCAAAATTTGCGGAGCCTTCCATTACGGCATCCCTCATACGATATCGTTGGTTTTGGGACATTAAACTTTAAGAACTATTATCTTTTGGGAAGCGGGGCAATCTTCCGTGACTTGTTCTGGAAGTATTCGAGCAAAAAAGCAGGATGCACAAACAGCGCGACTCGCAAAACATCGTGGCACACAAGCACGCAACGAATGAGCACCATGGAACTGCCGACAACGGCCCACGCACGCCTCACCAATGGCAGGCAATGTCTAGACGCTACCTGACCTCACCCTTACAAAGGAACTCATCCTGCCCACGAGTCCGTTTCTGCCTTAGACGATACCCGTCGCCACCCATCCAAATGAACTCTTCCTGCAAAACGCAAGGGCTTGACGGACTCGCCCATCGCTACCTCGGGGGTGCAAACAGCCGCAGCAGTGGAGGAATATAGCCAATACAGCTTGGTGCCCCATCGTGGTCTCCCGACGATGACATGGCTGGAAAGTGGCGAATCGTGTCGTGTTTCTGTGTCATCATTCTGAACTGACTGTTTTAAACTGACTGACTGTTTTTTGGACCCAAAGTAGCCTATGGCTATGGGTCCACACAGTGTGTGCACACTTTATGTAACAATTGTGAGCAATGAAATTCATTCAGTCCAAAAAAAAACACGGCAGTGGTGCCGCAGCTGGCAACCTTTGCTTGATAAGTATGACAGCATTCAAGCCCAATTTTGTTTAGGACTGGACGAATCCCAAACATTCCCAGTGTGCAGCCTGGATTAGCCCTCTTGAAAGCAATGCGAATGCAGCGTACTGTGTGCTATGCAGAAAACTCGACCTGAAGAATTGGTGTACGCATTTAAAAGGGCCACAGAGGGACTTGCACCCCGATCAAAAATTCTTCAGATTTCAATGGGTGGACCAAATGTGACCGTGACGTTTCACCACGAGATCAAGAAAGAGCTGTAAATCTAATGATGGCCGCCAAATTCTCAACGTTAATAGCTGTGGCCTTCACGTAGTGAATGGTGCGTTCCAAAATGGGACACGCAGCAACAGGGTGGCAAATCAGGGAATTTCTCCGGTCCACGTACAATTTGTTCAAATTTGTACCTGCCCGATGCGCTGAATATGCACGCATCACTTGGAGCAGCATTTACCCGCTGAAGCTTGGCACCGTGCGCTGGCTTGAAAATGTCCATTTAATTTCGAGGGCCCTTGAGGTTCTGCCGTACATACGTCAAGTCGTGTCAAAACAAGAACAAGCGCCCGACCAGTGCCAGTTACGTTGGGGTCAAGACAGCCATCCACAACCCTCTGCTGTGTGCAAACTTAGAGTAGCATCGCGGAAGAACTGCAGCCGTTTCTGGCTCAGTTCTAGAGCGATGCACCAATGCTTCCATTTCTTGGTACAGCACTGGAAAAGCTTCTGCGATCACTTATGTGCAGAATAGTGAATGGAGATGTGTTGACTGCAGCGGACAGTCCACTGAAGTTGAAGGTAGATATGGACCTTCCTACAAACATTTTTCCGACGCCCAAGATTCATCTTGGCTTAGCTGCGAAAAATGAGCCTTGAAAGGTCCTGAAACTTTCATTGACTATCCTTGAGTTCACAAGCAACTGTGGCACTTTTGTGAAGAACTGCACCAAAAAGAATTTGGAAAGGTCGCTGCTGAAGTTCCAGCTGACGAGGGGGGTTGTCATCTCGGGATCCTACGTGCACGGCGATTCCCGAGCTTGGGGAAAGGCATTTGACTGATGCACTTGTACTGACGAAACACCAGTGGATGACTGAACAGAAGCTGATCAGGCTATGCGGTCCCATAAGCATGTATGTTCTTTGACCTCGACACAAAGAGCACTGAAGAATTTTGATAGGACTACGGATGATCGCCTGGATGCCCTTTGGGCACACATCTGTGATCCAAACTAAGAACTGCTGACTTTTGCCAAAATGATCATCTCTTTTTCCTATGGAAATGCATCTGTCGAGAGGGGATTTTCTATCAACAAATACTGCCTAGTAGAAAATCGGAAGGAACAATCTCTGTTTGTCCAACGAACCATTTCTGAAGGCGTGTCGTCAGCTCGAGGAGTTGCCAGTGTGCAACTAAGCAAGAGAATGTTTCAAATGGTCTGTGGGGCGAACACGCATTGGAAGGAGGAGCTGGAGAGACTAGAACAGATAGGGCCTATGCATTAGAAGAGCATGAAAGGAAGCATACCGCCGTTTCTTTGAACAAGCTAAAGCTAAAAAAGCAAAGCTTTGGCGGACACCGAGATGCAGGTCGCTCTCATACAAAGAGAAATAGACTGTCTGAAGCAGTGACGCGACATTGTGGGTGTAATAGGACACTTGAATTTCCAGCTGCTGAGACAGAATCTAACTCGTCGCAACATTCTGTTATCAACTTGTTGAGGTTGCAATAAATTGATAAAACTAGCTTATGTTCCAAAACGTTTGCTTATGTATGCACCTCTTTTTATTCTTGTTTGAAAATGGCTTACTCTGCTTTCACCGTTGTCCCTTTCTATAAAAATTTTAATTTGCTGTGCGTCTAATTTTTACTAACCGCTCTTGTGTGAAATAAATATTTGCCCACCATTCCAGGACGATCAAGTTATCTTTAAGTCTTTGAGAGTTTTTGCCGTATGGGTATGTTTTTGACCTTCCATTTGAAATTTCGTGCCATAATGACGATGCATGCTCATTGGGAGGTGTTGCCACTTCCTAGGACTTACTAGAAGCGTTTGTAAAGATTGTGTTATGCCCTAACGACACGTATGGAGTACAGCACGTCACCGTGTGGCATGTAGACTCGGTGCCGCGTCATCTCCCTATGGAGGTAAAGGGCGTGTGGCTACATGAAGCTGTGCGCCCGCTCTCTCCTAGGGAAAAGACGCGGCGCCGATTCTACATGCCACATGGTGATGCGTTGTACCACGTACGTGTGGTTAGGGCTTTACATTCTTGTGGAGATAAACAGAACAGATTTCTAGCTAGGGTGCATCGCGCGGTCTGCAGCAACGCCACTTCGTGGTTTTCGTTTCCCCATGTGATTGCAAAGGAGGCACATGAAACATGTTGTTTATCTTCATCAGAACTCCTTTGCAGAGGCGGTGGAAGTTGATTTTCATCTTTACTGGAGTAGCTTTCAGCTTGTTTATTATCGACGCTTACGAGGGATTCTTGCTGTTCTTGATTAGCGAGTTTACTCTGCCCAAGGCAGCTGCAGAGAAGATGCCATGTGTGTGCCAACATAGCTGGTTGCTCCAAGAGGAAAAGAGAGATGCTTTTTTGTGCACAGACTGTGAAAAGGTGCTGTGCGTAGACCCGTTTTTCAAGGAACACCACATTCTCAAATACTACTGAACAATTTGCAGTTATAAGTGATGCTGACACCAAAATACTGTTCCTGATTTTTTTTTACAATGTTTTTCCAACCTTATTATACATTTCGTGCATTCATAATCTGCAATTTCACAATTTCTCCATCAGGGAAAGCCTTTGTTTTTGTTTTGTTTTTTTAAATTATGCCGTCAAAGAGTTAAACATGCTAACTAGTGACGGCACTGGGTGACGTGGTGCCTACGCGCATCGACAGGGAAAAAATTTTATGCGCCATTCAGGGAATTTTGCAAAATATTGAGGGAAAACCTGGAAATCTCAGGGAATTGAGCAATGTCAACTTGGTAGACATCCTGACTGCAGTCAGGGAAGTACTTGTGCTTGTTTATTTGCTCAAGATAACACTGGTTTGTTAGTGAAGCTTACGAAAATAAGTGTTACTGTGTACTTGTTGTGCAGTGGGTCGTTTACACCTAGCAAGTTTGTGTAACAAGTGCCAAATTGTGCGAGTACAATATGCAAGAGAAAGTACATTGCATTCATTGCTGAATAATAGCTTTTACCACCATGTTCACTTTTCACTGTTGCTAGTACAGTATTCAGCACTGGACCTTGCTAATGGAAAAGTGGATCATACATTAAATGACCATTTTTGTGATTGCAGAGGAATGTGTTGCTGCAGCTGGCGACAATGTCAAGCGTTGCGAATGGCACTGGTACAGCTTTACGGCTCATGAAGATTTCGGATGGCATGAAAAACACTGTTGCATCAGCGAGGCCAGTGCAGGATACTGGTACCAAGGCGAAAGTACCAGGCGGAATATCTGTGTCCTCGTGCACGACCAGTTTAGGAGGCCGACCAAGATCTTCGTGCAATGTTGTGTCACACATGGGAAAAAAATTGAACTTCAGCGCATGCGCAGTCGATTGCGGCGTGATGACAGGATAAGAAGTCCCATCCGAGGATGACGTCGTGCGAGCAGGCGGTAAGAACAATACACTCAACGATATATACATAGCTTGCATATGACGCCACACCTGCCGCTCCATCTGGCAGCGCCCATGACCGAGGACCACTTGTTCCTTCGTTGTGTGCTGTGCAGTTCATGCAGTCGTTGGTTTGAGGTGTTTTTGCAGTTTCTAGGTGCAATGCCACCTGCTAATTGTGGAGCGCCGCTTAACACGGCATATTGCGCTCAGTTAATTGGGTCTGCATGCACCAGATAACGAGGAAAAAGTGCTCATGTGCGATGTTGTTGATCCGTACACGCTGCGACCGGGCACCGACACGACGACGGACATCAGTGCTCTACCTGAAGCGACGCACGGGGACATCGTCAGCTACCTCATCTACTCCTCAAGCTTCGAGACTCTACAGGAGATGAAAGCGTTCAAGTCACTTGAAGCACACAATTATTTTACAAGTGACTGGGTCAAGAGACTGTCAGCGAAACGGCTCCAGCAAGGAAAAGTGCTCAGGCTAGGAGAGGCAAGCCCACCTACGTCAATCTGTAACCATACTGCAATGTAAAGCTACAAGATTTGCGTTACCGGCCGCGGATGCTCGATCGCTGTAATATTGCGCTGGCGCAAGCACACGGGTTTGATAAAACCTGCTTGCAACGGCCACATTTCAATGGGGATGGAAACGCGAAATGCCGGAATGTCGTTTTACGTCCTTGTTAAAGAATCAGATGTGTTTAAAATTAATCCACAGGCCTACCCGTCTATTTCAGTGTTTTTATAACCATCTCTATGATGCTTTGGACTCAATGAGTGACACCGAAGGCAGTTTTTGGTGCCAGAGTGCGGAGGTGAGTACCACTTGCACTTGTTTTTGTGGTCATGAGACACTGCGTGGCTGTCTTCTTGAACTTCTGTTTTCATACACTGCTGCTGCATTAACATGTCTTTATGCAAAAAACATGCCATTATAAGCTGTTTTGTACACCTTATAGATTAACTTGCTCTCTCTAGCTACTTTGTCTCGGTTGCTATGAAGCAGCCATAATAGTGGTCATTATTCCAAATAATGTGTGTGTTCACATTCTGTGGTCAAGTTCATTTTGTGTGTGTGTGGAAAAGCCGTCCGATATTCTGTCTTTTATCCTTGCAGGTTAACCATTCTCAAATTGCATTAATGGTTAACCATTCAGAATGGTTAACCATTCTGTTGCGCAGCTCTGCCTCCAGTCATGAGGCAATGTGAGTATGGGTTCCGCAATACTACAGTAACGGCAGTTTTTAAGCTATCAACAGGCAGTCAGGTAGCTCCTTGCTTTTAATGCAGGTTTGCCGAAATGCAGGAAGATGTGACACCCGAAGAAGATGGAACGTGAGTGCAAGATGAACATGCAACTTGCTGAGTGCCCTTTTTATCTGTTTAACAAAAGCTTAGCCAGGGTGTTAAATGCGTAGTATATGCATTATGTTTGAGCGGACGTTGAAGAGGTTTAGAGAGATTGAAAAGCACGACAACACAGAACTTATGCCTGACTGGGTGACATATTAATGTTTGGCTGTCAAACCATGCTGATATATGGGGGACCTGGGCCCTTGCAGCTTCTAGCCATGGTGAAAAAGATGGCAGTGTGCTTTTAAACATCAGTCATCGTGGAAAATGCAGCCAGTGTGCATGCGAAATTGTCGAGGCGCATAATAAGGTGAAGGATAAGGACTAACGAGTCAAGTTTCACGAAATCACTTTAATTTATTGTTCTTGAAAGAATTACAAGTGGGATAACCGTGGTTTTTTATTATGTCTTCTGAATCAAGCTTGAGGTGGAAGTCAAACTGCACTGGTCCCGCCTTCTTTCGTCAATTGTAGTTTTTGCGCTTGTACGAGGTAAAATGTTATTTCCCAACGCAGGAACTCCAGCTCATCCACACAGGTAGCTCCCTGCAGTCCACAGATTTCTGAGAACACAGCTTCTCAGAGGTAACTCTCTCCACAAGTCTGTGTGCATGCATCAGCATTCTTTCACTTTTCTTGCAGGTGCACGAAGAGGCAAGCTGCTGATACTCCACTCAGGTAGTAAATTTTCACGTTCACTGCATGAGTTTCAAAAGTAATTATTCATTTAACAAGAACTTTCTCTCATACAGAAAGTAGCAACAGAAGAACCCAATGCCAATTGTGGAGCTTATAAGGCCGAGGCTGGAAGCTGTTAAAGGATGGCCAGGCTTCACTGCTGAAGCTTTGGAGGAGCTGAAATCAAAACACAGAAACAACACTGCAAGAGAGCGCCTATGTTCCATTGTGCTCGATCGAATGAGCATCAGGAAAATCTGTGAGCTTGATGTACTGAGTGGCCACCTCATCGGTTTCATTGATCTTGGGAACAGCCAGGGCCCCACTGATGCAGACAATGTGCCACTAGCCACAGACTCACCCGTTTTTATGGTCGTCGGGCTAGCAGCCTTTTGGAAAATGACATTCGGCTATTTCCTTGCCGCTGGTCTCCCTGGAGAGGTTTGAAAAACCTAGTGGTTGAGGCCATCCGTTGCATCACCGAGTGTGGCTTGCAAGTGGTTGATGTGTGCGACTGCCTTGCTGAAAACGTGTCCATGGCAAAGCTACTTGGGTGCCACATTCATGTGGAAACATTTCAAGAGTTGAAGACCTACTTCCCTCACCAAGGCAATGGAGAAGAAATCACCTTCATGTTGTTTGATGCATGCCATGGCCTGAAGCTCCTTCGGAACCTTCTTGGGGACAGAGGAGCTCTCTTAAGCTGAACTTTTGGGGTAAGAAATGTTGGTGTTGCTACATTAATTCTGGCCATAAAGGGAGAATTTATGAATGAACTCTTTTATTGCAATGACAAATTTTAACTTTGTAAATTTCCAGCTTTGTTGACATAGGTGACTTTGAAGAGTCATGTTTATCTCTTTTTATTTGACTTACACAATGAAAGTTTGCAGACAATTCATCTAAGCAATGTAATTAATTAGCCTATTGTAAAAGAGACATACTCTTTCTGCTAATTTCTATCCCTTCACTCCATTAACCAGCACTCCAATGCTGAACTATCACAGGCATTTGTATGCTGCCTAATAATTGTGCACAAGTTGAGACCTGGCCTTTCTGCATGTTTTCTTACATGCATATGTCTGAGACTAAGTAGAACGCTTTGCCATATGGTCAAGGAAAGAGGACTTCACAGGTTAATAGCAGTGTATGTGTGTACCACAACTTTTTAGGGAATTCACCAACTTTGATAGTACACTCTTTCCAGGGTTTTAGTTGCAGTTCATAACTAGGTCAGTTTTAATATTATATTAAGAGAATTATAAAAGGTTTGTGGCATTAATGCATATTTTTTACAAAACCTATAACTTACTCTCTGTTGATGCTGCAGCGGCAGAAAAATGCACTTTTTCTATTCATTGCTGACTTGCCTTGTTATGTAAACTGTAAGTGGACACGTTACAGAAAATGCTATTCAGTTTCAAAAAACTACTAAAAATATATCAGTTCTGCCATGTATTTCTGCTGAAGCATTGCATCTTTAATTACCCACTAAAGTATTCATAATGCTTTTCGAAGACTGTACATATATGCATGCTTTAAATTGTTCAGCAACGCAACAGCAAGACAACTAAAAGTGATCAAGAATTGCTTCCATGTAAATGGAAAGGTTAAACTGGATAACTGGAAGCCACGCCACTTATCCTTGCTTTTAAACTAGCGCAGAAGGAGGGAACACTTAACAGTTTCCATGAGCTCCTTGCTTACTTGAGCTCTTTGCTTACTGGTTAAAAATGTTCTGGAAAATACACGAATCTGTAGACAAATTTATCAAGAGCAAGATGAGGCTGTGTTCAGCACAATGGTGGGGAGGAACTGCAGGCTGCATACCATTCAATTAATAAGAAAATGTCAGCAGGTCTTGCTATTCATGGCTTGACACAATAATCATAGTAATCTGACAAGATTATATTAGAAGAGGTAAACACAAAACAGCTGAAGTGCCATATCTAAAGAATGAAAGCTACTATGGTAGCAGAAAGGTAATCGTGAAGCCAATTAACTTTTTGCATGATTTGTTTTCAAAGACCGTGCTCTGGAGGCACAGAAAGGCACTGCACAAACTGCAAGACAAGGAAGGGCTGAGTGCATCTCACAAGCTTTCAAAGGCTCACATTGACTACTATCAACAGCTAAGGTAATCTGAAATAATGCGTGTACCTTTTACCAGGTGCAGAGGTGTTTTTGAATGTTGATCTCACTGAAGTGATCAAAGCTCACAAATGGTTGCGATCAATATTAGTAGTTGTAGCAGAAGTAACAGTGACAGTGGTAGTAGCAATAGTAGTAGAAGCAACAGCAGCAGCAGCAGCAGTAATGGTAGTGGTAGTAGTAATTTAATTCACTCCTCAACTAGCATCACAACCACGTATTCCTTCTTAAGCAAAAAGCAGTGGCATTCAGGCATCCCGTTTTGCCTGTCTTTTGGCCCCGACATAACACTTATTAGAGTAGCAGTGGTGCAACTGCCTTCTGTGGTAACTCGATACAAAATGGAGGGAAAGATGCTGTACGTGAGTTATACAAGTCTGCTAAGCACACTTCAATAGTGAAGCACTATTATTAACATGCTTCTTTTCAATAATTGTGAAAGTTTCTGTTTACTTGTAGAGCAAAAAAAAAAAAACAGCAGAGCCTCGTGGTCCTCGTGCAAAAAAGAGCCTCGTGGTCCTTGTGCTGCGCAAGCTCTTGTTATATCTATTCAAGATGCAGTACTGACATGCTAACCGTCTAACTCTCAAGGAGAGTGTTATAGTGCATGGCCCTGAATGCACAAATTGCCCTGCCTGGATCTGTTGGTGCATAGCTTCGACATATATGCTCTGCTTGCCTTCTATGGGTCACGAAAGTGAAGATGGCAGTGTAGACATTCAGAAGCTCCATAAGCAAGGCATTGGAGTTCGCTTCCTTGCTGAAACTGCCAGGTTTCAGCGGCTGCATGGCCACAGCCAAGTTCATAGCCATGTTAGACCGGTAAGAAAGCCTTATCCCTATTGCTACCCTTATCTGCCTAAGCTTTCAGTTATACACTCCAATTAATCTTGACAATGCTAACACACAATCAGTAAATTTTTGAACGAGATTCATTTATTTGCTATCTCTATTGCGTAAAAAGGATCAGGGACAAAACTAGGAAAAGTCAAATGATAGGATAGATCAGCTTCAGAAAAGGTATTGAACAGACATATGCCAGCAGATCATTGAGAAGTGTGGATGCAACAGCTCGGGTGTTATGATATGGCATCGAACAGAGGTACCTATATTTATGCAAGCATTGTATAGCCAATGAATGCAGGATATCTACTTGAATGTCTTCAAAATATGTTTAACGTTTGCGTAATGCTGAATATCTCAAAAGATCACCAGTTACAAAGTGCGTCAAACAAGAAGAAGCAATCCTTGAGCATTACCAAGGAGTCCGCAAGAAGTAATATCATATTATGCATGTTGTTAATGGGTCCATGTGGAGAAATGTGTGCTACAAGTGGTAGAAAACAGGACCTATATTTACTGTACTCAGATACATATCATTACAATATATAGTTAGAAAAGAGAGTTGACCACTTCGAAAAAGTGGATGCAGGGGGCGGCTTTCCTTTCTTCCATCTCATTCGGTGCTCACCCTGCAAACATTTTCATATTTGAAGAACTGTTATAGGGTATTGATGAGTAGTGTACAAAAAGCAAACCCCATAATACATATAAATGAATAGAACACACATTGTTATAAAATGCATCACACTGGCAGCAGTATTTCCACAAACCTGAGGAGCACTAAAGCATATGTGTTATCACTTTTGTTAAGGCAGCAGAAATGCCGAGCACAATTAGGTAGCAATGCAATTTGAATTGTGCACTAATGTTAGAACTGCTAGAGCACTGCAATCATAGCCAAAAAACATATTTCTGCTATAAAATAGCAATACAGTTCTATGCAATGTTAGACAAATACTGTAGAAATCACATTGTCTGAAACTGGTGCACACGTTCATCAGTGTACGTTTGTACAAACCCATGAAACAAGAAAAAAAGAAACCGCAAATTGCACACCAATTCTCAACCATTCACAGGCAGGAGATGCAATAATCTCATTGAGAGTCAAATCTTGACATACCAGCCAGTATAAGTGAACACTGGAAGTGTAGTGTGCTTACAGCGAGTTTCAGTTTATGCCGAGCTTTAATAAAATCCATATACATCCTATGAGAATGCAAACTTGTTAATGTTTCTCACTGTCACCTTGACTGACACAGACTACTTTATAAGTGCCCTCAGATAATTACGTAATAATACTTAAGGAACCAGATTTTGAACTGTTATTTTAAACTCAAAAAGTGCATTGTTAGTAGTGGCCAAAATAATGCATTTTTGTAATAATAGGTGCAGTGGTCTTAACTTCATTGGCCTCTCAAGAAGTGTTCAATATCTGAAAGCAAGACCATGTTACTAGGCATTTGCACATATGTTAGTGCCCTCAGAGATGCTACCTGAATGATCAGTGGTGCACACAGACAGTACTGCACACGCAGCAAGACAAAATGAATGGGAATTGATGAGATGTGGTTGAGACGATGTCATCGGTGTACACAGCTCCAAAGGCACGTGCGCAGGGATAAATAAAACGAAACTACACCGACTGCCAAACTTGCAAGTTACATGGCAGCATTCCGCGCACATGACCGTGGTCACCAACAACGCAATCAAGTAGCGTCCAAGCGATTCTAGCAGAATGTGCAACCTGAGCGCAACAAGACTGCTGAATAGGGCATCCTCTCCAGACAAACCCTGACCAAAGTACGACCAGCTCCATGTCTCGATAGCACTCACCCCTCCTGGGAAACACCGTGCCGCTCTATACATCCGTGCAACACTCGCCCATGCCCTAGTGCCAACGGCGAACTTCTGCAGCTCAACAGTGGAGTGCGTGGCGGCCACAGTGTGCGTTGGCCGTGTGGACACTTCTATTGCGAGTGTTTATGTTCGCCCAGTGGCCGCGGTCAGTTACGCGTTTGTGCCCACCCTCGCTGCTGCGCTTGCGCCCGACCATGTGTTGTGCGGTGACTACAACACGCACCATGTCAACTGGGGATGTGCGGCAACCAGTGTGCGCGGTCGTGATTTGAGTGATGTGATAACCACGGCAGGCCTTATCTTGATCAACATGGGAGTACCAACTTTCGTCCGCCATGGACCGTCTGGAACGGTGATCAACCTGGCCTTGGTGTCGGAGCGCTATTCATATGAGTGGAAGCGCGACGCTGACACTGCCGGGTCTGACCACTATCCCCCCAAAACCCTGTCTCCCAGCCATCCCAGCCGTGGTGCGGTGCGCGAATACAGTGTAGTGCGGTGGCCGCTCTTCCGTGAGCTGTGCGACTCGGTGCAGTACAGCAGTGACTTCTTCGAGCACATCGCCAAGTGTGCCGAGCGCGCCTCCACGCACTGTGTTGTAGCTGCCGGATCGCCCGTCCCTGACATTAAACTGTTGAACTTTCGCTCGCTTCGGCGGCGTGTGCAGCGACGTGCTATTCACTCTACCGCAGACGGTGCGTGGACACTCTACAACCGGCTGGACGCGGTGTGCCGACGTCACGCGCGGCGGTTACATAACCGCAGCTGGACGGGCGCGTACTCCTCGCTGAGCGACCCTCGCCGCCGTGGTCGCGGCTGGCACATCATGCGGGTGATGATCTAGCCGAAAGTGTTGCGCCTGCCTGTCCTAGCCATTGCCGTCGCGCGCGGCATCAATGAAGCTGAACTCGCCGAGCTACTGGCGTCCTCCTTTGAACCCCCTGCTGCCGCCCAGTGTATTGTGCGTGCCGCCAGCCCCTCCACGCGGTCCCTCCCGCCATTCGAGCCGGCACTTGCAGGTGACGTGCGCGCTCTGTGTGCGGTGGACTTCACTCTCTCCAAACTCGAAGAGTCCTGCTTCGGAAACGGAAGTGCAGCGCGCCTGGAGCTGATCGCATCACGCATCAGCTGCTCTGAAACCTGGACGCCTCCCAGCACTCACTCTTGCTGGAGGCGTACAACCAGGTTTTCTCCAGCGGCCGCCTCCCAGATCAGTGGCGCTCGGCTGTTGTAGTCCCTGTTTTGAAGCGAGGTAAACCGCCGCGGGAACTGAAATCCTACCAGCCTATCTCGCTCACCTCTGTGGCTGGGAAAACCATGGAGGAAATGGCACTACACCGCCTACAGTGGATCGTAACGGGGCGCGGCTTCTTCCTGGCAGAGCAATGTGGCTTCCGAGCTAATCGGGCGACTGCCGACTGTCTCGCCGCCGTGGTGAGCACGCTTTAACAGGTCCTGCATGACAGGGAGATGGCCATCCTCCTCCTCCTCGACGTGAAGTCGGCATTCGACACGCTGCCCCACGATTCCATCCTCCACATAGTGCACGCGCTCAGTGTTGAGGGCAAACTCCTGCGCTATGTGCAGGCCTTCCTCGCCGACCAATCGTTCTGTGAGCGCGTGGGGAAAGCGACGAGCTCGCCACACTTGGTGAACTTGGGCGTGCCACAGGGAAGTGTGCTCAGCCCATTTCTGTTTAACCTAGTGCTTGCACCCCTCATCGAGTCCCTCCCAAGCACGGGAGGCTTCCCTGTGCGAGCGGTGATCTACGCCGACGACGTCGCCTTGTACGTGCGGGGTCCCACGCGGCAGTGCAGCAGGGTGCGTGCGTGCATGCAGGACGCTCTCCAGCATGTCGCCGGATTCATCGATGGCATTGGCCTCACGTTGTCACCCTCGAAGACCGAGGCCCTCGTTGTGCACCCTCGTGCAGCTCTGCGTCGCACCTTGCCGTGCCAATCTCCTGGCGAAAATGCGTCCGCTGCCTCGGGCTGACGAGTGACAATTGCCTTCGGTGGTCCCCCGCGGTGTAGCGCATTCGGCAGGACTCTCGTCGCGTCTTGGGCGCTGTGTGAGGGCTGCTGGCTCGTGGGAAGAACGGCTGCCCTCCCTCGTTTGCGTGTACCATCTACGAGGCGATGGCGCTGTCCCTGGCGTTCTACGCCCTCTCTCTCTGCAGTGTGCCTGTGCTTCAGTGGCACCTGAGTGACCGGATCCATCAGCGAGTGCTTCGCATGTGCCACGGGATGTCCCGCAGCTCCCGTGTGGCGGACACCCTCGCGGAGGCTCATGCGTGGCCCCCATCTCTCACGGCTGACATGCATGCGCTGTGTCATATCGAGAGGCTCCATAGGGCGCCTGGTGCCAGCCCCCTCCTCGACAGACTGCAGCGGGTGCCGTACTCGCGCGTGGGGCAGATGGTCGAATTTTACGACAGCATTGTGGTCGATGACCCCGTGACCTGTGCGCATTGGCCGTCACCCCACCGCAGTGTCCATTTGCGTGTGTGTGTGTGACCCTCCCAGGAGTGAGCACAAAGCGTCACACACTTCACAGTGCCATCGCGCAGGAGGCGGTGGCGTGAGTGCAAGATGACTTCGCCGGCAGGCTCCATGTCTTCTCCGACGGGTCAGTGCTGCAGGACCGCTCTGCCGCTACTGCCTGCACGGCTCCCGAGCTCGGCGTGGACAAGCAGTCCCGACTTAGCTACTGCGCTTCCTCTACGACAGCGGAACTGGTCGGGCTACAACTGGCTACTGACCTCCTCCTTGAGTCGCCGGCCGTTACGAGCACAGCGATTTTCTGCGACTCTAAACCGGCCTTGTGCCTGCTCACGAGGGAGAAACACGGCCCGCCGCTCGCTCAACGAGTCACTCACAGTCTGCCGTTTTACGGGAGCGCGGCGCGTCGTCCTGCAGTGGCTACCCGCACACGTGGGCATCGCAGGAAACGAGGCAGCGGACGAACTCGCTAAGCACGCCCACTCTGCCAACATCCCGCTGACCGATTGCGCCAGTTCGTACAACTCTGCGCTCATCAATTTTCATAGGGAACTGGCGCGATCCCACCCTGCCTCACGCATCGCCGACGGCTGCCCGCCACGGCCACTACAGGTGACCGGTTTCACTCGGCACGAGCGTGCACTTCTCGTCACCCTTCGAACTGGCGTGGCGTGGCCAGCCGAACGCCGTCATCGACTTTGTGGTGCCGTCTCTCCCGCGTGCATAGACTGCGGGGAGGTGGAAACCCTCGCACACCTTCTGTGTGGCTGCCCTGCCTTCGCCTCCGCTCGGGAACAGTTGCGTGCCAGCTATCGCAAACTCGGCCTGTCGTGCTCAACACTACAGGACTTGTTGCACCCGGCTGGTTGCACTGAACGTCGCCGCTCCGCTCTTTCCGCCCTCCTCATTCATCGAGGACACGGGGTTGGCCGGGCGGCTATGACAAACTAGCCTGTGTTTTACGTGCTGAGCTTGATGTGTAACTGTGCCTTGTTCAGTATGGTGCCTACGCTCCTGTCTCCCTCTTCTAAGTTCTACTTTATCTTTCTCTGCTTTAGTCCCCCTCCCCCATCCCCCGCACAGGACGGTTGAGGTGTCCTCCTCGACGAGAGACAGTTACTATCCTATGCTTTTCTCTTCTTTTCAATTAAAGAATCTCTCAGCCACATGAGGAAACTACCGCTTGCCGAAGCTGCTCCAGAAGAAACATAGCTCGCTGTCGCACAGTCATAGATAGCGAGTGCACATTTCTAAAGGCAACTGAGAAAATTCTGTTTGCCGCAGCTGCTGCTAAACAAATGGGCCGCTATGTAAGAAATTACACCAGTTGGACGCAGCCACCGTGAATGAACCCTTGTTCACTAACAGCGCAATCATACTTGGCGGCCCCACTTTTATAAAGAAGAATGGCGAAAGTGTTCAGGGTAACAAGGTGACATGGTTTTACATGTGGTGGTAAACATGCACACGGTTTACGCTGATGACCCGTACTGCACCACCTCATTTTGGGTTGGACGCTCGCATCATTTTTGCTTTTTTTTTTTTGTTGTGTACCTCTGCAACAATTCGGACTGAAATAACCGACAAGGACCCGAAGGCAAACAAGTTAATGTGCATTTTGTGCCATTAAATAATGCCCTCGCTTCCCAGGACAAGGGAGTAACTGCAAATGATCTAATCTAAATCAGCAAGGGTCCAATTAACTAGCTTTCACTCTATATATAAAATGCTATCACGGTACACGGTGTCGATACGGGCACTTCGAGTATCTACAGTTGTTTCTAAAAGCGGGTGCATAGCCTTGGGTGGGGTTGGCACAATTTCCCCAAATTCTGGGGAAATCCAACAGGATGTAGCAGCCACAGGGCTCTCGTGCAGTTTGGCACAATTAGTGCATCACTGTATTCATGTTTTGCTGTGATATAGAAACAGGCCTAGTTGGCTATGGAAGTGAGCATATCAAGCACTTTGGCTTCCATTAGTTTGGGTAATTATAGCTATTAGGAAAATCCTGACAACTCCGATCTTACAAAAAGACCTGCAAATACTATAGAAAATGCACAGGCAGGGTGTACTTCAGACCTTTTGTAACAGTTTGTATGCATAGCTTGAGAGAATACTATTTGTCTTTCAGTTCATTTGACCTACTGAACTCCAGCAACCCCATTGCCACTAGCTACAAGGCTCCCCTACGGCCAGCAACATTCGCTTACCAAAGAGAAGTAATGGACACTGCTGGCCAACATCTCATTGAGCTGTGGTTGGCCACTAAAAGGCTCGTCAGAAGCGTAAGCAGAGCAAACAAGCAGAAACGCCTTGACTCTGCAAGAGAGCATCTGCAATAAACCGAGGAACACTGGGCGAAGGTCGCCTTCACTGATGAATCTTCGTTTACCACGAGGTGGGACCAGCGGCAGCGGGTTTGGCGGCCCTAAAACTGCTGGTAAGTGACACTTACTTAAGTTCCCGTATTCCTGAACGTGTTAACTTGAATTTTCAATGATAATATTGGCAGCCCAAAACCATACTGAAATTAGGTCAAAGAACATAAACGTCGCATTGCCCGCTGCCACTGCTATGATAACTATTGCCCCTACGATGAATGTGTTCACGTTAAGAGAATAATAATAACAATAATAAGAAGAAGAATGATAATAGTTCGCTATGAATGGTCAGATATGATCGTATTGCAAGTACAACCGTATAAATTTAATTTAAGCCATGTTCAGACACACTTTGGCCAGAAGAAACTTGCGCTGAATCTAATAGAGCAGGCAGGTGTCTGCGAATCCCACAGAATATTTAAAATAGTAGAGATATGAAAGAAGTGCTGACAAATTTTGTTGTATGTTACGAGCAGGTCCGGCCGCCATGGTTGCCTTCGATGTGGGCTCTGCTTGCCTTGTAATGTAGTGTACGGTTTTTTTTTTTTTTTAATCAGAAGCAGACCAACAAGCTGCAGCTGCATTGTTGCAGTTGGGCAACATGGAGGCAATCAAACTGGTAAGCTGCCTTTGTTTATTGTCACACTCCTACATAATGTATAGCAACGACAAATACCATGCAGCATTCTGTGGATGTTGATTGATTGATTTGTGGTGTTTAACGTCCCAAAACCAGTTCTGATTATGAGAGACGCCGTAGTGGAGGACTCCGGAAATTTCGACCACCTGGGGTTCTTTAACGTGCACTGACATCGTACAGCACACGGGCCTCAACGTATTCTGTGGATGTTGATATTGTGCAAAATCGGGAAAAGACACCCAAGGCGTACATTTTACTGTGTTATCAGTGCATGTTAAATAATCCTAGGCTGTCAAAATTTTCAGAGCTCACCACTATGGCATGCCTTATAACCATATCCTAGTTTTGGCACGTACCGTACAGAGTTAACAACTCACTGTTTCTATTTTGACAAAGCAATTTATTCTCGACATGTATTTGTTAAAATGACACGCACCGCTGTAGCCTATACGCAACAAGCACTGAACTTGGCAATGAATGCATCTATGATGTGCTTCTCTCTCTTTTTTTATCACCAATTTCTATCCCTAATTTCAACATGATGCTGGACAACATGTAATGCTGCCGTGGTACACGTGGTGTGCGTGTATCAGATCATGTGAGAAGCTTTGCTGCTTACAAAGTCCACTTTTTATCCTATTTCTTCTAATTTGATATTGGACAATCATTTTTCTCAACATTTTCGTCCAACCTGGTCTGAAACTTCAGCTTTTGAAAGGTCCGTGTGAATTCCCACCATTTTAACTGTTCTCTGTATAACTGGTAATAAAAACAAACACAGGCCGAGGGAACTCAAGGTTGGATGGATTGAATGACCCCACCGGCTGGCCAGGCCATGCAGTGCAGCATTCATGAGGTGGCCATGTTTATGAGCATAGGTTTCACTGGTGTTTATGCGAAAATATCGATCATTATTTCCAATATGCCAATGGGACCTTCCACCTCCTCACAGAACTTATGGACGTACATTGCGCTCGGTATAATGTATAATTGGGTACGAAAACGAAATTAAATGGAAAATTACAGAACATAAGTTCTAGGGAGGTTCTAGGGTACGGCCATGCAGTTGGCCGTACCACTGATTCTTTGATGTTGCCCGGTGTTAGCATTGCATGAAACTATCATTTGCAGACAACTCTATCATGATGTGTCGTCAGGTTAGCACATAGGCGAATAGCACTGGTATGTCAAACATAACGTTTGCTGCGCCTAACCAGTTCGCAAACAGGTTCAGTGTTGTGAACTGTTTTGTGAGCTGTTACAAAATTTTATTTCTCCAAACCAGACCTGAACTGCAGCGAAATGGTTAACTTTGAACACTAACCCACATTTTCTGCTGTTCGACACCTGCATGTGCAATATTGAGTACTTTTGGTAGGGCTCAAAAATGCACTCCCGTGAAAGCGAATGTCTCTAGCCTGCGAGTTCAGTGATGCATAATGTGCGCTGTAATTCATATTTCTTTCACTATCAAAATGTGCCATGAACCACCTTCTCAAGAAATTATAGAATGACCTCACTATTGGTGTTTGTTACCTCACAGATCTCTTCGTGTGAAAATTTTATGAATCCGTCTAGAATAAGAGGAGGTTCATTTGTCCATGCTCTGAATGCTTTTTGAACGTATAATATTCAAATTTAAATATGTGCTAATGGCATAGACGAGTTGCATAAATGCCAGCAACACTGTAAAAAGCCCCGAAAGTTCAAGCAACACTGGGCTGAGCCGCCATTGTGCATGAAAACAAATATAAACGAACACGCAAGAACACGGCGCTCGTGCGAGTGGATAGAAGGGCGAGCGTGCAGCAGACTCTCGTTATTAGTTTTTTTTGTGAACGTATTGCGCTATCCAGGTGGTATGTCGCGCCACTCAGTGGCCCTACTTTTCCCCATCACCGGATGGAAGAACGATCTTACCGTGCTACCTCCGCTCTCGGATCGGAACGTGCGGGAGTTTTACGAAAGAAGATCGACTACAAAGCGCAGCTTTGAGCGGAGCTACAATTTCCACGTGGAGTCCTACGTCGACGTGTCTTCGTTGAAGACCAACGTTACCCAAAGCAGGTGAACATTGTTTACATCGCATGTAAACAGGCGATAGTCTCAATCTTCGACCTGTGATAAGACGCCTTGCCGTTCTTTGAATGTTAAGGAAATCTTGCGACATTGTTTTGTTTAAGCTTAGTATTAGGAAGACTTAATATATAGATGAGTTAGTGCAACAGTTGATTTTCTTGTCTGAAGTATTTGATGAAGAAGCTTAGCATGTTTTTATTTACAGCGCTGCCCGGGTCTTCTTGAAGGCACCCTGTCACCGCAGTAAAAAAAAGAACGCGCCACCGTATAACGTGATGATTGCGCTGGATGCGACACGAATCATCGACGGAAGTTGCGACTGCCCGGCAGGAAAGCTCGCCTGCAACCACCTGATTGCGGTCCTGAGAACTGCGATGCTGCTTCAGTCGAAGGGATTTTCGGAGGCACCGGATCAGCTGTCCTGCACGGACTTGCCTCAGCAGTGGAGGATTCCCCGGAGGAGAAACATCAGAGGATGCTCTCTTCAGTCCGTGGACTGGCGCAAAGTGAAGGAAGGCGCAACTAGCGCTCCAAAGTTCGCCGTGCCAAAGGAGCGCCGTGTACGCCCTAGAAATCGGCAGGAGCAAGAAGAGGCCAAGCTAAAGTTCGCCCGGGAATTACTTTCGTTTGACCCGGACAACGATTTCGCGAAAGCGCTCCTGCTGACCGACGAAGGCGACACGGTGCAATGTCGGTTCGGGCTGGTGTCCTCCTTAGCGCCACAGAGTTACCAGCAGTCCCTGCTGCCACACGGCTTCACTGTCCTTCTTGCAGGGCTGCAGCCAGCAGATGAGTGTTACCAGGAAACCATCCCGACTGTGACATTTTTTGACAGCTGCGCAGCCTGGAATCCTCCGGCACACCTTCAGGCAAGCAGCATAATGCAGGTCAGAGGCTAGTCAATGTTTTTTCTACTAATCGCATTCAATCTCTTAAGTAAGGTGTGTTGGTTGCAAAGCCATGAGAAAATTATTTTTGGGCCAGGTATCACTACTGTGTCATCACATATAATATCCTAATGCTTTAGACCCCCTGTTTGGTGTACATAGGTGTGCAGATTCACATGGTATCCATTTACTAGGTATTGAGGACAGATGTGAAATTTCAGCTAAAATGAATGCTTGGGCGATTGTACTTCATTTATTAGGTCTAAGTAACATTTTAGTTTCAGTAACCCCTGATTATTAGGGTGTAAAATATTCATTAAAACATCTTGTGCACTGTATGCAAGAAACATGCAATGCTTCTAATTTTCATGTCTCTCTGATATTCTACACAAAGGAGATATGTGTGACACCCTTGGAAGCTCAAGCGCTCGAAAAAGACACCCGCCAGCAGTCAAACAGTGCAACATGGCAGCAGCAACGACGGTTTCGTACAACATCTTCGAAGTTTGGTGTGGTCCTAAATAGGAAGGATTGGACTGTAAAGGGCCTCCAGAACCTCACGGCTGCCAGAGACCTGTCTAGAGTTGCTGCAATCAAGTTAGTACTCTATTGTCATCCTTGTATAGATATTCAAATATGCTCACAGGTAAAGATGTTCAAAAGGTAGTAGGAAAGCTGTAGTATATTACTAAGTTTATTTACATTACATTTTTCCAGTTACGGCATCAAAATGGAACCAGTTGCCGCCCAGCGCTATGAGGATGCTCTACGCCGACTGGGCCATGCTCCCATCGTTAGCAGCTGTGGACTGCTGGTGAACCCAGCCTTTCCTTGGTTGGGTGCGTCACCAGACAGGATTGTTTATGATCCAGTGGAACAATCCTATGGTGTTGTGGAAATCAAATGTCCGTACTCGTTACGTGATCACAAGGCATCTGCCCTCGAGAACACAGAATTCTGTTCCGTAATCAGGGATGGTGTACCAAAGCTAAAGAGGGACCACCAGTATTATCATCAACTGCTTGGTCAGATGGGTGTATCGCAGTTGCGCTGGGGTGATTTTGTTGTCTATGGAGGAGATTTTATTTTAATTGAAAGAGTAAAGTTCGATGAGCATGAATGGAGAAATGCTAGAGATATGCTCGATAACTTTTATTTTAACACGCTGTTGCCATACCTGTCGAGCACTGCAACGTAACCTGGATTGACTATTCACTGGTGACAGTAACGTGCATTCAGTGCTCTTCTGGACATGACAGTTTCTATCGTGCAATGTTCCATAACTTGCAGAGTTTAATTTTAATTGTTCGGGCTACACATCCCGAAACCACAATGTGATTATGAGAGATGCCGTACTGGAAGACCATCTGCAGTTCCTTAACGTGCACTGTAACCTAAGCACACGGGCATCTAGCATTTTGCCTCCATAGAAACGTAGCCGCTGCGACCAAGATTCGATCCCGCGACCTTCAGGTCAGCAGTCAAGCACCGTAACCATAGACCATCGCAGCAGGTCAAACTGCATAGTTTGAATAGGCTTCATCACTAAGAGTTCTATTTCTATTGAATTGAGATAATGGTGTTGCAGCAAAATATATGTTAAAAATGACTTGAGTTTTGAAGTTATCTTGGAGGATACGGTAAGTTCATAAGATGGAACAAGTTCACAATGCCGAAGAACGGGAATACAAGAAAAGAGCAGATAATTGTCTGCTCTTTTCCTGTGTCCTCGTTCTTTGGCCCTGTGTAGTTATTCAATCATGTATTACAAACTTGGCTTAGCTTCCATGATTCTAAGTTCACAAGGTTCAACCGAGAACTGCATCAGTCCTGTAGTCAGTGTGAGCAAAAGATCAGCATTGTCCATGAACGAAAAATTATGACGGATGTAAATAATAGAAAGTCATGCGTCCAAACTGGAACCTAACCCAGACCCATGCCAGTGCCTGCAACTGTTTCGGAAAAGAAAACCACATAGGTTTTGTACAGTGCGAGGAGCCACATTAACGTGTAATATTGTATGGCAGAAGCGCACGAGGCATCGCACTGTGTGAATTGCACAAAGAGCGAGTGGTCTACCCATTACAGAGCGTTCAGGCATCATGAATCATCATCACGAGCCCCAACAAAGCGTGCACATATGCATCACCTTTCAGACACGTAGTGGGTACTTCACTAATTCAAAGAATCATCAGTTATGGCATAGTGGGCACTTCGCAACTTTTCTTGTAGTTGCCATTCTCGGATAGTTTTAAACGGCCTATGTTTTGCGTACAGGCATTCCTTTCCTTGTAACACGGTTGAGGTGACCACCAAGAAGGTGATGAAAGCTGGGCCCAATTATGCTACTGCGGTCTACTCTTGAAGGCAAAACTCGTCTCCTCCAATTTTTACTGGTGTTATGTACAATTACTTTCCCACTTCCAGTGTTTTCATTGAATTGCTTGACTTGTTTTGGCTTATCGTGATACTCTTACTTTTAGCTAACATTGTATTAGCAGAACAAAGCCTGTGTTCAGCTTTAAGTATGTCCCACTCCACTTTGCAATGCCTCTGTCCCCGAGGGCATATGAATAAATAGTATTTCTGAAGGTAAAATCATTGTGCAAAGGGACTGGTGCTGTACAAATTCGGTGTACCTGTCCATCCTTGTGTCTTCTTGTGCTACGATACTTCTTCAGAAGTCATGAACCAACAAGCCCAAGAAAACGTTTTGCTAAACAAATATTCATGACAGTGCCGTGACAGATGTTAAATAAAATGCAATGCTGAAGTGTATGTTGTTGTTGATGTTCCGCCAATATTACAGCTGACCAAGGCAAGCCTTTGATCAGCAGTATTGATGACATAGTGCAGAATGTCAAACCAAATTTAATGTTAAGAGTGCTTCTTTTGTCGTTTCACACCACATACAGAAGAGCAGTTGAGATGACTCAGGCTATGCTGGTACGGCTACATGCAGAAAAAAGTTGCAAAAATTGCACATCAAAAAGACAAGTAGGTGTGCTAACATTTTATTGCACTGAAATGGATAGCACCAACATGAGGTAGTGAGGAAAACAAACAGCATATCACATCAGGTTGTACTTTGTGTAAAGATCACAGCTCGAAGGCACTCACAGGCCCCACACGATTCACTAAGGGTACATCAAGCAACACTATGCATCACATATACTTTGTAAAGATCACAGCTTGAAGGTACGCACAGGCCACACACGATTCATTAAGGGTACATCAAAGTGAGGCGAACAAACAAGATAAAAAAAGGGTACATTAACCCTTTGAGACACCATGTACGCAATTGTGTACATGATTTGTTTTTGCTCCTTGTATTAACTAGGAGCTAAGAGAGAGCGAGATAAATTGAGTTTCGGATAGATTGAACCTACTACATAATAATTTGTCTTCATTTCGCAGCGTACTGTTGCATATGATCACATTGATGAAGGCACTACCCTGTTCGATGAGCCGCGTCCTGCGAGCCATGTTAAAGGTATACTTTCTCTTTGCTCTAAATGGACATAACGAAAAAGGAATTCGTACTATATTTCTAGCCCGAGATTTCATTCTATTTATGCCAAAATAGAGCATGGATGACTTCAGGATAAATATTATTTAATTAGAATAAGTTACTATAACACACATAAATGAACATATGACATTATTTTTGTTGCAATAGTATACTGAGTGCCTTGAAATAACGTATTATTCTGACCCATTTACAGACATTAAGCAATACTATGAATCACATGTACTTTATAAAGATCACAGCTTGAAGGCACGCACAGGCCACACACGATTCACTAAGGGTACATCAATGTGAACAGACCAAATGAGAAAAAAAAAGGGGTACATTAAGCAACACTATGAATCACATGTACTTAGTGTAAAGATCACAGCTTGAAGGCACGCACAGGCCACACATGATTCACTAAGGGTACGTCAAAGTGAACAGACCAAATGAGAAAAAAGGGGTACATCAAGCAACACTATGAATCACATGTACTTAGTGTAAAGATCACAGCTTGAAGGCACGCACAGTCCTCACACGATTCACTAAGGGTACATCAAAGTAAGGAGAACAAATGAGATAAAAAAAGGTACATTAAAGGAATACTGAACAAAAATCTGAAAAACTGACGAGAACGTCGAAATTCTACTTGGAAGATGCCACTGTTCCGATAAACAGAGTTTATTTCACATATTTTTGAACAGTTGGTTGCATTTTTGGTGGATTGTCAGCGTGCAGCGGCTGCACGCGAGTATGTCAGATTCTCCCTGGCGCATGCAGGGTGCATGTGTTCCTGCCCTTCTCTTCCTTTGCTTCACCTCTCCTTTCATTCCACTCTCTCCCTTCCACAAGAGCACTGATGCCTTACCCCAGCCGGGAGCACTGTTCGCTGCCGTAGTAGTTCTGGGAAACGTAGTACGAGCTGAGCGGGACACCGGCAACGGCTGGCATTAGTGGGATGCCTGTTTCCAGCGAGTTTCACGTCGCACCCTCTAGTTCACAGCGCAGCCGCTAGACGTGGCGGTTTGTGAAAAACTCATTAAATTCAATATTTCCTTTAGTTTCTGCCTGAAATGAAGCTTGTGTCCATCGATTTCAACCCCCAATCTTTCAGTTTGGCTGGAAATCCTGGTGGCAAAAAATTTTGTTCAGTATCCCTTTAAGCAACACTATGAATCAGATGTACTTTGTGTAAACATCACAACTAGAAGGTACTAACAGGCCACACACAATTCACTAAGGGTACATCAAAATGAGAACAAATGAGATAAAAACGAAAAAATAAAGTGCACCTGCAGCAATACTATCAATCACATCAGTTTGTATCTTCTTTCAGAAGTGGTGGCTGGAAATTGGTTAGGAAGGCACTCACAGCCCACATCTGATTTGCTAAGGGTACCAGGGAGATGGGAATCGGTCGGTCAAAAATGTGATACCCCTTAATTTTCTTGATTTTTCTCTCCACGTGTATCCTGATCGCTGCAATTTCCTGGGTTTCCTCCACTTCTTCAGAAGTAAATTGCCCATGCATCAGGAATGGTGGAACGTTCAGCATGACTTGCTTGCTCTGTAACAGGTCTTTTATTTTAAATCCCTTGTCGGCCATGACTGCATCACCTGCATCAAACTTCAGTTTCAGAAATCCACTTCTCACTACACACTCTCTGTCAGATGTGCACCCAGTGAATAGCTCTGAAACAAAAGTTAGTACACCATGTGGGGAAACGCCTACAAGTGCTTTGAATGTATGGGCCGACTTGTATGACGAATAAACCTGTGACTGTGTCACGAAAGATGTTGGCACGTCACACCTAATTTCTGTGGCATCCAAAATGACACGTGTTGATGGATATTTCTCCTTGAATGCAGGTGGCATGGCAGCATCAATGGCTCGTCTTGATATCCATGTCGTGATTTCGGTTAGCTGCAGGTACATGAAGTCAAGCATTGTGGAAAAAATTCTCGACACTGTGCTTGAAGAAACATCAAACAAATGGCCAAGGTGGCGATGAAATAGGCCAACTCTCAGTTTGACCAACACAAGGAAGAGTTGATTTTCCACACTAATCTTGTGCTGACGACCGCGATAGTCAGAATTTCGCGGCTCACTTGTCGTCCTCTTGCGTGCAATGTTCTCACCATTTTTTCCGAAATCAAGGACGTGCACAAGGGAACAGAAATGGTTATAACTGGGCAGTCCTGTGTAAAATTCGATGTCGTCGTCGCTGTCTTTGAACCTTTCAACACCAAATAGAGATTCTTCTAGTTTTCCTATTTTTTTTTGCGCAGCAACAAGTTCTGATCGAATTAAGTACAATTCATTTTGTTCTGCCCTCATTTGCAGCTTAAGACGCTCATTTTCTGCTTCTGTCGATTTGCTTGCAGCAAGCTTATTCTCCAGCAAAGCCACAGTCTCTCCTAAGGAACTTATTTGCTGCTTTAGGCGTTCATTTTCCGCCTGTGTGGCTGCTTCACTGGCTCTGCTTGCAGCCAGCTCCTTTTCTAAGACAGAAATATTTTTCTCAGGAAGCAGAGTGGGTCCTGTATCTCCATCGTCGAGCGCATCACTGCATTCATTGAATGAATCTCTGTTGCTTGCATCTCCCGAGTTTTCCTTGCCATCTGTTCCGTTAGAATCAGTACAGGTTGCGCCTTGTCTTGTGGGAAGTTCTCGGTCACTAACCTTGCGCTTCCTTTTTGCTGATGAAACCTTCTGAAGTGGCACCCGCTGAGCTGGTGGTTTCCTAGGTGGCTTCAGCTCCTTGAATGGAAATACAGATGGCACAGCAGAATTGTGCAAGTGTCTGTAGCCATTAGCAACATTTGCAACAAAGTCACTCTCAAGAAAATGGAGAGAGCAGACCTTGGTGGCCTTGGAAACTTTGAACAGCGGGCCTTCATCTCTCCTGATGGCTGTAATCCACTGTTTGTGTGTGCCGGGGTCCCTTGGGAATCTGTGGTACGACACCTGTAAGTGGAAGCTGCTCAGAATTCTTACTTTCATGATGGGGACATAGCTGAACAATTATCTTAAAAGGGAATTGACAATGAAACTCAACAGAGTTAAGAATTTCAAGCACTCAAGAGATACGTGCAACCGCGGTTTATACACATGTCTGTACTGTTACAAATTTTTCTCTCAAGTGCCTACATTTCGAACCTTGGCGAAGGCAGATGCAAAATGCTTTCGGTTTTATATGCGGCGGTACCCGATCTATCGACGAACAGCACTCGACTAAAGCGCTAATACACTGTCCAGCCGTCACGTGAAATGCTAGGGTATGTCTGCCACACATTTTGCTGTCGACCTCGACCACGTAAATGTGGCCTGCGAACGACGAGCAGATGTGTTTCGTCGGCAACATAACGGCGTAGACAAGGTTTTAAGAGAAGAAATACTCGCGGAGCTGTGCCCAACTACGAATGACCTTCGCCCTTAGAGGAAAAAAAAAAAAAACGTTAATTTTAGTGTGACACGACGATGCAGTGCGGTGCTTAGCGAGACCAGTTATCAAATCGATGGGACGGAGTCCGGTAAACATCGCGTCGCATACCACAAAACCGTAAATAGTTTCCGATTAACAAATATTTACCTATTAATCTCGTCGCTAAGCTGCATCGATATCACTCAAAAATGAATCTGCCGAATGTCAAGCGATAAAAATAAGTAAAAACAAACACGCTTATCGACATAACCAAGACGACTGGGTGCAACACAGTCAGACGGTACTTACTTTTTTTCCGGACGTGTCAAAACCACCAAACTGCGTGCACAGTGGCACACAGCAGTTTACTGGCATGGTGCCAGATCACACTCGCCCGACAGCTGCACGTAAATGGATCATTTCGCCACAAACAGTCATTTGAGAACGCCGCACCGAAGATCACGCACACCAAACCAGCCACACGCACGCGACTGCTCATGCACAATGGCGGCCGTTGCTGCTTCCTGTACATACGTACAGGGGGCGCTTTTTTTTTGCAACTCGTCTATTGTGCATGCTTTTTGAAAAAAACTTGTTTCAAAGCTGAGCTTTAATGTTTTTTTTCTCTCTCTCGCTCTTTTTTTTTCCCCCATGAAGTGCCATATCCTGGCCTTGTTACTAAAGAGCTCTCTTGTGGCCTGATGCGAGTACTGATGAGTGTGAGGTCGACGGAGTTCGAACTCTTTGAAGCGGCACGCGCGCAAGCTCCATAAGGCTTGGGGCCACTTACGACACTTAGAACTATGGTAATCAAGAGAGACAAGGCACACAGGTCAGCATGCTGAAAATGTAGAGCAGAAAAAGATTTGCTTGACCATATGTGCACAGGCACGCTAATTTAAGCAGGTGACAGTCTTCTGGAAATGCATCATTCATAAGAAAACTTCAAGCAAAATTTGTGGTTGCTTCTGCCTGTTAATTTGCTAAAACTACGCACAGTAACAACAGGGAGAAGCACACATAATCTAAACACCCTTCTTGATTTTTCTCAGCCATCGACCAAATACAGCATTCTGCTCAAGAGCAATACTTTGCAGCAGCCAGCAGCTTTGAAGAGAGTGAAAAAAATCCTCTTCACGTTTCAGTAAAAGGGCACTTGAGAGTGTGGTAACCTTTTAGCTGTGCTAGAGAACTTACAAGCAACATGACTTTGTTGTTGTTGTTTTGTGGGGTTTTACGTCCCAAAATCAGTTCTGATTATGAGAGACGCCGTAGTGGAGGGCTCCGGAAATTTCGACCACCTGGGGTTCTTTAACGTGCACTGACATCGCACAGTACACGGGCAACATGACTTTGGCTGAGCAATACATGGCAGCACTAGAGGTGTTTTTTCAGCAAGTTTTAGGGGCTGCGCTAAACGTTATTGACACAAGGCACATTGAGTCTTGAATTACCTTTTTATTACCTGTTTCTACTTTTTCAGACGAGACATCAAGCGTGCTGTTTGTACCGCTGCAGTCCCCAGAAGCACCACACTGCAGTGGACGATTTGCAGGAGAAGTACCTGCAGAAATGTGAAGCTTACAATGCTCTGCAGAGGAAATTAGCAGCTACACAATACGAGCTTCAAGGACTCCTGGCTCAGGGAAGTTTAGAGGCTGGAGGTACTGCTGCATGGGGCCACTCAAAGATAGCCGGTGACTCCAACAAGGTTGCGTACTATACAGGCTTGCCAAATGATGACACATTTAAGTGGATTGTTTCGATATATAGAAGTGCTCATACTTCTGCTGAAATCATCAGTCTGAAGACCAGGTGTTGCTAGTGCTGATGAGGCTACGCCTCGATATTCCCCGACCTGCACTTCTTCGCAGATCATTTCAGCATTTCAAAAAATTGTGCATCAAAAATATTCGAAAGTGCCCTCACCACATTAGTTACTGAATTAAAAGGGCTAGTTGTATGGCCAGACACTGCATTCCACACATGGCAGCCAAAACCATTTAAATGTAAAAGGTTTCGTCGCCTGCGTGTCATTATTGACAGCACCGAAATTCGCCTGGAAAAGGCAAGTGCCTCGACAGCACAGAGCACAACCTGGTCGTCGTACAAGAACACCAACACCGTAAAGGTTCTGGTGGGAATCACCCCAAATGGACTTGTTTCATACATTTCGGAGTGCTGGGGTGGCAAAGTCAGTGACAAACAGCTTGTCCTTTTGACAGATTTTACAAAAAAGCTCGGATATGGTGATGAGGTGATGGCCGACAGGGGCTTCAATGTGAAGGAAGAACTGGCAGTACTTGGGGTAAAACTTCTAGTGCCCGCCTATACCAAAGGGAAAGGTCAGCTTTCCAGAGCTGAAGTGTCAGACTCCAGAGCAATATCTTCTCGGCACATCCGAGTAGAGCAAGTAATCGGGCGCATGAAGAGGTTTCGCATACTTAGGAACACAATGCCTTATTTCATGAAAGATTACCTCGACAGCATCGTGTTACTGATTGCAGCACTAACAAATCTGATGCCACGTTTTAATTAGTGTGTCACAAGACTTGGCTGGAAGATTCGGCGCATCGTCAGCTACCGTGTGCTCTGTTTTCCATTCCTGGCTTGATGTCTTAGCTGCACACATGAGTAAATTAGTTATTTGGCCATCCCGAGGAGCACTTACTGTCAATCACCCATCTTGCTCCAATGACAAACTTTTCGACAATGTAAAAGGCATCATAGATTGTTGCACTGAAGTCTACGTCAGTGACGACAAGGAGCCAAACATTTTCAACCTACAAGCATCACAACACAATCAAACCGCTTGTTGTGATATCTCCCTATGGGGCAATAACATGTTTTGAAGGCATGGGCAGGTAGAGTCTCAGTCAAAGAACTCACACTGCACAATGCACTTAGTTGAAGAAGGTGATGTCTTTCTGGTCGACAAGGTATTTAGGTGCATCGATCCCGATTCAGTCACAAAGAAGTGAAGCCAGCTCCCTGGTGCTGAAGTCACAGTTATCAAGGAAGCTGTCTAGTGTTCGCATACATGTAGAGACAGCCACTCAAAGACTTAGGGTTTTTACGGTGTTTCAGACTGTGCTGCCTGTTAGCTTTCTAAAGAGGGTAGGTCATGATGCCTATTCCACAACTGAAAAGCTGGTTGTTGTATGCAGTGGTCTTGCAAATCTGCAGACTCAAATTATTAATAGCAGTGATAATTCAAAATATGAACATGTTTGAATGACCGCGTCGTATGCTCAACACTATAGCAACAAAATAATACGTCATTAGCATCCCTCATTCAGGTCAGAAGCAATGTTGTGCAAAATAATGCTTCCATCATAGCTTCAGTAAATAGTTGATTTCTGGGGCTTTGCCGCTGCCTCTTGAAAAAACAGACCACTCCAAAATGGACAGTGTTTAATGTTCAATGTAGTGCACAGACTGCTTTAAATGAAAGAGCATGCGAATATTTGAGTGCAACAGCATGCCGAAAACCATCTATCACATGTGATAGATGGCCCTATCGCCTGGTCCCGAAAGCGTTACCTGGCTGTCTTTTTCAAAAAGATTTTGAATTGTGGAGACAAAAAATGTACCTTTGTTGAGGCCTGTGTGCTGTGCGATGTCAGTGCACGTTAAAGAACCCTAGGTGGTCGAAATTTCCGGAGACATCCACTAAGCGTCTCTCATAATCAGAGCTGGTTTTGGGACGTTAAACCCCACGAGTAAATGAAATCAATCAAAAATTGTACCTTCTACCTCCATAAACATACAAACTGTAAAACAAGAGCAAATCAGTCTTTGCTGTTTGTACAAACTAAAATGTGCTAGGGAAAAATGTTTCCAGATAGGATTAATTCCTTGCATTCCAGGATAGCATCAGAGCTGGCTGCATCAACTATCCTATTGATTAAAGGAATTGCCTGGTCTGCTAACGAAGGCAGCAGTTAAAGTTCTCTGAGGTCCTCTGCAGTTCATAGAGTGAACCATTTGCCCTGAAACCAGTGCTCTGTAATATTCACCAAGTATTTCACTCCATAGTTTCATCGCTCAGAACCTGCCTTAAGAGCTTCCTTGGTCGTCCCCGACTTTGCAGACTTTATAATTCCAAACAGTTTCTTCTCATGTGAAGTTGCCGGCACGTATGCCCGTGCCAGCATCTTCATGAGTCTTTACCGGGCATGCCTCGAGCAGCATTGAGAGGACATGCATATGTTTATCCTTGCTGCGCCGAGCTTTTAGCTTCTGAATGCGAAAACATTGTTTCAATTCATTTTATTGCATAGGTCGTCTTAGTATGTCGACACAGCCTACACATGCTTAATGAAAACAAACAAAATGCATGGTGCTCCTTTCTGCTTCCCCTTGACCTCACATCTTTTTTGCCATTACCACGAGTGCGTTTATTTCACAAACTAGTGTAAAACTTCGCAAATTAGCAGCCATGTATTTCCATGCATTCTTTAAAAAGTGCTGCCGTTGTTTTGCTGTCTTGGAGACTGCTGTACGCATGTTGCTGCTTTGCTTTTCGATGTGGAGGCAACTGTCAGCTACGGGACAAAAACTCTGTGAGTGATTGAGGTGGACCAAGAAAGCTGCATCATGGATACTCCTGTGTCATTTGTAATTGACAAGCAGTCATCAACAGATACTGCCTGTGAGTGAATTGAGGTGACCAAGAAAGCTGGCATCATGGTTATGCTTGTTCATTTTGTACTTCAGTATTACAGGCAAGCCAAAAAAATTGTGCTTTCACGCTGGCTCCAGTCAGCGACATTATTTTTCTAGCCGAAAATTGGTCAAGGTGTAGCAGATAAATGCAAAGATCCCAGGAAGCTGTACCCTCTTGGAGTATAGAACAACTTCGCAGCTTCTTTCATCAAGTAAGCGTAAGACTGCTCAACTCCATCGCATCATGTAAGCACGTATAGTGCAGCAGTTGATATCTTAATGAGACATTCCTGATTTCTCAGCACTAGATGTTCTTCATACTTGTCAACAAGTTTAAAAAGATGCCAGTTTTAAAATGCAGCTTTTCATACACCAGTAATACTCATGCAATTTTTTTTTTTCACTCTTACAGTCACTCGCACCAAGCACACTCCTCATCAGCTCAATAACTGATAGCGAGGAAACCGATTCTTCCCCAGAAACAAGTGAACAAGGCCCTGTGCAGGCAGTGCACCAGCATCTGACAAAGCAGCTTCCAGTTGGAGGCATTTACTCTGGCATTGACGCAACAGCAGGCAAGGAATTGCACTGTTCAAGATGGGTAGAGGAACGTAGGGGACGAATCACAGCATCCATATCTCAACGTGTTTTAGGGTTAGCAGCGCAAATAATGTGCTACACAATGGCACCGATATGGAGCTGAAAGATAAACAAGCGTTCATTGAATATGAAGCCAAAAAGCATAAAAGCTTACAGCTTCGCGAATGTGGCCATTTTGTACTAGAAGACCGTCCGTTTCTTGCTGCATCACCTGGTGCTATTCTGTCATGTAGCTGTTGTGAGAAGGCAGTTCTCGAAGGTAATTGCCCTGCTTCAGTGAAAGATGCTTCTATGAACGATTTGTCGAAGCGTTTGCAGTTTCTTGATGACCTGATGAAGCTGAATCAAAACCACGTATACTACATGCAAGTACAAGTACAGATGGCTGCCACAGGACTAAACAAAGCATATTTTGTTGTCTTCACTGGTTGTGCCATTTTTCGAGCCACTTGCCCATCACCTCTTCGTCCATCAAGCCTTTCACATTCGTTTCTATGATGACGCCAGGCTTGGGAAGGGCTCTTTCGGCATCGTCTTCCGCTTGAATATTATCACTGGTGTAAGTTTTTGCCCGTCGGCGCAACATGCGAGCACAACCGTGAAGTGCGCTTTTTCATGGCCTGTAGTTTTGATGGTGACGGACTTGTCACCTTTCGGTGCCACACTCGTTTCCATTGGAATGTCAAACGTAAGTGGAACCTCATCCATGTATATTACATGGCTATTGCCGATGCCATCGTCTTCAATGGCTCTTAACGAAAGCCTGGAATCTTTCAAGCTTGTCCTTGAAGTCTGCTGGCAGATTCTGGCACATGCTTGTGCGGGCCCTCATCGCCAGTGCTTTGCACCGCATAAATCTGGAGCACCAGGATGGCCCGCCAACAAAATCAACGGCGCCCATTTCCTTAGCTAGCGCCTGCGCTTTTAGAGGCAGCTGCACCGTTGACATAGCTCTATCTTGGGCACGCTGCGCCAGTATCCATGAGTGCAGACATCCTTCAAGGACTGGTGATCACGATTTCTTGTCGCGGTCAGCTTGTCACTTTTCATGGTCTGAAGCTTAGTCGCCATGTGCGGATCATCTTCTCGGTGACGTCGAAATGACAGCCTGCTGCCCGGTTCCCGTCGTCCTCTGCATACTTCACAGCAGTAAGCTTAAACTTTGCCGTATAACTTTTCCGTTTAGCCAGCATACTGCAGGTGAAGATAACAAAGACGCGGACCAACCAAACGAATGAAGTTGCAAATGGCGACTAGCCCAATTCACTGAACGACAGCGTGGCCAGCGTGGCAGTCGAAGCCGAGCCGAACCCATCGCACACCCATCGCCATCTTACGCCGATTTCACTGAGTACAGCTCTCTTTGGTACAACCTCCAAAACTCGTGCAGCTTCAGTGAGCTGAGAACTCGCACGACGACACACCTTTTATTTATTTTTCCATTTTATGTACTTTGGTTTTGTTGTGGAACTGTAGTACCGGCACATTGAGTCTTTGTTATTACAATTTGACGCATCATTCGCATCGGACTGCTCTAGTCGTTTAAAAAGAAGACTCATCAGCAGCAACACGAGTTTCTCCCAAAAGAACTACAAAAAAAACGTATAATACGCACCATTGTAAAGACGCACCTCCGAAAATTTTGGAGAAAACTGCGTCTTATACACAGGAAAATATGGTAAGTACATTTCAATGATTTTATTTGTCTCATGTATCGCATTCAATACAATTTAGAAAGAAAGGAGTAAGAATTCTTGGTGATACCTTGTATTCCTCCAAACTTTGCAAGTTTGCAGTTTTAAAGTTTGCAAGTACTGCCACAAAAAACAGCAAAATAAAAGTCATCGACGTAAGTCATTGTTTACTAATGAACTCAAGCCATTGCTTAGTTTTGCCAAGTTCCATGGTACACGAAAGCAAACTCGTCACACAACACTGGAGATAAATAATCCATTTTCCATGAAAGTGTCCAGCACACAAAGGACAAACAGCTCACAGAATGATGGGGTTTCAAAAATACATAACATATTCAGTTATTCTTGGCATACAGCTGATAAGGAGCAGTGTTCAGTCCTACATCACAATATGGTTGCATAATGCAGCCCACCAAAAAAAAGGGATGCATTCACCTCAAGCCATCAGGTATTTTAAGTCAGACTTGGAAAGCCTGTGTAGTTTCATCACATCAAATCAAAGAAATGAAATTGCATTGTCCATTTAGTTCCACTCATTATAGGAGCAAGTTCTGAAGTCAAAACTGTGCAAGTGCAGCATTATTACCATGAGATGCACATAACAAAAGCAAAAGAGAAAGTTTGCTAGTGCCATGTGCCGAGATGAATTCAAAGCACATGTTAGCAGTAAATTATTTCTGGCGAAAGGGCTACTATGGCCAAAGAGCACCAAACTCAAGGTTCGTGGTCATCCTGAGTTAATAAGCAGCACTCGAGGTGAAGGATAAAAAAAGGGAATGGTGGTTTATAATGCCAAGAACATTATTATTATTATTATTATTATTATTATTATTATTATTATTATTATTATTATTATTATTGGAGTTTATTAGCACAAAGGCAATGACAGCCATGGAGTGCCAAGACTATGCCTGTACAGTGATCTGCTTTACAATATACATACACTACGAAATAGTGCCAAGAACAGCTAAGACCAATGATTAATGCAATGTGTAGTGACTGCTGGCGAATCTTTTGAGTAGTTTTTTTTATTCCTTGTTTTTCTCTGTCCTCCCGTGTGTGTTTGTCGGCAGTTTAAGGGGGGGACACTGCGCTTTGGAAATATTTTTTTATTATTCGGAGTATTTAACTGAAATTTTCAGAGTTAATGCAGCTTTAACTGCCCTTTTCAACAATGTAATCATTTTTGTTCTGTGAGGAATAGTTTTTACAATACATAGAAAATTAATTTATTTTATTGAGGCCTAATTAGCTAATTAACCACAGTCCTCACAATAAAAAGCAGCCCAGAGATTCAAGTGACGATATTAACAGTGTGTCAAGAACCATAAGTCATCATTTTAGGCCATTTCCAAGCAAAGTTACAGACTGTTGAACATGACACAATGAATGTCCTCATTGATACTTGAAACAAAAGCTTCATTAGGTAAATTCCGTAGCACAGTATTATAACAAAATTTACTTTACGACAAGCCACTTCTATTCATCTTCCAGTAAAAAAAAAAGTCACAATGATAACCCTTGTAGAACAAAAGATATTGCTCCTCCAACACAGGAAGGTCATGAATATTTTCATTTTGAGAAATTGAGGAACAACGTTCAAATTCTTGCCCTATACTTATGGGCCTGATGTGTGGTGTAGGTTCTTTAAAGCAAGGTAATTATTAAAATTTGGCTATGAAAATTTGTGAGTAGGTGCAGAATGACTTTAGGAACATGAATATTTCATCAGCAAAAACTCGATTTTTTGTCCAATTTTTAGTCCGGAAGTGCCACGTCCCCCCTTAAAGGAGTTTCCTCCTTGTTTGAGGACTGAGGCGCCTGGAGATTTATTGCCGTGTGCGGGTCAGGAGGCCTTTCCCTCGGTTCCCAGAAACCTGTTGTGCATGTGAGTGCATTTATATGCGTGTTTCTGCATTTGTGGCAATATGCGTCGGTGCAGCTGTGAGTGCCGGAAGGTATGTGGCACTGGAGGAGCGAGAGAGAGAAGCATGGGAAACAGCGACGAGAAGCAGCTGTACGCGGGAGACGACATGAGTGCGTAGAGCCACAAAAGCAAGCGGGCATGATCGAGTGCCGAGTGCGGACAGTGCAATGTGAGAGCGGCTGCGTGACTGTGCGAAGAGTGTGTGTTTAACGTTTAATCTCATCTTGTTTGACATTGTAATTGCACCCGTTTAGTTGTCCAAGTAAATAGTTTTCATTTCATTCCTTTTAAAGTGTGCTTGTTCTCTTATTTACAACCCTGTGGCTGGTGGCCACACATGTTCAAGCAGACGAAAAAAGAAGACACAGCCTCGATTTGTCCGGTTTACAGTGTCACACAAAGCTATGCGTTTGCGCATAGTGTATTATAGCAAAGGGGTTAGACGGAGTCAAGCCAAAGCCATGTGTGCCATGCCTGCCACCGTTTATGGTTCGACACGAACGTCTTTATATTGAACTGGGTGCAGAACTTTGAGAAGAATTTGCGGGCCCTTACAGTACTTTGCGAGACATCTGTGGAAGCCTCGGACTGTGACGAAATGTGGGTGTGCCACAGACACACCCAAACCAGCCAGGTACCCATGAGCTTCTTTAGCCTTGTGTCACTAGTACAAGCTTCACGAACTTTTTTCAGGGGGTTATAAATCATAATCCTTGATCACGTGTGTATCTACATTGTCAAGAAATAATTCCTAAATGAAGTTCTCGGAATAATTTACAGACAGAAGCAGAACCATATCTAAGCAGTGTTCTGCGTTTGATGTGATGTTAAAAGGCTCCGCTTTTTTTTCTCATACCAGATACGTCAGCAACAAGAGGAGCCTGTTTCATCAGTTGTAGGGCTGTAATGTGGACCTGGCTGGTCGGTGATGGACATTGCGACTTACTGGGGTTTGCCGCAAAATTGGACTTACTCACTACTATAACCTAACATCGCAGTGGCAGATCTTGCACATACAAGTTGGAGCCGACTGTTCGCCTGTTCTCACTAAGCCTCACAAAGTTTCTGGTCTGGGAGGTACACATGAGGATTGACGGCGAACTCTGTGCCGCTCGTCAGGCACCGAGTAGCAGCCTGCCATATTGCACGGGTTCAAAAGCAGCCACTATAGTCTGTTTCAGAAGTTCCGTGCAGCACTGTGGAAGCTACAGGCCTCTTCGACCAATTTAGAGGGCGAACACATGATAAACATCTCTTCCATGGCTTGTCATTGCCAATGGCGGGTGCTGCAGTGGCAGCTGCAGCTTTGGAAGAAGGAGGAGGAGGAAGTGGGGCACCTATTTGCAGTAGCAGCTCGCAGGTGTGTGTCCGAGTTCCGTCTGAACAGCCGAAGGGAGAAGACGTGTTTTTCGGCGCTCCATCGACTTCGTCCTTTCTCCCTCGCATCAGTTGCGAGCTCGCCACCAACGACTGCAGTCGCGTGGTCGCATCGTTCGCACAAGTACGGCGCCATGTTCCAGTGCTTGTGTGCTCATCTGGTACATGGTGCTCCCTAAGGGCCTGGGATTCCTTTGTGACTCAGCCACGGCCAGCAAGGAGGATTTCGAGGATGACCCCAATCACTCGATGGACGAGAGCCTGGAAAGGTTCCGAGAACTGAAGCAGAAGCAGCAAGAGCAGCTCGGGCAACAAGCCACTTCTGCAATTGGAGGCTGGCTCATGGATAAGGCAGCGCAGGAGCTTGCCAATGCTCCCGCGCCTACTGAGCCAACCACCACCGAACAGGCAGCTGATACACCTGCCTCCAGCACCTGCGCCGACGCTCCCGCAGCAACTCCACTTCCCGCGTCATCAGATCAGGAGGAAATGGAATGCAGCGTGTCAACAAGCAAGCGCCCACGCGAAACAAACGACGTCCCGTGGAAGCAAGCCATGTGCGACGCAACCGCGCCATCGCCGCCCCCAGCATCACCCACAGCCACTACTAGCACGGTGCAACCCTCTACTTTGGATGCCGGCCCTGTCGACGCCGCGGCAGCCCCCCCAAGGGCGGCCATAATTTTCGTCGGCAACAAGCCCCGGTACCGAAAGAAAAAGCAGCAGAGGCCCCTCCTACCACGAGGCCTCCCAACCCTCCGGCCGAACGTCCACACCCGAGCCCCACCCCTGCGCCTGCCGAGGACAGATTCCATCTCGTCATCACTAGGGCCAGCGCGCATGGGCATTGGAAGCAGCCACAATCGAGCCCGAAACAGGCATAGTAGGGACCGTCCTATACCACCCCTTGTTCACGGGTGCCTCGTTTACGGGCTCGACTCGCCTGGCGCTCACTGCAGCGCGTGGCCCGGTGTGCCAGCGGTGCGTGTCAACCACTGTCACAACATCGTGGCGGCGGATGCGTCATCGGCGGACAGCCTGGCCAAGCTCCTGGCCATCAAGGAGCTCAGTGGCATGCCTGTGACCACCCGGGAACCTGCTCCAGCCTCGGCTACGTGTACGGGGTGGACGGCGACATCACCAATAAGCAGCTGCTGGCCGAGCTGGAATCCACTGCCCCCGGCGACTAGGGAAGGGACATGCCATCAAGGTGCATTTCGGTGCCTCTACCCCTCCCGACTTCGTCAGGAGACTGCGGCTTCAAGTTCGGCACGTGAAGCCGCGCCCACAACAGTGCCGACGGTGCGGACGCTTCGACCACGTCGTCGAGGCATGCTGGCATGTCAGCGCACGCACATCTGCAGCCGCCAACACCTGGCCACGGATCTATGCAAGCCCCGGTGTGTCAACTGCAATGGGAGCCACACCGCCGATAATCCCACTTGCCCACAGTGTCAGGAGGCAAGGCACGTGGCGACCGTGCTTGCCTCATCACCGGCCCTGCTGTCAAGACGGGTCGTCAAAGCTGTAATGTGCGACGATACCCACAAGGTGCGCTCGTATGCTGCTGCAGTGAGGACCGGCCCGCCCAAACATGCTGCCGCGGCTCACAGACGTACCGTTGCCACACCCAGCCACACCACCTGCGGCAACCGCTGACGCTTCGATGCCACCTGCTGCTGCTCAATCGGCCCCCAACATTGACCCCCGCGATGTCCTCGCTGCCGTCCTCATCGGGACCATCCGTGATGTGCTGGACTGCGTGCCGGCTGATCACCCGATGCACGCAGTTTGCGTTAAGTTTGCCGGCGTGCATCTCCCCCTACTGCAGCGCGTGTGATCTGACATTCGCCTGCGGCGGAAATGCCACCATTGCTATGTGTTGCCCTGTGACATCGCCGGCCTTTTGCGTGTGGTGGGCCTGTTTTGTGCTGCCGCGACTGAACTCCTCTCACTCCTTTCTTCTTCTCTTTTATCCCCGTACCCCTTCCCCTAAGGCGCTTAGCCGTGCTCCCTAAGGGCTGCAAAAATTAGCGCCTTATTTCCTCTTCCAACAAGCCACTAACAACAACAACAACAGGTGCGCGTCCAAACAATGGCATTTCATCTTGCTTCGGTAGAAATTCTGCGCTCGATGGCCATGTGTAGCCTTGGCTCTGCTGCACGGAACTAGTGGAACAGAGTACAGTCAAACCTCGATATAATGAACACGGACATACCAAATTATTTGAACACTTTGCATATCACCAGAAAAATAGCATGCATTTTTTAATTTTTTTATTTCAAACAGAGTTGGATGTAAGATGGACATATCGAAATCCGCCACTCCAGACCATGTGCGCTCTGTTGACAGGCTGCGAGCTTTCCTGCAACGCTCTCGAAGATAGCGGTGGCACGATGGGTGTTCCCAAATGCTGCACACTTGAACTGTACACATCGACCACACCAAGGGCGCCATTTCAACGTAGCGGCGTACGTGCACGGCAGCTTTCAACACCGCATTGCATTTGGTGCACTGACTCTTCGGTGAAATTGGCTGACGTGTTTCCACGGGGGAAAGGAAGCCCTTTACTATGAAGCCAAGCAAAACACCGCCTGTGGACGACACAAAAGGGCGGCGAAGGGTTCTCCCCGCCCCCGTTCAGAGAAAGGTATGTGACACGACAGTATGGTCAGCCTAAGTGACAAAAAGACGCTGCTGTTCAGATGCCGGTGCAGCACCCTTAATTTCTTTCGTGTGGCCAGCCATTTCTTCATGAAAATCGATGCGGAAACCACCTATAAACAGACACTTTGCAATGCCTCACACACGTTTTATTTCTCGAAGCCGCGGTATTTCAAAAAAGCACTTCCCAAAGTGGAGGTGCCAATGTTGCTTGAAGGGGCCTATCTTCTTTGTCGCCCGTCTCAGGATGAGCTCCTATTTCATTTACGAGCGTGCAGCAGCCTTTCGTAGCACCACTGTCCCAACGGTTTTCCCATAAACAAATTCCCAACAATCAATAAAAGAGTCGTTACAGCAAAGTGAGGCGTACGCAACAATTGCTGGTGTTGGGCTTTTGTTGAGCCCCTTTCCATTCTATTTATCTGGCATTTTACCATGAGCAATTTTTACTAACCGCATGCCTTCATATGTTGTTTCTGTTAAAAAACTGTATAATCTGGTTTGTGATGTATCACTTATTCCTGTAAAGTAACAGTACAGTAACGGCGTTGCTTTTTAGCATTAGCTGTAACTGTAACAAGCTACATTTGAAAATTCAGTAAATGTAACTGTAACACTGTTACTTTTTACTGGTAACGTGCCCATGACTGGTGAAAGGGTTTCTGAACTGTGACCCGAAAGTAGTTCGTCCTCCCCACCCTGCGACGACCAAGGCTGTGACGGCTACAATGAATTCTCTGACGGATCCTTGATTCGTGCGTGTGTGTCCTACCCCAACTTATTCAGCCTTACTTCTTGAAGAGGGCCTGAGAAGCCAAATCGCCTAATCCGCCTGTTCGATTATCTCGACAGGTAGGCCGCACCAAAACCCAGTTCTCTAAAGTACGAGACTGCACCCTTAGCAGTCTCCGAAAGCTGGGAGCAACCACCAGCTCCCCAACGAGATTAGCAGCTAACCACCGCACCACCCCCCAACTCCTTCCCCTCTTTCCCAGGACGATGGACAAATAAGAGATCACAACCGGAGAGGCCATCAACACCTGCAATGACTTGATGCCCTTTGCAGCCCCGGTGCAAGAGGCGACAGACAATAAGGAGGCTGAGAATTTTACGACTCTCAGTTTGCAGTCATGCCCAGATGTGGCCTTGCGATACAGTCGATGCTACCCTACCCTCATCACGGTCGAGCTGGAGATGAGCTTTAAAGTTCTGAAACCACTGGCAGCTGAGCTGTACACTCTCAACACCAGCAGCAACCCTCCCTGTGACTGCAGAATCCTTCGAGCAGTCATCGATCTGTCTCTTCCATGCACGTACCTACCAGGCAGTGTGCCAACATGACATGGCCTGCTGCACCGCTGAAATATCCCATGCCCAATCCTCTCCAGCTGCCTCAATCCACTATACCCACTGCTTCTTCAGTTTCTCATTTTTGGGGGGCGCACCGTATAAACTGGAATATAAGTTGAGATATTCTTAATAAACAGTAATAAATAGAGCTGCAAGTTCCCCTCATCTTAGAGTGGTGTTCAGCTGATAGTGAGTCGTCTGGCAATATGTGGCATGCGTGTATGTCAAAACCCACACGTGGTCATATCCACATCTAAATCCGATAGAAGGCATCTATCTTTTTTGTTTGTTTTTTGTTCATAGATGAGCAGTGGCACGAAGAGGCAGTTCTCAGCTGCATTTAAACTAAATTTTGTTGAGTATGCCCAAGCAGACGGCAACATGGCCGCTCAGCACCACTTCGGCATTTTGGAAAAAAGGGTGCGCTATTGGAGAGCGCAGAAAGGCAAGCAGCAGAAGTGCGACCCTCGGAAAACGTCGTTTTGTGGGCATAGTGCAGTTTACCTGAAGCTGGAAGATACGCTTGTGGACTTCATGCAGAAGCCTTGCGCATGCTCAATGCCAGTTACCATGAACACCATTCACAGCAAAGCCATGGAGTTTGCTCACAAAGCTGGGTGAACTCAAGAGAAAAGTTCTGTGCACCACACTCGTGGGTGCATCGATTTACAAGACGTAGCCTTTTCTCTTCACAGATGCACATCTGTCTTCCAAAGTTGCCGGAGGAGTTCAAGGACAATTTTTTCAACTTCCTGTGCCTCATGATCCAGCTTCAGGAGGGCAACTTCATAATGGGGCAAATGGACCTTTCCTAAAAATCCTGCGAGCCACCACGCATCATCACTGCACATCATGGGAAAAAAAAAAGTGCCGAGCTCCGTCGTCTGCTCCAGCCGCGCTCCCAGTAGAGTACTTGCAGGATTGTTGGAGCAGACGAGGCTCGTCGATTCACGCGCTCAGTTTAGAAACCACCACGCGGTTTTTATTCATTCTTGCATTGTGCGGTTTGTGGTAGGTTAACATCAAGCATGACAACATCCTCTGCAGTATGCCATTGAACACGCATTGCCGGCTGCCATTTGCGGTGCCTATGGAGAGCCCACACTTGTATGGATTGAGCAAACGCACGTATTATCTCGCCAACGCTTGTCCTCGAGCACCTGATGAGGAAAAATTGTTGGTAAGCAATTGATGTAGCCTTTGTGGCTGCTTGGGTTGAAGTGGGCCCGCCTATCTTGAGTGTAGTGGACTGCCAACGCGAAAACCGCCCTTCTCGTCCTTGACAGTTTAAGCACTACGCCCACGGTATGATTTTGCGTCAAATGCGATGTCCAGTGCCGTGCGCTCGGGTGTGCGACACGGGAGTGACGAGCGATCTGCACGTATAGGCAACGCCCACATCCAGCACGTCGGTTGCACACTCGTAAGACATTGTGTGCCCGTCATTAAGTACAAAATAAGCAGCTTTGCACAATCCTGCTTTGTTCTGTAACAGTACAAAACATCGTCCAAAAAATATTGCCTTCATGATCGACAAACACATCACTACAGCTGACGACTCTGAGGGGCCAATGCCGTGGCCGTCATCGTTCACAATCAATCGTGCGCCGCCACAAAGTGCTCATTTTTCACAACACGATTAACATTCCCACTCATACGTCGTGTATTAACAGAAGCGATTAGTTTTCGCGAAGCCTCGATGTGAAGCGGAATGGAAGAAACGAAGCGAGGTGCTTCAGCGAAACGGCCCCTGCCGATGTTTACTGTCGAACTGCGGCCGATTCCGATCTCTCGAGTGCTTTGGAAGCGGGTGCTGCTTTAAAGATTGGCCCACTGTAAGCATAACATTACTCAATTAGGGTTTACTTTGTGTCAGAAACAAATAATATTTTCTACGCGATTCCGGCAAAGCACCCCCGATACTACTGCTAGATCACATTGCCGGACGTCACAATGGACTCAGAATCAGACCGTACCTACCCCTGTCCGGATTCTCGATTTTGGGAAAGTAAAGGAAGATGTGCGTATGCTTTTTTGTGTTGTTATCAGATCCAGCAACACAGCACGTCAGTCAGCAAGCCGACAAACCGGGCAATGTATACAAGAGAGACGGCAGGGCGAGGGGCTTGCTCCCCACATGCACTCTTTTTTTCCCATAGTGCCTTGCGCACGCCCACCAGGGGAAGGCGCGGCGTTGCGATTTTAGGAAAGGTCCATTGTCAACGGTGATGAAACCCCCATGTGGTATGACATGCCTTTGTCGACAACGATCATGGAGTGTGGCACTAGTGATGTGAGGCTCTTCTTCCACCAGCAATGAGCACTCGCGCTTCACCGTCATGTTGGTTTGCACAGCAGACGGCAAAAGGCTACCGCTCTTCGTCATTTTCAAAGGAAAAACAATGCTGAAGGAAGCATTCCTGCCTGGTGTTGTCGTATGAGTCAACGGAAAAGACTCCATGGATGAGGCCATGATGCTCAAATGGATACGAGTGGTCTGGAACCATCAGCCAAATAGATGCACTGCTGCATCTTTGCAGCATGCTGGTTTTTCGATGTGTTTCATGGTCACCTGATCGGTGCTCTGAAACATGCACTTGGCAATAGAACAGACCACTTCGTGATACCAGGTGGTATGACATCCATCCTCCAGCCGCTTGGTGTTGTGCTGAACAAGCCTTTCAAGGCTCGAGTACAGCGGCTAGAATACCAGGAGTGGATGTCCAGCGATAGCCCGAAGATGCCGATGGGCCACCTACAGAGGCCTCCGCTTGCAATCATGGGTACTTTCCACCTGACGTTCATTGCCAGATGCCATGGTGGAAAATGCTTCTAAAATATGTTGCATTAGCAACTCACTGGTGTGAGGGCTGGGCGTGACTGCTGAGGCGAGAGTAACAGGGTAACGAACTATTTATTAGAGAGCATAGTGGAGCGCGCCAAAACCGTGACCGTACGTCGCGGCGGCGGTAGCGAACGAACATAACCCCTCCCTCGCTTGGGCTTGGTGTTGAGTTGGCGTAACAGCGCCGTAGGTGGCGCTAGTGATGAGATAGGCGGCACATGCGGGCGCTCACACTGGATGGCACGAAACACAACGCACTTTGGGAGGTGTCCAGCAATGAACGCTCATCTTTAAAAGACAGTGATGCTTCTTCAGACGAATAAGAGCGGCTGCAGTGGTGGTTGAGGGGTGCCCAACAATGGATGACCTATGCCGATTCGAAAACAAAAAAGCACTTAGGCAATTTCAGGTCGTTTTTTTTTTTCTTTTTTCGTCACCCAAACTTGGGTGGTTAAACTGTTCCCACTCCACCAATAGTACAGTTTATATGGTGATGGAAGATGTGTGTATGCTTGTGTTGTTAATGCAACCAAGAATACAGCACATCAGTCCGCCACCTGATCTTGAAGGCATTGTGTCGCTAGCGCCATCCAATACTGACCGACCACCCCAAACAACCAAACCAAGCAGACTGACGGAGCAACATAGAGGCCACCACTGACACAAGCGCAGTGCCTGCATGCCCACTGGGTGCAGACGTGGCAATGTGGTTTCAGGAAGGGTTCACTGTTGTTTGCCTTTTAATTAGAAACAAATCAGTGATTGCATTTCTTTTCTAACAAATATGGCACATACCATACCAAGTTAGTCTTTATCCTCTCCACACCAATTTAGGCTCATAGGTAGGAAATGAGGCAGTGGGGATATCCCATCCTACATTGGAAGTATCTCACCTCATTTCCATACCCATGGGGAAGGATATTCGCAATAACCATGCTTCTTAGGATGTTTCAACAGGTGGACACAGTGCACGGTAAAGAGACTATTGTGAAGTTGCATGCCATTTGTAGCCTGCCACCATCGACACATGCCAACTGTGCTGTATCCCTTGCGTGACACTTGTACTTCATTGCCCTCAGTCACACAATATCATCCCCTTCAGGCACAAATTACACTGCAGTGTCTAAAAACGCGATGTCATATCTTCACACATTGCTTCCATGGCACTCCGCACTCATTGCAAGAAAGGAAACACTGCTATATGATGAAATGTCTTCTATTTAGTAATACCACCATAAGCCAATGAAACTTGTATTTTTGATGTTCCCAAAACATACCACGCCAACCCAATCATCAAACATAATAACTGCCTTAAGAAAATTACCGCTTTAGTTGTAAATTACTACTGCTAGATCACATTGCCGGACGTCACAATGGACTCAGAATCAGACCGTACCTACCCCTGTCCGGATTCTCGATTTTGGGAAAGTAAAGGAAGATGTGCGTATGCTTTTTTGTGTTGTATCAGATCCAGCAACACAGCACGTCAGTCAGCAAGCCGACAAACGGGCAATGTATACAAGAGAGACGGCAGGGCGAGGGGCTTGCTCCCCACATGCACTCTTTTTTTCCCATAGTGCCTTGCGCACGCCCACCAGGGGAAGGCGCGGCGTTGCGATTTTAGGAAAGGTCCATTGTCAACGGTGATGAAACCCCCATGTGGTATGACATGCCTTTGTCGACAACGATCATGGAGTGTGGCACTAGTGATGTGAGGCTCTTCTTCCACCAGCAATGAGCACTCGCGCTTCACCGTCATGTTGGTTTGCACAGCAGACGGCAAAAGGCTACCGCTCTTCGTCATTTTCAAAGGAAAAACAATGCTGAAGGAAGCATTCCTGCCTGGTGTGTCGTATGAGTCAACGGAAAAGACTCCATGGATGAGGCCATGATGCTCAAATGGATACGAGTGGTCTGGAACCATCAGCCAAATAGATGCACTGCTGCATCTTTGCAGCATGCTGGTTTTTTCGATGTGTTTCATGGTCACCTGATCGGTGCTCTGAAACATGCACTTGGCATAGAACAGACCACTTCGTGATACCAGGTGGTATGACATCCATCCTCCAGCCGCTTGGTGTTGTGCTGAACAAGCCTTTCAAGGCTCGAGTACAGCGGCTAGAATACCAGGAGTGGATGTCCAGCGACAGCCCGAAGATGCCGATGGGCCACCTACAGAGGCCTCCGCTTGCAATCATGGGTACTTTCCACCTGACGTTCATTGCCAGATGCCATGGTGGAAAATGCTTCTAAAATATGTTGCATTAGCAACTCACTGGTGTGAGGGCTGGGCGTGACTGCTGAGGCGAGAGTAACAGGGTAACGAACTATTTATTAGAGAGCATAGTGGAGCGCGCCAAAACCGTGACCGTACGTCGCGGCGGCGGTAGCGAACGAACATAACCCCTCCCTCGCTTGGGCTTGGTGTTGAGTTGGCGTAACAGCGCCGTAGGTGGCGCTAGTGATGAGATAGGCGGCACATGCGGGCGCTCACACTGGATGGCACGAAACACAACGCACTTTGGGAGGTGTCCAGCAATGAACGCTCATCTTTAAAAGACAGTGATGCTTCTTCAGACGAATAAGAGCGGCTGCAGTGGTGGTTGAGGGGTGCCCAACAATGGATGACCTATGCCGATTCGAAAACAAAAAAGCACTTAGGCAATTTCAGGTCGTTTTTTTTTTTCTTTTTTCGTCACCCAAACTTGGGTGGTTAAACTGTTCCCACTCCACCAATAGTACAGTTTATATGGTGATGGAAGATGTGTGTATGCTTGTGTTGTTAATGCAACCAAGAATACAGCACATCAGTCCGCCACCTGATCTTGAAGGCATTGTGTCGCTAGCGCCATCCAATACTGACCGACCACCCCAAACAACCAAACCAAGCAGACTGACGGAGCAACATAGAGGCCACCACTGACACAAGCGCAGTGCCTGCATGCCCACTGGGTGCAGACGTGGCAATGTGGTTTCAGGAAGGGTTCACTGTTGTTTGCCTTTTAATTAGAAACAAATCAGTGATTGCATTTCTTTTCTAACAAATATGGCACATACCATACCAAGTTAGTCTTTATCCTCTCCACACCAATTTAGGCTCATAGGTAGGAAATGAGGCAGTGGGGATATCCCATCCTACATTGGAAGTATCTCACCTCATTTCCATACCCATGGGGAAGGATATTCGCAGGATGTTTCAACAGGTGGACACAGTGCACGGTAAAGAGACTATTGTGAAGTTGCATGCCATTTGTAGCCTGCCACCATCGACACATGCCAACTGTGCTGTATCCCTTGCGTGACACTTGTACTTCATTGCCCTCAGTCACACAATATCATCCCCTTCAGGCACAAATTACACTGCAGTGTCTAAAAACGCGATGTCATATCTTCACACATTGCTTCCATGGCACTCCGCACTCATTGCAAGAAAGGAAACACTGCTATATGATGAAATGTCTTCTATTTAGTAATACCACCATAAGCCAATGAAACTTGTATTTTTGATGTTCCCAAAACATACCACGCCAACCCAATCATCAAACATAATAACTGCCTTAAGAAAATTACCGCTTTAGTTGTAAATTACCACTGCTAGTGACCAACATTGTAATCATCCAGTGGAGTTCACACCCGGCAGATAGTTACAGAAATAGCCTGCCCCACGCTGCCACACTGAAGTCCATAATATTGGTTGCATGGTGGCGAAGACCCCAATACCCCTCCTCTTCCCGTATTGATGTCCAAAGAATGGATGTCATCAACTTCAGATAAAACAGACACTTTGCCGGATTGTAACGAGCATCCACTGTCCACTGAAAATATAGCAGGCCAACCAAAAATTTGAGATCTGTTTGGATTAACCAAAGTTTGAATCGTTGAGTCTGCTATACTTGAGTTTAGCTGATAACGACTTCAATGGTTCACACTGTGGCTTTTAAAGCCATTGTTCTAATGATGTGACAATATCTAGCCCAGTGATCAATGAAAAATGAAAATGAACACAAAAGAAAGCTCCATACAGCTGCTTCCAAATGCACTCACAAAATTTGTCCCAGGCAAGGCACTCCCCATAACGTGCGATTCTTGTCCTTCAACAACACTGTCGTCATGGTGGGTGCTACTGAATATAAAGATTTCAAATAACACAAAGGATTTCAACTCTCCTCAAATTCTTCAGACAAGCATTGTTGTGAACATGATCAATAACATCCTTGGTTTTGGGAAGACACGCCCCAAGCATGACTGCCATCTTCGACAAGTCATGGATTAGCTAGCAAAGGCAGGAGTCATGCTCAACCAGGAGAAGTGCTCATTTGCCACTTTCAGCGTCAAGCTCCTTGGCATTGACAGGGCTTCCATTCTTGCGCCGAATGCGCCAATTTGCGCCAAGGCAAATTCTCTGCTCCAAACTGATAAAAACACAAAATATTGCGCCAATGTGCTCCAAAATGACTGCCTGCATTTTTTTGTCAGTTGTTACCGCCCCCTGGCGGGTGTACCAAAACAGCGCGAGAATGGCGGGCCTTGTATGCTTGTAGGCGTTGCTCTTCGGCGCCATTTGTCGCATCTGTCACAGGGGCCACTCGCTACTCGTGCGGCCTGGTGACTTGCAGCTACTCAGTTCACGTGCGGTTGACATGTGTATGTTGGAGGAACTGTTTGTGTAGCATAACTGCGGCCTCCTTACCTTGCGGTTGGACCCGGACAGCGGTCTGCGTGCACGGATGCAATGAAGAAAGGTAAGCCTTTGTGAAAGATATGTTCGCAACCTTAGTGCGAAAGCTTATACCGCTGTCAAGCGCGAAGTCATAAGTGCACCTGTCACAATTAAGACACGTGCGAATGACACTCACCAAAAACGCACACGCATATGTATATTGAGTTCGTGCACATTTCGTGTAGTCCCGCCCATCCAATTACCCTAGTCATCAGTGGGGAACCGGAGTTCATGGAACCAAAAGTACCGTAATGCTCATAACCCGCACATCGGTTTTTTTAACAGCACGAAAATTTAAAAAAAACGTACGATTGACCCCGCAATGCAGCCTCTCAGTCTTCATAAAAGAAGTGCTGCGCAGTTACATTAGTTCACTGTAGTTACATCGCGTTTGGTCGGATAACGTACATAGTACGTGCCAGTGCCCCCGCTACCCCCCCTCCTTTCTTTTGGCTGGCGCCTCGTGGGCGTTGTGAAATCTCCCCCCCCCCCCCCCCCCCTACACGCGACTGTTAATTCCGTGCAGTGTGCTGCGCATGCTCGCGAGAGCGGCTGCCGCCGTCGCAGCCTCCGGCCTCTTTTTTTTTTCTACCCGAGCGCGAACGAGAGTATCAACCCCTTTAAATATAAAATGCAGGCAACACCATTTCGTTGCACGCGAGTCGCAAGGGCAGAGCTGGTTACTCGTGTAAATAGCAGCTGGGTGTAGATGCATACCTCGTTTATGCCAGCGGCGGCCACTTTTTGATCATTTTGACACCAGTACGTGCTCGTTTGACCTTGAACGCAAGCGCGCTCACCGTGGCCGAGCTGAACATCGAATTTCCGTACTGATATGATACTAAGCCGTCTAAAGTAGACGGCAGGAAAGATGTCATTATGGCTGTGGAGACGCATGCTTCTGTGACCACACCCCGCAGTACGGTGAATGTGCACATAGTGACAAAATTCGCGAATTTGGTTTGTGTGTATGTAAATACTGTGTGTATGTAAATTGTACACCACCTGATTGATTTTAACTATTGTGCTGGTTTTCATGAGCTGGCTGGCTTTCCCTAATGTACCTGCTTTTTTTTTTTTTTTCAGCTCGACTCACTAGTTTCAACGCATCTGTCCTTGAAGAGGTCGACAGCAACGGCGATCAAATCAAAGTGTGGTGTCAGGCTGGCCAAAGAAGCTTCAGAAGCCAGATTTATTCTCTGCAACTTAGTAATTTCATGCGCACAACATGGCACATCTGCTGTGAAGAGACATGCCTCTGCAAAAACGCACTTGAAGGCAGCGGAAAAGCACCGTGATGCTGAAGGCAAGCTGGTAAAGCCAACATCAGTTCAGCCAACGCTCAGCTTTGGTGGGGAAGCAGCAACCACATCTCTGAGTGACAACATCACCAAGGCAGAGGCACTGTTCACCATGTTACTGGCCGTGAAGGCAATACCTTTTGCCTATGCAGACACCGCTTCCAGGACCTTCCCGTTGATGTTCCCCGACTCGAAGATTGCAGAAAGCTTCTCATGTGGAAGAACCAAGGCCTCGTATATTGTCTCAGATGGGCTGGGACCCCACTTCAAGAGTAAGGTCATAGATGAGGTTTCCTGGCCAGACGTGTACTACACCATACAGATAGATGAAACCCCAAAACCGGAGCAGCGTGTTCAGCAACTGGATATCCTCTTGCAGTACTTTTTGAAAGCCCAACAGAAAGTTGTCACTGAACACTTGCAGTCTTTTAACTTGGGTCGCGCCACAGCCAACACTTTGGTTGACTGTATTGAAAAAAGTGTTGCTGACCTGCCAAGGAACAAGTTCCTTTGTTTTTTTAGTGATGGCCCTAACACAATCAAGAGTGTCAAAACAAAGCTGAAGGATGGAGTCTGTCCAAATCTTTTGGACATCGGTGAGTGCAACTTGCATAAAGTGCACAATGCCTTCGGCACAGGCCTCAACTCTTTCGGCAGTGATGTCGAGCTCTTGGTGTTAGATGTATATTACTACTTCAAGCATGCCGTTCGATCCTCGAACCTCAAGGAACATCAAAAAGAGCTGGGAATACAAGAGCACGTTTTCCTTCGACACGTCAGCAACACATGGCTGACTTTTCAAGACAGCCTTGAACGAGTAATTGAGCAGCATGAAGCACTAAAGGCCTACTTCAACACCCAGACAGATTCTCGACCATCAGGTGCTGTGCTGAAGACTAGACTGGCAGCTGCGCTTGGCGACAAGAAGATGCTGGCGAAGATGCTGTTTCTGCGGAACACTACTGAAATATTTGTAGTATTTCAGGCAAGTTTTCAGAAAGATGAACCGCTGATTCACATTGTATACTCCGAGTGTGTCAATCTCATGAAAAAGTTGCTGAGCCGCTTCGTAAGACATGAAGTGTATGCTTCTTTGTCTGGGTCAGAGCTTAAGTGTCTTGATGTGGGTGCAGCTACGGGTCTCAAACAAGCCCCCGAGATTGGTCTAGACACAGAGAGAGAGATGAAAGCTTGGGATCCACAAGAAAAGAAAGCCTTCAGGACTGGTGCTCAAGCTTTCTACAATGCGACGGCCAAGCGTCTCATCAAGCAGCTTCCACTTGACAACAAGTTGCTTCTTCACTTGCGCTTTCTGGATCCATCTAGCCACCTGACCATGGAAGAAAGAGTACAGTCATTGAAGTACGTTGCAGCTTGTGTTCCGCACATTGTCAAAACTGAGCAGGTGACTTGCTTGATTGACGAATGGCATTCGCTTCATTGTCGGCCTGTAGTCAATGGGGCATCATCCCACACTACCAGTGTTGGCAGCTACTGGGCTTCACTGCTGGCCACCGAACTCCGCAAAATACCCTCTCCTGTCAGTGCTTGTGCGTGCTATGCTACCGCTTCCCCACGGCAATGCCAATTGTGAAAGGGGATTCAGTGAGAATAAGCATATTTTGGATAACCGGTCAAGCTTGGCTATCACAACCATCAATGGGATCCGCCAAGTGAAGAGCTATTTGAAGCGCTACAAGAGCGAGCCTTCCCATGTGCCACTGACAAGAGAGCTGGTCAAGTCAGTCAGAAATTCACACAAAGCCTACGTGGAGCGCCTAAAACGAGAAGCAGAAGACCGGGAGGCACAAAAAAGAAAACCATCGCCTCCTAATCAGTCCACTGTTGAGAAAAAGCGGAAGCTTTGTGACGAGAAAGAAAGGCTTGAAAAAGGACTGGACTCGTCAAAGGCAATGCTTGAAAGGGCCCAGGGGCTCATCAAGTCTGGTGTGACTAGAAGGAACATGGATGATGTTGAATGTGGCCAGGTGCTACTTTCTGAGGCTAATTCTAGCCTTGCCGAGAACATGGCCAAGCTGGCAGCTGTAAATGAAGAATTGCAGAAGCTCTAGAATGCGGTGCAGTGGGGTCATCAGTTTCATTTGAAATAAACAAGTTGTGATCATCTTCTGACTGTGTTCAGTGTCCCAATTTTAGACATCTAATAGTTTTTTTAAGGCAGCATTTCATTCTCGATGCAACGCATTGTTACTTGCGATTTCCCTCCCAAAAAACCCTTCATATGTCTCTATACAATTCATAATTTATTGCTCCAAAGTGCTCCAAAACTTGTATTTGACTGCTCCAAAAGTGATCCAAAACTTAAATATTTGTGCTCCAAAAATTGCTCCAAATTGCAATTAGTCAGTAGCACCCCTGATTGTGGTCAGCGCTGCTGATCATGATGGTGGCTGTGTCATTCACTCGCTCGACACAATTGACGACAAGCAGGCGCTCAAGTGAATCAATAACCTTATGTGCAAAAAAAAAAAAAAGAGCAGACAAAGGAGCAGCAGATAGAAGCTAAACTGTTAGTGTTTCTTCTAACAATGGACCCCTCTGTACAAAAGGGCATTCTCAAGGTACATGTAGATGATCGAGTGCTTCGAAGCCACTCAGTCTATACACAAGAGAAACGTACAAGAAAACACAGACAGCAATATGAATGGCACAAGCAGCATCTCTCAAATGTACCACAGCTACTACGCTCAAGTTCCTACTTTGCCACCTTGCCATTCTTGCCACCTTGCCATTCTTGTGCAGCTCATTTGATCTCTATGTACATGATAAAGAGCATCTGCCTGAAGGCTTGGTGGTTTGAGCCTCTTATAGACTTGACTGGTGCTCAAATTGTGTCCCCGTGATGGGTTTGATTGATTTCTGGGGTTTCACACCCCAAAACTATGCTTCGATTATGACAGGCACCCCCCGTAGCAGAAGGCTCCGGAAATTTCGACCACTTGAGGTTCTTCAGCGTGCACTGACACTGATCACACAGTACTCTGGCCTCAACATTTCGCCCCCCTCAAAGTTCAGCCACCACAGCCAGGATAAGATCCTGTGACCTTAGGATCAGCAGCCGAGTACCACAGCCATTAGACCACCGTTGCGGGGCGTGTCCCCATGATGGGAGAAGTGCCGCGGGTAGATTGCATAAGTTGCACAAAGACGACATGCTTCTGCATTTGGAGCACTTTTCACTACAAAGACGCGTGGCTGTCGCGAGGGGCATAAATCAAAATAAGCAGTTACCATTCGAACAATAACTGTTGCCGAGTCCCAATCGATGCGGTGGCCCGTGTTTTAGACCACCCCGACTATGTTGCAAAAATAAAAGACCTGCTTCAGGACATAGGAACGTACAACGCAATACAATGCAATCCGACTCGAAAAGTCGAAGCTGAGCTACAGAAGCTGCTCTCCAATGTTTTCCAGTTTGTGCCGCCTGAAAGTAAGCACCTGTATGACAAGCTCTTGCGTCATAACGGATCTGCGCCCGCAATTTATGGTCTTCCGAAGGTGCACAAACCAGATGTACCCCTGAGACCGATAGTGGATTTTAGCCGCTCACCTCTCCACCGGCTATCCGGATACCTTCATGGTGTACTACAGCCGCTGGTTGGAAGAACTTCTACATTTGTGAAGGACTCGACGCATTTCGTCGAAAGGCTAAGAGAATGTTCCTTCGACGAAGACCACATCATGGTGTCATACAAAGGGTCAAAGTGATTAAGATATTAAGCAGTGTTAAAGCTCTTCATTTTGTTTTAAGGCAGCTTGCATTTAATACGTGCATGCAATTCAAACGTTTTGGACAAATCTTACAGTGAATAGTAAACAAAGGCCTAAAGGTTTCCAAGTTTAATAAAAAGAAAAATAGGATTGAATTGCTGAACTAGTAGCTCTTGTTTACCTACAAATGTCTGTGCTACTTCGAGGATAAAAAGAAAGCTTGAGGCCGCTGCAAAACTGAAATGCTGAAGGGAGATTGGACAATGGGTGAAAACCATAGTAAAGCACTTTTACTGGTGTGTTGACACGAGCAATGGTGATGGAAATGTGATCTTAGCAAAGTGGACTTATATCACACGGCACATTTCTAATATTCGCGGCCACCCGTCGCCACTGCACCCACAATGTGCACATGGCACAGTTGGGGAGCGATTGTGGCTCCTGGAAAGTAAACAGTTTATGTAAAATTCTATGCACGGCTTACAACACATTTTGCTGCGGGCACAGAGGCACATTGCAAGCTGGAGTCAATTCACCTTGCTCAGTAACTATTGAAAGACATTCCGAGGTTGTCCATGAAAGCGCAGACATCTACACTGGTGGCTTTTCATGGCTGTGATTGCTCACTTTGCACCAAAAACAGTCAGTTATTGCATGATGGACTACAAACAAGGTAATGCTATTGTTTAGGCCAACGGTTCCTTTTTAATTCTACATGTCCCAATCACTTTCACGACATACATTGCTGCATTGCATTTTAATGCCAACAGTGATCACGAAGTAGTGAGAGCTGGCAGCTTGAAATTTTCTAGGGGTACAAAGAACTGGACTTGTACCAATTAAGGAAGATGCATAATTTGGTAAGCAAGTTGAGCTAGAGCTTGCACGCTTGTTCAGGCTGTACGGCACTCAGTCTTGGTGCACATGGTAGACAGGCATTGTGCTGTGGAAGCTGCTCTGCCACGCAACAGAAAATTAAGCCACACGTTTCGTGACTATGAAGGGCTCAGCATCAGGCATGAACATACAATGTTCATGTTTTGCTGGCATCTGAGGCATGCTTCTGCTGTGTATGTTTATTATGGTCCAAATTTTTCGAAGCTGACTGAAAGTGCGCATTATCATCGTACCTTTCAAAATATGTGAAGAGGCTCATGAAAGCACATTTCGTGCAGATATTGAATTATCCAACTTTCAAAATAGCTAAAGAAGCACACGCCAAGACGTCAAGACCTACACACAGTAGCACACTGGAACCCCAACCAGACCTCGACGTTGCAATGGCGCAGCATCGGTCCTGTTTCAAGAGCCATGAAATATTATTTTGTAAAGCCAGCTGAACGCACTGAATGTTTGCCAGGTGTAGTGGCTTTAGTAGAATGGGTCATGCAGCTTCCCTTGAATAAATTTATAATTAAAGGTCTCAACCCCTAAATATGACATCTTCAATAAAATTTGCTGCTAGGCTAAGTCAATAATAATTTGCAAAACAAATCTCTAGTTAGAGTGGAAGCATGCACTTCACAAGTGTTTCTTTTTCATTGTGTTTGTGCACTGCAGTATTGCATACATGCATTAATGTACAGCTACTGAAGAGTTTCACAAACTATTTCGAAGCTTTCATTACTCTGCTAGTTTTCCTTCTGTCTTGAATGTTGACTTTGTGTTGCTGAGGCACATTATAGGAGCCTTGAAATCACATTAGGGAGAAAGGTATGTTGTAGAATTCGTGCTTATACGAAGGTGCTCTTGCTCTTCAACTACGGTGCTGTTTGCATCAATATGTTGCCATTGAAATTTGCGACAACAGGTGTATTTACGAGAGGTAGGACCTCTTCAAACCACTTCTGTCCAAATGAAGTTTTTTTTTTATGCCTCCTGACTTCTGTTGTATGTATGTTGTATACAGCACCACAATAAAAGGTCTCAAACAAAATGTCTGTTTTTCGTGTGCACTATGAGGTGTCCTGTAGATGAAGGAATGTGTTATATCACAGCAACCATTTGGTGGAGGCACGAGATTCACATGGTGGCACAAGGATACTGAAGAAACAGTTTGCTAGGCACACGAGTATTTTAATTACAGAAATGTGAAGTGTTTCAATTGTAGCTTTACTTTTTGAAAATTTGGATTTGCATTGAAATTCCTCATGCTGATTATAATTAGAAATGTTAGCACGTTTTATAAATGAGTGCACATACACACACATAACAGAAATGTTACCAGAATACCTTGTAACTGGCTGATGTGTATCAATTTCTAACCGTTAGAAATGCACAGCATAGAGGTCGCTGACAATTTCCTTTCTCCAGGCGATTTCAAATCCAAAAGACAAATCCGTAGGCCACGTACGTAAGTACTGCAGCAGCAAAAATACACGACCTGAGCATAGTGTGAATTGTACGTAAACATGCTTTTTCCCCGGTCACGTTTCCACTACTGTTAGCTTCCTTCATATGTTGCACTCTTGAGCACTGAAGTGTACGGAGCACTTAAGTGAGAAAACTACTTATTTGAAGCTCAGTGAAGTGAGATATTCCAATAATAGTTATGCAACAGGGTAAACAGCCTGGATGGTACAGTGATGTTCAGCACGCACAAAACACACTGCCTCGTAAAACTATTCATGTGGGTACTTTATTCGCTGCCAATATGATCGGGAACAAACACATAAGTACTACTGCATGTCTTAATACTGTCTTCATGGCTAACGCACCTAGGGAACCCCACCATGTAGTGCTTGGTTCAGTTGGAGTGCACAAAAGGTGCGTTGCGTAAGTGCAGCTAGCGTCTTTAACATCAGAGGCTGCGATCTAAGCAAGGCAAATTTAAACAAACAAAACAAGCGTGCTGACTAATGCTTACTCTTTGAAAACGATAACGCATGAAATGAGTTTGCCGGCACCGCACGCGCTCATGCGCTGGCAGGATTTCAGCATGTGCTCAGCTGAAACTCCGATTTCGCTGTGTACACATGGCGAGCGGCCGCCGTGCTAGCAGGCTGAATGCGATTGTCGAAATCAGCAATGCTTGACAGCTCTAAAGCGCTGTACGTCTCTCTCTACCGTCTGTACACTTCGTCCCGACGATCAACAGATATGTGCAGTAAAGTAGGAACATGAAGTGCCAAATGCAAACCGCAGTGAAACCACCACTGGACAGGAGAGCGCACCGGAGGCAAAATGCATCGATCTTCAGATGAGGTAAACACCTCTGGCTCCATATGCACAACTCGTAGCTGTTGCGAAGGCATGGTTTTTACTCATGGTTGCTCAATTAACGATGCGTAAGCTCGAGCACCAACAAAATCATCCACCAACCTGCGCAACAACGTACAGAGGAGACCACTGCGGAAAGTCTCTCGCACGGTACCCTGTGGCGTCATGCTGTAACGGTCGTCGTCCGTCGGTCGCTATGTTGGAGTTTACGAAATTGAAAAGCTGTATGAAATTATATAAGGCCCAATTTGGCTCAGGAATACCACCATTGTGTCTTCCAAATGCACAACTACACGGCACACCTGACAGCTTGTAATATTTACAAAATCACCAGACAATCTCTTTAACGTAAATAACAACCCTGCAGTCCCTTTTCTCTCTGGCAGTTCTGCCGCCAATTTGAATATTGGTTTGCGACTGAAACCAGAACTGTCTCTTACCCAAGAGGGGGCGCTTGCTCAGGATTTTATAGTATGCTTGAGTATTGGAAGGCTCCATAGAACTTTTGACCACCTGGAATTACTTAATGTGCACCTAAATCTAAGTACACGGGTGTTTTTTGTATTTTGCCCCCATTTAAATACCTGTGACCTTGAGCAGGTGAGAGCAGAAGAGCTTGCTGGGAGGTGCAACAGAACATGAGAGCTACAATCCCAGAAGGGATTCACTTGCAGGCTGGGTGCAGGAGTGAATCTGTCAAGCACCAAGTACCCGTTTTGTGGCACTGGACCACAGCAACTTTCACAATCTTCAAACACAGTGTTACTCAAAAATGTAAAAAGAGATGCCGCATGTTCCTGAGAGCTTTCTCTCATTTATTAATTCAATATTTCTGGGAATTTCATAATTTCATTGAAGACTACTTAAGGTAAGCAAAATGTCTTGCCGATGCATTTCATATGACTAATATGGTGTCCTCTGACAGGAACCTGTATGAGTTGCAAAAAAAGGCAAGGTGCCTTCAAGCTGGTTAGGTGCCTTACAAAGAAGCACCTCTAGCCAGGCAATTTTGAAAAAATGTGTGTTGGCAGAGCTGTTGCCATCTTTTCCCCGCAGGTAAATTATGTTACCGAACTGATTCACCTGATGGACCAGCAATGTTCAGTGAAATCTACTTGTACCTATTTTTATGCCTGTGCATGAAGTGCACTTGAAATGCCCTTGCCATCAAACTGATATATCTCACAGAGCTGATAAGTGCCACCATGTTCCTAAACTGAACTTGCCAGTTCGTACACTGTTCAATGTGTCTAATTGTTACATCTCCACAAATTCCATTCTGCAGAAGTCTGTAACATGCTTTTTATTGCACTGTTCCCGTCTCGGTAACATCAGTTTTGAGATTTCTCAAGCAGCACGGAGATCGTCTTGGCACTCACGGCTCTGAAGACTGTCTGCCAAATGTGGAATTTATGGAAATGGTCTACAAGTGGTTTGTGCTGCACAACGTTGCACTGGACCAGCAGAGACGCCATAAGGATGCCACACTAAGGCTGAGGACGATGAGCGGTTAGTCATGCATATTATACTATCAGTAAATGTCATTTAGCACTGAAATAAAATTTAAAAGATGCTAGTAAAGAACTATTTACTGTGGCTTATTTGTTGTCCTACGATGTAGGTTCAACAAGTTACTCTGTTTAAACATAGGATTAATAATTAAACAAGTCATCAGACACTATAAAAGCTTTTAGTAAGGCGGAGCTCATAATTGGCCTTCCAGAGAGACAGTTTTGCTTTTATTGCATTGTAAACTTTATATCGTTTTTCTGACTTATTTGGCTCGAGAAAGAGTGCCTTGGGTACTTCAAATCTTGGCAAGAAAGCTCGAGTTACAAATTGGAATTTTTTTCCAATGGAACATATGAAGCGTTCAAAGTGACGATGACATCGACAATCCTCTGCATCAGGCACCTCCTGAGCACAGGATTCAAGTTTGTCTGACTGCAAGGCTTTCAAGTGACGATGTTGGGTCACTGTTTTCTTCCATAAGGCAACTGAATAGCTCAAATGATCAAACAGATGCATATGCAGCGCTCCAGAAAGTGCTGGTGCCTGGTATAATTCACTCTTCCCCATCCAGCAACGTTGGGAGTGTCGTGGGACAATTGGGCGATATTACTGTGCCTCCTCTTGCTCCCACAAAGGCCACCTCCGGGACTGACGTCAAAAACTTCCATCCGCACCTCACCATGCTGGAACGCTACCCAAGTATGCTACTTATATTTTGATGCTTATTTGCATAGATAAATTTTTCACTCATAGATAAGCGTTGCATAAATAAAATGAAGGACAGACACAGTTTTTAAAGTATCAAGTGCACACATCAGCATCGCCATAGTAGCATCAAAAGATCCTTTTGTCGCCACAGTGTCAAAGCTCACTTTTTCACTTTTTAATGGCCTTGCTAGTGAGGCCACTGCATCGCAGCATAAGATTTTAGTTTCCATTAGGCATCTGTTACCAAAAATTTGTAAGGACCTGTCTGTAATAACAGATATTTCATAACCTGGCGTAAAACAACATCGAAATTGTTGCCTGTATGTACTATTGCGAACGAGCTGTTATTTTATTTGCAAATGTGCTGTTTATTTTTTTCAGATCCTCCACAACAAAGCGTGTGGTCCAGCACGCTTGCACTGATCACTGGGTTTCTTGTGTGAGCGGTTCAAGATAACATGTGTGAAGGATGCTGCATTATGAAGCCTGAATGGCCTAGGTCACACTCAACGACAACTACCTTAATTGCAGGCATTGATAGGGGTGGACTGTCATACCCTCAGCATAGCTTTTGTTGGCTTTGTCAGCCTCCTTGAATTTGCTGCCTCACGAGTGGCAGCTCTGCTCATAAGACGACCATAGCCACTTCAGAAGTGTATGTGTGCTGTTCTCCCGTCTACCATCAAGAACCCCTTGTTTAAGTGTGAAAGGGATGACAGCGTAGCACACTGAACTGCACTTGCTAATTCTCACGAAGTTCCTGCGACCCTTTCTAGCAAATTTTTCCTGCAACATGACGAAACACACGCCAAAAGGAAGTTCCTGCATACCAAGCCACAATTGTGCATGGTGGTCAAAGTTTGAGCTCTGCTAACTAATAAAGAAATGTATTGGCATTTCCCAATGCACGAAGTGTGCTTCTTCTGCATGGGCATTTTCCTTGGTGTAACATGAATATATTTCTGAAATAATGGGCTTTAATGTTTGATTAGTAGGTTTTTACAGGACTGGGAGAAGGCCCTTGAAAGCTGCGAGCTCTCAGTCCAGCTCTCGGCAGTCCAGGAGGCCTGCGAACGGGCGGAGGGCCACGGTCTTCCAGTACCGGCGCGGGCGCTGCCAACAACTGCGGCGGACTACTTTTCAGGGGGTGTCTGATCGGGGTTCTCCAGGACCAAATAAAGTTCATTTCACCTTGGGGGCCTTAGTAAGATTTCACGGAAAGAGCGGTGGCAGGAGTGTATGCATTTGTACTTCCACGCACCCGAGTTGGGAGAAGCGTATCGCCGGAGTCTGGCTGCGCCCAGTTTGGCTCAAAACCGGATGTGACGTACCCGTGGGGAGGTACTCCCTGCCCCTAGACAGGTACTTCTGTGTCTAGGGAATGATGTCTCGGCTTCTCTCCAGTCCCTGCATCGTGCCGGCTACCCATTCGGCACGCGATCGCGTTCGGTGAAGAAGTCATGCCTTCTTTACATGCGGCGACAACCAGATGAAATTTTTGTGTAGGTCTCGCCTTAGCTTGATATCCTCCGTTGAGACTTGCACATTTAGTTTTGGCGGGTTTGATGCTGCTCGCCTGGTCTCTGCTGTACTTGCCCTCGGTCTTCAGCACATCGACTTTTGCGTTTTGTACGTTGGGGGAATGACCTTGCCAAGGCGAACGCTGATCCACAGGAGATATGCGACATCAAGGTACATATACTGCATAAGGTGCTTGTCACTGATCGCTGAAGGTTTTGTTTTTTTACATTGCAGGAAATGGTCTTACAGCTACTATGCGACGTGGCACGACTAGTATACGTGTTCAAGATTCTGCTGCGTTGTTACCAAGCCGAGGGCACCGATGCAGGTCTCAAGACACACAAACAGCGCCTGCTTAACTGAAAGGTTACAGCAACTCTCAAGCACCTGCCGCGTATGCGGATCTTGAACGCCGAGGTAAGTTTTCACCTTTTGCTGGTGTGATGGTGCACACCGCCGAGGCACTAACCCTATTATAGTGGCATGCAGGTGCGTTCCATCCGGAATGGATTCCGCCGTATGTTAAATAAAACCTCGACTGAAATGCTCTACATTATTCACAGCACCATGAAAATACCGTTTCCCGCTGTCTCTCTTTGTATTGGTACACTCCACATTCCACTCTTTATTTATACTGGTGCCGCATGTACTGGTGATCGCAATTAAGCCCGATCAGCATTAAGTTCTTGAACTGTATGTAAGTGGCCCCCTTCCCAGCTTGAGTAACGGAGGCAATCACGGCCAAGAAATTCGATCTGTGCTAGGCCTGTTCGCGATCGAGTGTGACCCGTGTAATACTGAAGTAAAGGGAATGGGTGAAAAGTTTGTTTCTTTGTTGGATAAAAGCGAATGAATGAATACCTGTGCCACATAGGTACTTTTAATCGCGATCAAAACCGTCCTGCTGCTACACGGTCACCTTCAATAGCGATTAAGATGGCACTGCTTGTACCTTCCAAAATGCTAACTCCTGTATCTGTGCTTTTAAAATTATATTTTAATATCATGATTCATGACATCATGAATCATGACATCATGAATATCATGATATCATGACATGAATATCATGATGTCATGTGGCCTTACAGACAAGCCTTTGTAATGTGCAAAGGATTTATCTGGAGTTCTCTATGTATTCTGCTTTTCTTCAGGTAGACATAATTCGTGCTTGAATTTATACCCTGTATGTTATTACGCATCCATACTTCATTATTTTATAGGTAAAACGAGTTTACAGTAAAAGGAAGTGCTGCCTTCATGCAAAAGGGGGACTGGAAAGCTGTGTCAAGTTAGGCATACACACAACACGTAAACCGCAGCATTACAGGCTTGATAGACATTATACTTTCGCATAGATAGGGCGTTGCTTGTTCGTTAGTGTATAAGTGGTATTGTGCTCGGCTACCGATGTCTGTACCATGTGCTGGATGTATGACAGCAGTGGCACTGCAGATTGCAAAATTCCAACAAAAAATGTTTTACGTTATATGAGTTACCATTCCATGCAGACACCATCACCGATCCCGAGCTATGAGACATGGGAGGCAATGACCGGGAAAGATTCCAAGAAACGGCATATCAGTTCGCCAATAGTGATGCCACAAAAGCTTGAACAATTAAGTTTTAGGCCCCCTTTGGTGCACTATCAAATGCCAGCAGTGGTTCAAAGACCGAGTCAGATACAAGGGTGATCAAAACAAAACAAATATAAGACCTCATTAAAGAGGCAGTTACAAAAGTGTGCACAAATATGGCTCTTAACAGAGTCCTATTCACAAGGGCCACGAAGTGTCTCCTCAACATGAAGCTTGACAGTTGGTCTGTGGAGCGACACCACTTAACATCTTTTTTCTTGCTCTGTCACAACATTTCACTGATGACAGACTGCTGAAGACAGCCTGTAGTCAATCCTTTAAATTGGCTTCAGTGGGCCTTCGAGAAGTTTCAGCGCATGTCACGTGATCTCAGCATGCTGAGAGAAAATGCTCGATTAAAGTGGTGGTTTCTTTGCGTCGAAAGCGCCTCCTCCTCTCCCTGTCTGTCTCGTGCACTCGCCTGCCTGCATGTGATTATTCAATGCTGCATTGTTGAAATTTCAAGACTATATCAGAATCGCACCATGTATGTTTTGGCAAGTTTGTTGTGTGATGTTGGGTGCATGGAGGCTTTTGCTGCTGCATACTCCTTTCTTCTTTGCTGGGCTGTTTTCTGTGTGTCGTCTCTAATACGGTCTAATACGAGCTGCATGCAAGATATGTCTTGTTCATTTTGAATAGTTCAAAATTTTGGCAATTCAATACATCTTGCAGAGAATTGAAGTACTCTAATATTCATTCAAATATTTACACAAGCCCAGTATTAATGATGTTCTAGTGAGAAAATAATACTCAGCCCAAATCATCTGAATATTCGAAGCTCTTATCGGGAACATGCATATTTGAATGTTCGAGAATACCCAAATATGCATTTTAAATTAGAAAAATATTCTATTCATATTGAAAGTTTCAGATATTTCCACATTTTCTAGTTATTTTACACGCAGAAGATAGTTTTGTCAGCTCTTCTTTGCATGCCTGAAACCCATGCCATTGAGTGGGGGAAACAGTACTCCTCCATTGTTTCCAAAAGTGAGGCTTTTGATATTTTTACGAACTTTCACGAAAGAAACGTGAATTCCGCGACTTTTCACAGAATCGCAGAAGAAAGCTAGGGCCCTTATTGATGACTATAAATCTCCTGATAAACAACCCTAACTCCACTGTGAAAAGAAAATAATAAAGGACAGCATCTCAAAAAAAAAAATTTCTGGCCTTGAGAATCCCCAACAGCGTGCTACAGGGCCCTGCCCTCTACCCACTGAGGTCAAGTGAGGGGAGGCTGCATTTGTGCATGGCTTTTGTTATCTACAGTTCCACGTGTTATCTTGACCAAGGAACTATCCATTACATATCACACTGCAGCACATGCAAAATTAGGTTTGCCACTGTACAAAAATATTATAGGGCAAAGTGTCCTAATTGTGGATAGGGGTTTTGCCATGAGCACATATAAACACCAACGTGTAAAGGTTCTCTTGAAATCATTCACAGCTTTGCGTAATGTTACGTGGCCATGGGAAGCAAGAAAGAAAATCCTCCCCACTCCACCTTTTCTTCTTGTTGTGTCCCCCATCCCTTCTCCTGCTCTGTCTAGAGTGTTTCATGATTTTTGAGGTCCCTAGGTTGGCAGGTATGCTATGAGGACGAACAATGCTACACTATAGCTTGCTGAGCCAGAGAGTATATTTGTAAGGTTTATTACGCTGTTCTAGTATGTAAATGTAAACACCGCAGCTACAGTTGCCATTAAACAAGCACCAATACCACAACAGATGTTAAGCAACCGCTGATGTAATACATTTATTCATGATATGTTCCACATGGTTGTTGGCTGAGGGTTAATGCAGCACATTTTTCAACATTCGTCTGCTGTATCAAGGGTGCCACCTATAACAAACGGTGTATCCTTTTGTTTAATCCATGTAAACTTTGCATTCAAGGTCTGTTTTTGCAGAGTTGGGTTCGCATACACTGTGGATCACCCGTGACACATATGAGCTGTGGTATGCGGCTATGTGCCACGCATGACCTTTGGAAAGGGTGTCATGACATACTCGACAGACATGTCACATTATCCACATTTTCACCTTTCAGTCATGTTCGTCGTGCACTCATACACTCTTATGCCAATTTTGGTATAACCAAGTTAGGAAGGCAACCATAAGAGCACCTAGATCTAGCTAGTTGGACAGATGATAGCTAAAAGAAAAAAAAATGACAGCATATCCACGGGGTGAATGATGGAGAGTGGGCGAAGCTCTTATGTATTAAAGATACCTCGCCACACACCTCAATGAAACTCGTGAGTAACGTGAGCGCTCGTACCGCAGGGTCCTCGCGGCGCCGCCGCGCAGAATCACGGCTAGCTTCGGCCTCCCGCGCTCATACTGCAGGGTCCTCACGGCGCAGCCGCGCAGAATCACGGCTAGCTTCGGCCTCCCGTGCCCGCACGGCGGGGTCGCTTCTTCGAGCGCGAGCCGCCGCCGCCCTGCGCGCACGCCGCTCGGCAGCCTCGTCCATCCACGGCGCGCGCGTCCAGACCGGCCGCGGTCCATCCTCCGTCGACGAGCCTCTCTTGGCGCACGCGCCAAAATGCCGCCGAAGAACACGCGATCGCAGTGGCGCGATCGTCTCTCTCTCCTTCCCTACGTGTGACGTAAATCCTGTGTTCATAAAAGTCACCTTTTATTATTATCTTTTGCTACAAAACGCCCTCTAGTGTGGGGCGATTTTGCATTTCTCAGCGTATATGCATTTGTTATATAGTACAAGTAGCGCCATCTATGGCCGGATTGTAGACAACGAGCGGTGGTTACAAACAAACGACAACGGGGACGAACGGGTGACGCCATAAGGAGCTTCGCCCCTAAAAGGGAAACTGTCAAGATGCGTTTTGTTCACAAAGAAGTGCTTTGCATTTAATATTTGAGGTGAATTCTTTTGCGCCTTTGTCTTTTCGAAACCAGCCAGTTTATCTCAGTGGAGCAGCTTCTGTGTCTGACAAGTTTTCGTTGAATTTTGGGCTATGTAATGGAGTTTATGCCGCAGACTTGTACAATGATGCTTGCTGTGTCAAAATTGTCGAATTATCCATGCCAGGCCATTGCCATTAACAGTGTTGTCTTCTACATAGGAATATTGTGTGCTTGCACTGGTTCTCCACTGTGAATGGCACGCTGAAATATTTGTGCTCACTGGCTGCTGCTTCCTGCTTAAGCATCACTGCAGTTGGGGCATCATGAAGAGGCTTGATAACCATTGTCTGAATCCACGTCTTCTAGTACATTCAGTACAGGTTCAGTCGTGCTCAATTAGCCTTCAGTAGTGGTTCACTGCAATCCAATAATTTCAAGATGAAGCAGTGTCATTGCTACAAGCTATACAGAAAAGGGTGTATTGATTTTGAAAATTCTGGCAGAGCCCTGTCCAGCTATAAATGTTCGCAGTGTAGCAGGTCATCGTGTTGCCAAATTCTTTACTTATCTCAACGAACTGTCTATTCATTTCTCGGGTTTTATATCCCAAGGCCAGCTATGATTATGAGAGACTACATAGTGGAGGGCTCTGGCAATTTTGACTACCTGTGGCTCTTTAACATGCACTGACTTCGCACAGCACACAGGCCTCAACATTTCGCCTCCATCGAAATGCAGCCTCCGTGGCCGAGATTCGATGCCGCAACCTCTGAATCAGCAGCCAAGTGCCATAGCCACTAGACCACCATGGTGGGGTAACAAACTGTCTATGCTGTGGTGCCATGGTGTGTTCACTTGTTTTCATGCAGTGACTTCACCAAATTTCTTAATCTTCTTCTTTTTCTTTTTTACTTTCATACATTAAACACCTTTTCCTTAATAATGCTCCTTTTTTGTCCCCTATGGCACCGGTTTCTCGATGCTGCAAAGCGACCTAGATGCATTTTGTTTGCATATGATGGCTACCATGTCCATAGATGTCAAGGTATCAATCAGCTTGCAAAGATTATTCTCAGCTCCCTTGTTCATGACTTTGGACCTAGACACACTTTGTTTGCATATGATGGATACCATGTCCATAGATGTCAAGGTATCAATCAGCTTGCAAAGATTATTCTCAGCTCCCTTGTTCGTGACTTTGGACCTAGACACACTTTGTTTGCATATGATGGATACCATGTCCATAGATGTCAAGGTATCAATCAGCTTGCAAAGATTATTCTCAGCTCCCTTGTTCGTGACTTGGACCTAGACACACTTTGTTTGCATATGAGGATACCATGTCCATAGATGTCAAGGTATCAATCAGCTTGCAAAGATTATTCTCAGCTCCCTTGTTCATGACTTTGGACCTAGACACACTTTGTTTGCATATGATGGATACCATGTCCATAGATGTCAAGGTATCAATCAGCTTGCAAAGATTAGTCTCAGCTCCCTTGTTCGTGACTTTGGACCTAGACACACTTTGTTTGCATATGATGGCTACCATGTCCATAGATGTCAAGGTATCAATCAGCTTGCAAAGATTATTCTCAGCTCCCTTGTTCGTGACTTTGGACCTAGACACACTTTGTTTGCATATGATGGCTACCATGTCCATAGATGTCAAGGTATCAATCAGCTTGCAAAGATTATTCTCAGCTCCCTTGTTCATGACTTTGGACCTAGACACACTTTGTTTGCATATGATGGATACCATGTCCATAGATGTCAAGGTATCAATCAGCTTGCAAAGATTATTCTCAGCTCCCTTGTTCGTGACTTGGACCTAGACACACTTTGTTTGCATATGATGGATACCATGTCCATAGATGTCAAGGTATCAATCAGCTTGCAAAGATTATTCTCAGCTCCCTTGTTCGTGACTTTGGACCTAGACACACTTTGTTTGCATATGATGGATACCATGTCCATAGATGTCAAGGTATCAATCAGCTTGCAAAGATTATTCTCAGCTCCCTTGTTCGTGACTTTGGACCTAGACACACTTTGTTTGCATATGATGGATACCATGTCCATAGATGTCAAGGTATCAATCAGCTTGCAAAGATTATTCTCAGCTCCCTTGTTCGTGACTTTGGACAAGGAATCAAGTGCACATGCAGAGCGAGGGTCCCTTTACGGAGTGCTATAGTGCTGCCACTGCACCACCAGCTTCTGTGGCCTGTCCCACCATGTATCAAGACCTGACTAAATAATCTTAATGTGTGAAGCATTGCACAAAAACTAGATACAAAAGGAGGAATGCAATCTGGCAGGACAACCACACTCAAAACTGCTTCATTTTGAGAAAAAAAAAGAAATACATGCCAGCGCACTATATGCAACAATGACTTCCATTATGGAACGTTTTACATTGTTCCTCCGAAAGTGAAAGTTCACTATCGTCACGCCTATTTCCATTTACTGATACGGAATGTTTCGATAATTTCTCAGAGCCAATTCCTATTCTTTAGAAGTATATGTGTTTTTTCGGAAAAGTGGCATGCTTCCTGTTTTAACAGTCGTTTTTAATGTTGGCCTGGCCCATTTGGCCAATGAATGTTTTACCACGCGATAAAAGTGAACAGTATGCTACAGTGGTTCTACGCACTGAAAAGTAACTAAAAACATTCATATGCATGTTAAAGGCCATAGCCAAAATTGTGGTTGCTTGCTGCTTTTCAGTGAAACTAAAACGCTATCAAACCATAGGAAACAGCTTAGCAGAGAAATGATCAAAGCATTCCATATCAGTTAATATAAAGATACTTCTGTCAGCCGACCATCACTCATATATGACTGTGAGCTTTGATTTCAGAAGGAACAGTGTTAAATGTTCTAGCACATTATCAGTGAGAGTTAATGTTGCACGTGTGTGGTATGCTAGGTGTGTATTCATGTAAACTTTCTTTTTAAGGGGGGACGTGGCACTTCCGGACTAAAAATTGGACAAAAAATCGAGTTTTTGCTTATGAAATATTCATGATCCTAGAGTCATTCTGCACCTACTCACAAATTTTCATAGCCAAATTTTAATAATTACCTTGCTTTAAAGAACCTACACCACACATCAGGCCCATAAGTATAGGGCAAAAATTTGAACGTTTTTCCTCAATTTCTCAAAATGAAAATATTCATGACCTCCCTGTGTTGGAGGAGCAATATCTTTTGTTCTACGAGGGTTATCATTGTGACTTTTTTTTTTACTGGAAGATGAATAGAAGTGGCTTGTCGTAAAGTAAATTCTGTTATAATACTGTGCTACGGAATTTTTCTAAATGAAGCTTTTGTTTCAAGTATCAACGAGGACATTCATTGTGTCATGTTCAACAGTCTGTAACTTTGCTTGGAAATGGCCTAAAATGATGACTTGTGCTTCTTGACACACTGTTAATATCGTCACTTGATTCTCTGGGCTGCTTTTTATTGTGAGGACTGTGGTTAATTAGCTAATTAGGCCTCAATAAAATTAATTAATCTTCAATGTATTGTAAAAAACTATTCCTCACAGAACCAAAATGATTACATTTTGAAAAGGGCAGTTAAAGCTGCATTAACTCTGAAAAGTTCAGTTAAATAGTCCAAATAATAAAAAAATATTTCCAAAGCGCAGTGTCCCCCCTTAACTTTATTAGTGCAATGGTGTCCTGTCGTATTGTATTCCTCCCTTTGCATAGTTTTTCTCTGTACTGCTTCATATGATGACAAGGTGACAAAATTTGGGTATAAACTCTGGGTGTTGGCGGACTCAAGAACAGGATACACCCTGCAATTTTTTGTGTATACTGGAAAGCGTGAGGCACCAGGACCACATGGTCTAGCCTTTGACGTGGTGAACAAGCTTTGCACAGTGTACCTGGACCAAGGGTACAAAATTTATATGGATAATTTTTATACTTCAAAAAGACTTTTCGAACACCTCCTCGAATGCAAGACTCTTCATGGGAAAAGAAGGCACAGCGTGGAGATGTGCGATGGATCCGCGATGGTAGCGTCCTGTACATGCAGTGGAAAGACCAGCGTGCTGTAAACCTCATGAGCACTATGCACACTGCAAATCAGCATGTTCCCGCCAAACGAAGAGAGAAAAGGGGGGCCCAGTGGGCTCCGAGAGTCAAAGAAACCACGCCTTGTCCATGAATACAATGGCGGAATGTTAGGCGTTGACAAGTCCGACCAAATAATTGCTACGTACAACGTGCTTAGAAAATGCGTGTGCTAGTGGAAGACACTGTTCTTTCACTGTGTGGACATTGCGTGCGTGAACAGTTTTATACTGTTCCAGGAGCACCGAAAAGAGAACCAAGCAGTGCCAGAACTTTCTCAAAGCACTTACTTCAACCAGCTTGCATTTAGGGAAGAATTAATTCAGCAGATTTTCGAATACGACGAAGTCGCACAAGCTCGTGCTTCCTTCTCCCCCCCCCCCCCTTCTCACCCTTGGACCCCGTTCGGCACCAACCGAAAAGACCTGACTAAATAATCTTAATGTGTGAAGCATTGCACAAAAACTAGATACAAAAGGAGGAATGCAATCTGGCAGGACAACCAGTGTCACTCAAAACTGCTTCATTTTGAGAAAAAAAAAATACATGCCAGCGCACTACATGCAACAATGACTTCCATTATGGAACGTTTTACATTGTTCCTCCGAAAGTGAAAGTTCACTATCATCACGCCTATTTCCATTTACTGATACGGAATGTTTCGATAATTTCTCAGAGCCAATTCCTATTCTTGAGAAGTATATGTGTTTTTCGGAAAAGTGGCATGCTTCCTGTTTTAACAGTCGTGTTTAATGTTGGCCTGGCCCATTTGGCCAATGAATGTTTTACCACGCGATAAAAGTGAACAGTATGCTACAGTGGTTCTACGCACTGAAAAGTAACTAGAAACATTCATATGCATGTTAAAGGCCATAGCCAAAATTGTGGTTGCTTGCTGCTTTTCAGTGAAACTAAAACGCTATCAAACCATAGGAAACAGCTTAGCAGAGAAATGATCAAAGCATTCCATATCAGTTAATATAAAGATACTTCTGTCAGCCGACCATCACTCATATATGACTGTGAGCTTTGATTTCAGAAGGAACAGTGTTAAATGTTCTAGCACATTATCAGTGAGAGTTAATGTTGCACGTCTGTGGTATGCTAGGTGTGTATTCATGTAAACTTTTCTTTTTAAGGGGGGACGTGGCACTTCCGGACTAAAAATTGGACAAAAAATAGAGTTTTTGCTTATGAAATATTCATGATCCTAGAGTCATTCTGCACCTACTCACAAATTTTCATAGCCAAATTTTAATAATTACCTTGCTTTAAAGAACCTACACCACACATCAGGCCCATAAGTATAGGGCAAAAATTTGAACGTTTTTCCTCAATTTCTCAAAATGAAAATATTCATGACCTCCCTGTGTTGGAGGAGCAATATCTTTTGTTCTACGAGGGTTATCATTGTGACTTTTTTTTTTACTGGAAGATGAATAGAAGTGGCTTGTCGTAAAGTAAATTCTGTTATAATACTGTGCTACGGAATTTTTCTAAATGAAGCTTTTGTTTCAAGTATCAACGAGGACATTCATTGTGTCATGTTCAACAGTCTGTAACTTTGCTTGGAAATGGCCTAAAATGATGACTTGTGCTTCTTGACACACTGTTAATATCGTCACTTGATTCTCTGGGCTGCTTTTTATTGTGAGGACTGTGGTTAATTAGCTAATTAGGCCTCAATAAAATTAATTAATCTTCAATGTATTGTAAAAACTATTCCTCACAGAACCAAAATGATTACATTTTTGAAAAGGGCAGTTAAAGCTGCATTAACTCTGAAAAGTTCAGTTAAATAGTCCAAATAATAAAAAAATATTTCCAAAGCGCAGTGTCCCCCCTTAACTTTATTAGTGCAATGGTGTCCTGTCGTATTGTATTCCTCCCTTTGCATAGTTTTTCTCTGTACTGCTTCATATGATGACAAGGTGACAAAATTTGGGTATAAACTCTGGGTGTTGGCGGACTCAAGAACAGGATACACCCTGCAATTTTTTGTGTATACTGGAAAGCGTGAGGCACCAGGACCACATGGTCTAGCCTTTGACGTGGTGAACAAGCTTTGCACAGTGTACCTGGACCAAGGGTACAAATTTATATGGATAATTTTTATACTTCAAAAGACTTTCGAACACCTCCTCGAACTGCAAGACTCTTCATGGGAAAAGAAGGCACAGCGTGGAGATGTGCGATGGATCCGCGATGGTAACGTCCTGTACATGCAGTGGAAAGACCAGCGTGCTGTAAACCTCATGAGCACTATGCACACTGCAAATCAGCATGTTCCCGCCAAACGAAGAGAGAAAGGGGGGCCCAGTGGGCTCCGAGAGTCAAAGAAACCACGCCTTGTCCATGAATACAATGGCGGAATGTTAGGCGTTGACAAGTCCGACCAAATAATTGCTACGTACAACGTGCTTAGAAAATGCGTGTGCTGGTGGAAGACACTGTTCTTTCACTGTGTGGACATTGCGTGCGTGAACAGTTTTATACTGTTCCAGGAGCACCGAAAAGAGAACCCAGCAGTGCCAGAACTTTCTCGAAGCACTTACTTCAACCAGCTTGCATTTAGGGAAGAATTAATTCAGCAGATTTTCGAATACGACGAAGTCGCACAAGCTCGTGCTTCCTTCTCCCCCCCCCCTTCTCACCCTTGGACCCCGTTCGGCACCAACCGAAAAGAACGAAGAAGAGGAGAAATTGCAAGATTTGCTATGAAAAAACAAAGGCACAGAACAGAACAAACGTCTTCTGCTCCATTTGCAACGTATCCCTTTGCTTCCTGCCCTCACGCGACTGCTTTGCCGAATGGCACAGCCATCAACGCTCCTAGATTGACGGGTCCCTAAAAATGCGCAACGTAGAGTGTACAGAGTTGGTATATATGGAAAGCACAGCTAAGGGGACTATGAACATTTGCTATATTTCAGAATTAAGAAAATAATTTTGTAGCCGAGTACATTCGCTTATTTCTGTCTGTTTATACCTTTCATTGCATTTATTTTGTTCATTTAACAAATAAAATCTCAATAATTGTAAACCTGACAGCATTTCCATTTTTTAGATGAAAAGCCACACCAATAAGACACAATTTCATGTATTGCAATGCTAAATGCGTTTAGTTGTTCAAGAGAAAAAAAATTTTTTCTGGAAGCACTGTAAATTGGTCAATTTTATGCCGTAACGAAAGAGTTAAGATGATCTGTGACCAGTGTGCCCAACTTTCGACTGAACCTCGGTACATGTTGCCTGCCATCAACAGGCCCTTCTCAGGGCCACCAAACTGTTGTCCGGCTGATTCGAACGCCATTTCCAAATGCTCCGAACCGTTCCCTCTGTGAAGATTTCCTGGCAAGCTTGGCTAGCCACAGATCACTTTTTGTAAAGTAAGTATTTTGCAATTGCAGATAAGTTCAGGACAGAGGTTGTTCATGTGATGCATCCTACAGCTTTACATGGGATCCTTGTGCTTTACTTGTTGTGTACCTTTTCTCTCTCTTTTTTTCCTTTGAGTGAAGATTCATCTCCCAATGGTGATATCAACAGCTACTACAGCAAAATGTAAATCCAAGATCCAGGACTCGTCGATGTCAATGCACACAGCGGTGCTCGCATATGACGAAAACATCCCTCTAAAGCGAGGCTTGTATTTTCTATAGCACAGATTTCGGTGGCATTGTTGTCACTGTAAAAAGGCAGCCTCACAAGCACTGAAACAGTCTTGGCTCGAGTTTCTTGTTCGCAGCTTTGGAGCATCTTGCACAGTATTCAAGAAATTAAACACAATGGGTATGCTTTGACAAGTTAACGGCTCATTGGCCTGGGAGGTTCCAGGAAAGGAGTTTGCACATATGTACCAGCTTTTGCTGAGCACTTGCGAGAGCTCTTCTGTGAAAGAGCTCATTGTCAGCATGCTGATCCTACTATTAAAGAAGCTGAAGCCGTGGCTTAGAGTAAGACACATATATTACCACCGGCTGAACGCGCCTGCGCGTGGCCAGCGGTAAAGAAGGCTGAGATGAAGATCCCGCGCCAGTTGGAAGCGAGTTCTCTTGCATCCGTCGTTCCCGTCTAGTTCGACTACAGCGGATCCTGCTTTAGCGCGGGACAGAATTCAATGCCGCTGAAATCAAGACTGCAAATCTAAACGTCCAGGATCTAGCTTTCCCTCTCACCCAGGTATAATTTAGCCGAAAGAGCGGCGGCAGGAGCGTACGCGTTCGTACTTCTACGCGGCCGAGTTGGGGGCCAACAAGCGTTAAAAGCCGTCGGCAACACAAAAAGGCGTTGCCTTGTAGGCCTGCTTTGTTAGCCAAACTGTCCATGTAGTATGCTCGATGACGAGTCTCCTAAATCAATAGAAATGTCAGGTTAGAACGAAACCAAAGCCGTGACAACCATTAAAAAAATGTAAACACATACTTGAGCCGTCGTGCGCAGAGGAGGTCGTGGTCGTGCGTGCATTGGCAGTTGCAGTGACGGCGCTTCAAATACTGCGGCTGTTGTTGTCGGCGGACAGCGCGTGTGGTGCGAGCCAACACTTTTTGTGCGCCCGGTAACGTATGCATGCGCTAATAGGTCAGACGTATCTACGAACGCAAACCGCCAGTTCGAATGGCACACAACCACATCTCACGCACGTGTGTGCAGCAGTCGCTGCCGGTCGCAGCGTGCAAGCGTCCATGGCGTGCATGGCATCGTGGAATACGAGACGGTCGTTTTCGGGATACTCGATGTCTGGTGCGCATGCGTGAGCTGCTAGGGTGCGATCTAGGGGCTTTTGTCACGTTTTCGTCTTGATCGTCTCCCTATGGTCTAGGTACTACCTAGAAAGCAGCGCCAGGTGGTTTCCACGGTTTCCATCCCTAGAGGAGCCGGCTTCGCAACGCGGTGTGGTTGCTGCGGTCTTGTCGGCGTGCGTCGAACGGTTCATCGGAACAAATTTTCATGTGTAAGTGACGAATTTCTGCATGGATTCTGCATGTTTTGATGGGGACGGATCGACAGAACACCTTTTTAGAACGACACAAAGCTGAGCTAGTTCTTAAAGAGTTCATAATGCAAAAAAGTAAGGCATGCAAACACGGACACAAGAGAAGGACGACGTTCGTGTTGTGCCCAATACCTGTGTACTGTACTCAGTCAGACGAGCGATTTTTTAAGTTGCCCGTGTTCAAAATGAATCCGGAGCTGGTTTTCGGACATAAAACCCCAGAAATCATCAAACACCAGTCCCCCCACTGCGGCGCGTGCCGCGTATTCGTATAGTAATGAAAAATATCGATCAAAGCGATTACAAAAAATGGATTTACAAGTGGTCTTACAGTCTTCAGAGCAACGGCTGACGAAGGCAAGCTTTCACTTGACGAGACGTTGTTTCTCGCAATGTTACCTGTTTTTTAATCGTTTTCAACGCCTTCTTTCTTCAAGCTTCCGTCTTCTCTTGAACATTTGTTTTGTTTGGATCCATAACCGTACATAGTGGGTTGGGCACATGAAACCCCAGAAGTTAAAACGTCCTCTTGCATTTCTTCGCCGCCAGCCAGCTGTCGCAAAGCTATTCTCACTGCATGCGAGATGGCTGAGTGAATAAATTGGTATCCCACACTTGGAACGCTACCCAATGCCTCCAGTGAAGCTGCCTTTGCCATACGCCAGTGGCAACAGGTTGGATACATGCAACATATCGTATATCAGAGTAACGAAGCATGTCCCAGAGACACGCATTGGAATGCTCCTTCTAGAGCCTCAAGCTTCATACTCACCAGGAGCACAATGCAAATGCACTTAATGTGTTGTGTTGTGTTGGGTTTAATGGCGCATAAGCATCTAAGGCTGTCATGCGCCAAGAGTACGGTGTAATATGTTTGGAATTGTTAGGTTACTTCAGCAACCGTCCTTGTCTCGGACAACGATGTCAAGGAACCCAACAAGTAGGTAAAGACCTCAGCCTTCTTCTCAACTATGAAAAGAATGGGTGAGGTGCATCACATATGCAGCAGTGTACAGGGTGGTAATTCAGAGTTTCTTGAGAACGCCTTCTTCCCTTAAAAAGCTAAAAACAGATGCAACATTTACAAGTGCGTTTTCGCCGATAAGTAGTTTTAGATGAAACCCAGGTGAAAATATCCAAACTGGCCCCAGTTGAACTGGTTTATGGTGAAATTCCCAGTTGGTCCCAGCCCCAAATGGGACCAGCTGGTCCCAGTTGGTCCCAGCTCGAACTGGTTCCAGTTGGAACCAGTTGGTCCCAGTCCTACTGGGAGCAGCTGGGACCAGTTGGTCCAGTCCCATCTGGGACCAGCTGGTATCCGTTCCGGCTGGAAAAAAGTAGCAGCGCTTGGGCACCAGCACAAAAAGTGCCAATGAGCAACCACGCATGCACAGCTATGCTAAACAACAACAGTTCGGCCAGTCAACAAGTTTATTCTTTATATGCGCCATCAGACTATGTCTTCGTTGCCTCAGTGGGTGCAGCAAGCCGTTTGTTGGGCCATCATACGTGGCAATTTTTTTTTCAGAAAGCAGCTTCACGACGTTGGTGATGGTGGATGACACGTTGCTCCCCTTCATTGCCCTGAGGTAGACTGTGGCTGTAAAGTTTAACAGAACAACACGGTCCAATGAAATATATATAGATATAGCTTTGTGCAGGTAAACAAACCTGAAAATAGGCACATGTCATTTTAGATGTGTAAACAGAGTATAGAATTCGATATTCTGGGAACAAACGTGAAATGCAGCTAAACATACTGTGGTTTTGTTGCTGAAGAGAGAGCAGATTTGTTTATCAGAAGCACAAGCACATGTATTGGCTGTTACATACAAAACAGCAAGGTACAGGAAACATCTTTGTGAAAACTAAGAAAATTTGTGCTTGTACAGGTAAACAAGGCTACAATTTCGGCAGTTCCACAGCAGCTCTGCCACACACAACATGCTAGGATGTGTAACTATACCACACATAACCTGGTTTCCTATGGGTAAATACCCCCGGTCGCATCTCTAACACATTTGAATTAAGAGCAACAGATAAGTACGAGTATTTGCTTAAGTTTACCAGCACAACACGAGAAGCCTTGTTTACAATAAAATGTTCCATCGTGCCGACACTCTAGCCACTGATACTACTACGTCGCGGTACTTCTACCTCCGGGATATACAGAATAGCTTGCACTCAAAATACAAATGAAATAATTACCTCAACTGGCTCCATCGTCGCCAACTAATCCATCGCAGATCGACCCCCGCACCACACAATGGATCTACATATCTGTGCTTGCCATGGGTGAAAACATTGGTCACGTGCGTTGCCTGTAGTCATCAGGTCTTCTGGAGATGAAACTAGTAGCACACAAGTCCCAGCACACAAGTCCCAAAATTATATTACGCAGCGCACAAGTCCCAAACTGCTTCGAAAACATCGCAACTGCGCGGCGCATGCACACTTTGCCTCCGCACGCACGCCTCACTTGACTGGCTTGGCTTGGCTGGCTTGGCCTAGCCTGCCGCGCCGCCCACGTGTGCCGTACGAAACTAACGCCGTTTCAGCATTTTTAGGGAGATGTCAAAAATGCTTCTGCGCAGAACTTTCGCTGCACATTTGCTTAAGCGAATTTTTTTTGCAGTCAATTGTACAACTTTGTTCAATTGACTGCAAAAAATAATAATTCAAGACATAAATGTGTACGACCGCACCACCATAAATTGATTTAACTTCCAATGCATATGCTGTGCAAACCTGATATATATTCCGTCTCCATGAAAACATTGCAGAACGTTAAAGGGGCCCTGAAACGCATTTTACGCACATTGATTTTATTGCACATCTGCTTTGTGTGGGACTTGACGATGACCGAAACACCAGTGAAAGCGGCGAAATTGAACCGTAATATATTTTAATTTGTACCTGAAATCGGTTTCCGCGCTGACTGCAGCGCCATACATCAGCAGTTTCTCCGACCGGATATGACATCACCATGCTGCTTTGCTGCAGGTTCTGATTGGCCGGGAACAGTAGGGAATAAAAATATAGATCGCACATATCGACAATGCACCGAATATAAGAAATTCCAAATTCAGAACGTGTTTTATGCTTGCTAAAGGTACAAATTTGGGCATTACAACTTCATTTTGCTTGTAACTGACACAAGGATCGCTGTGCGGCCCACGTGGTGGTTGTGGTAGGAAGGCCACAGAGGGCAGCACGGTTCCGGTTCTGCAACATGTAAGCCGCGTTTTGATTGGAAGCAGCATGCACGCCTTGGGATGCCGATATCTGTCGTCTGCTTTTATTTTGAATTTGTAAGTTGAATAACTTGCGTTTGCCTGCATCGACCTCAAAAATTCTTTTTGCATTTACCTCAGAACAATACAACGAACCCGTTTCGATGCAAAACTCAGCGAGTAAAATATGGTTTCAGGGCCCCTTTAATCCGAACACACATACAATGTATACATATGCAGCCTCTTTCAGTCCGTTTTCAAACCCCAGGTAGACAAAATTTCCAGATCCACTATCATAATCATGTCGTAGTTTTGAGATGTAAAACCAATTATAAAATTAGTCTATTTTCAACTACTCATACATGCATGGATCTTGAATTGCTTGGACCCAAGTGTCCCTTTTTGAAGTATATAGATCACCGCCAAATACATGGCGCCCAGTTTGGCTGCCTGCAGATGCATGCACATGTGGTCCCAGCACGACCTCCTCTATAAAGTTTATAAAGGAGGTCGTGGGTCCCAGATGTCCCAAAATTGGGACCAGATAGAAGCCTGATGGTCCCAGTTTGCTCCCACGTGGGGTATCAGATTGGCCCTGTCGGGTCTCAGATGGCCCCATCGGGTCCCAGACGCGCCCCATCGGGTCCCCG